>CAHIKZ030000253.1:2122500-2250000 GCA_903632075.3 Acanthosepion pharaonis | reverse complement strand
GAGGGATGTGCATATAAAAATTCGGCAAATGTTTTAAGGGGAAAAAGCAAAAGATTGTGAAAAATGAATGAAAAAAGAAATAAAAATCCAAACTCAAAGAAGCTTGATGACAACTGAAAAAACACTTAATTATTAGAGAAGCTTAGGGAAATTGTAATAATGAGTCAAGTATCTTTATTCATTTAAGGCGGACTAATTATTGTCCGTATTCTGGTTTGGTGACTGTTTTTTATCAGCTTTCACCATCTTTTACTGGTTACCATTCCCAACGAGGCAGGTCAATCTTTCTGATTTTCTTTCTAATGCGTCCATCACCGCTTCTGGCAGGACAATGATTATAATATCGAACTTGTGATGACTGTTTTTAACTCGGTTGTCATATTCGATCTGAAAAGAATTCACTTTGCTTCTGATGTTTAATCACGCGATTATTATGTTGTATTCTTTCGTTCACGAAGGCCAAACCAGAACTTTTCCGTACTTTTCAGGAATTGACGTACCTTTTAATAGCTATAACGATTGGGATGAGCTTAAGATCATTCCATCTGTAAAGGAATATTAAATGTTTCGACATCCGTACTACTTTCTCTTGGAATTCATAAGAATGACGATTAAAAATTACGAGATGGCGATTCAATATGGTGGAACACGTAGAACCACAGTGCTGTGAATATTAACACTGGAAACGAAAATGTATTTCATAAAGTTCAGTCAATACAGAAACCGTGGCTTTATATAAATATCTCGAAATTCTATCATAAAGTTGTAAAAAATCCTATTATAAAGTATGGTCAGAGATCATTCATTATGTAGCGATTTCGAATTTCGCTAACTGTTGAAATTTTACAGCCTTATGTTAGGCCGATTTTAATAAATACCTAATTGTCGTCCTGCGTACATCCAAAGCCAGCCGTCTTGTGTTGAAAACTATGTCAGTAACCTGAGGCCGGATACCTCAGTACTTTTGCCAAATTAAGCTAAAATTTGTTAATATTGGGGACTTTTGTTATACAGTAACGTAAATTATTTTTTTCCATTCCTTGTTTAGCACTGACAGCAAAATGATCAAATTTCAAATCTAAATTATTTGTCCATTTAAAATACTACACTTATCAGAAAATACAATCAGTTTAAATACAGGAGTTATACAAATGTCTTCAAAGGGCCTCACGTTTAGGCTTACACTCTTTCCATCCAGACAGAAAGGGATAATAGCCTTCATGACACAGATGTTCATTTTAATTTCACTCAAATTGTGTCTATATACATTTGCGTATGCGCATGCATATTTAATTTAATAGTAGATTTAAAAATATTTCCACAAAATAAAAATATAAAAATAATTCTATTTATTACAGAATAATTTCCGAAAACTTCAATAAAATCTTATAATTACCTGAGTTTTTAGGTTAAAAAATTAGTTTTTTTTGTCTCCAAATTTGTGATTTTATTGCTCAGCCCAGGATCAGTGTTTTCCAGACTGAGTGAGAGTGGATGCGAGAGTCCAATAACTTCTTTTGAACTCAATTAAATGGCGTGCGTATGTACGTATCTGTGCGTACGTGTACAAGTAGTAGGCATGCACGTGCGTACGAAGATCACTCGCAGGCACAGTGTGACGGACAGACAATCAGAATCTCGTTTATTATATTGATTGACGCTGTATTAAAAAGATTTAAATTTCGTAAATATCTACGGTAAGAGTGTTTTATATTAATGGAAGCGTTTTTTTATACATTACCTGTGAATAAAAGTCTTAAATTTTGCGGAAGCAACTCCAATCAGTGCACAAAAGAGGGACTAACGAGGACAGATGGCTATGAAGACAAGTTTCCTTAGAATAAGAGCAGATTAAAAATGATCACATTGGAAGAGGAGAGCTTCCTTAGGCTGACAGATCATCTCATGTAGTTTATGTAGGATAATTTGCTTCAGGCCCATGAGCAACCCACCTGTAACAGACATGGTAAAGCTTCCTAAATATTCAGCTAAAAAGCCAAGCCATGAAGAAAGATGGCAAATATTTGCTCTCATGCCAATCGTGTCATCTTCATTTAGTGGAGATAAGAGGTCAAAGAACAATTCGCATAAAATTAAGTTTCCCACAAAGGAAGATAGTTACAAGCATTCCTTTCTATTTCTACAATACAGTAGAGAAGTGGCCAACATGCAAATATCACGTGTCGAATAAATTAATTTATATTCTTTGGATCGGAAACATGAAGCTTTATGAAACTTCTTTATACGCAATAAAGCACAGCTGGACAAATCGCGGCTCGCGAGCCACATGCGGTTCTTTGACCTTTGATATGCGGCTCATGGAAACATGTTGGTTGGGTCTCGTTTTTTGATCACAGTTAATATAAAAGGAAAATCAGAAAATATTCAAGATTTATAATTGTTTACTGGGTATGAATTGACACTCCATTAGATTAAAACGCAATTTTAATGTTAATGTTTATGTAACAAAAACATATGTGCAAATTTTGTTCATGTCTTGCGGCTCACAAACATCTGAACTTGGCTTCACTATCCCCTTTTACACACTTACACACAGACACAAAGACACACAGACACACACACACGTGCGCGCGCTCACACACACACATATATATATATGATAGTATAAAGAACCAATAGGAAACGTTTATAGATGTAACGTTTCGTTTTTATTAAAGCATTATCAGAGAATGAGATATGGAAAAGGTCTTCTGCTATTTTATGTTTAAATATTATTAAATATCCGTTAGATTCTTTACACACACACATACATATATAGAATATGATCCGAATCTCGCATAAACAAACTAGAATTATGATACACTTGTTCATGGGTCCTTACTTATAACTACAGAATGAACTCTTCCTAACACTATGTATTCTACGCTTCTCAAGAGAGAGGGACAAATCGAGTCGAGCCGATAGTAGTTCACTCCAAACCAGACTGACAGTCATACTAACACCTTCCACATCTTGTATTATTATTTCGTGTAATATACCTTCGTTATTTCTACTCTTGTGTTCGTGTTGTTCTTCCTTGGTCCTAACCTGGACCATAACACACTTAAACACTTAAATTATACACACGAATGGTTCAGGACAAGTCAAATGCATGTGAAGTCGGTTTAACCAATGAACAAAAATAAGAATACCAGAAAACTTTTTCCCATATCTGAAATTCTCTGATGAATCAAATATTCGTATACATACAATTTTTTTATTTAATGTATTTCCAATTAATGAGTAAACATACTTTTCATATAATTAACTGTAGACACATGCTTAATAACTAAATATGCATAGAACACAAAAAATGAAATAGAAATAGAAATAAATCTCATTTATCCATTATAATGGATGAAAAAAGTATTCGTACAAGACAAAAATAATGCATAATCTTCATTTAGTACTTTGTAGAATAGACATTATTCACTTCTACAGAAACCAACCTCTTCTTGTAGTTCTCAATAATTTGCAAAGTTTAGTTGGTATTTTGTTCCATTCTTCTTTGTATATGACCTTCAGATGCGGGATGTTGGAGCGCTCGATTGGATTTGAATTTTCAAATAACACCACAGATTCTTGATTGGGTTTAAATCTGGGGACTGAATTGGCTATTTCAGGATATTTACATTATTTTCAGCAAACCATTTCTTCGTAGATTTTGTAGTGTGTTTAGGATCATTATCTTGTTGGAAGATCCAATCAGGAGGAAGTTCAAGATTTTCAGCCGAAATCATTAAATTGGCTTCCAGAATATTTTGATATGCTGCGGCATTCATTCTATCATCTATTACTGATATGTTGCCAGTACCTTTTCCAGAAAAAATAATAATTCCCAAATCATGATGCTGCCACAACCAAATTTCATTGCTGGAACTGTGTTCTTTTGTTTGAAGGCATCGCCATTTTTCCTCCGTACATGATTTCTAGAATTACGTCCAAACATCGCAATTTTCGTTTCGTCTGTCCATGATACTCTTTCCCAATACAAATTTTCCTTAACCTTGTGTTCACAAACGAATTTCAACCTGACATCTCTGTGTCTTTTCAATAGCAGTGGAGTTTTCAGCGGGGAACGTGACTCTAAATTGTTCCTGAATGAATTTCGTTGCCTATTGTCCGTTTAGTGACACAGATTTCCGATGAAAGTAAATAATCCTGCATCTATTGACGACTAACTATTTGATTTCGTTTAATTTGATGCATTAAATTCCTCGAATATCTTGAAGAAATCTTCCGTGGAACACTTGTTCTTCTTTGGTTTGCAATGAATGGACTAATGGTATTAAGTGGAATATTCAGGTTGTCTGATATTTCCCGGTAACTTTTACCTTCTTTCCAAAAATTAACAATCAATTCTTTTTGCGAATTTGTTAGTTCTTTACCTATTGCGATGATGAAAACCTTCTTGTACGAATATCAATTACAGAATATTCCGTTTGTAATTTCAGGTTAAAAATAATTACTGATAACATTATTCGAACATTCTAGAATATTCCACTTGAAAACAATTGAAAAGTTTTAAAATCTGAAATTTGCATTGTGCGAATGCTTTTTTCACCCATTAAAATGAATAAATGGAATTTATTTCTATTAAATCAAACCTTTTTCTGCATATTGAGTTATTATGCACCTTTGTACAGTTAATTATATGAAAAGTATGTTTATTCATTAGTTGTAAATAAAATAAATTAAAAGTTGTATGTGTATGAATATTTCTTTCCCTCCACTATATATATATATATATATATATATATATATATATATATATATATATATATATATATATATATATATATATATATATATATATATATATATAAGTAAATAAACCTAAAGAGCCAGACTAACCTATCAGTCCGCCCTGACGATCCGCGTAGGTGAAACCTAGGTAGGTTAGTCTGGCTATTTAGGTTTATCTACTTATTTTGCTCTATTTAGCGTATTGAGCACTGTGCTTAGTTATTTTTACTTTACTCGTATCGGAGGTTTTTTCTTTGGACTCTGAACTTAGATTCTGGTCGATTATTTTCGCCGGAAGTACATATTCTTAGTTCTTTCTATTTTTCCCCTTTTTTCCCCTTAGGTATTAGTTTGTTCATTTACAAGCTAAAACACCTAAGGTTTTGCCGGACGAGTATAGCTGCTTATATTTATAAGTATACTAGTGGTATATATATATATATATATATATATATATATATATATATATATATATATATATATATATATATATATGTGTATGTATGTGTCAGTGCGCACTATGAAGCAAACTAGAAAGAAAAGAAATCAAACTAAAGGAAACTGAAAGAACGGAGGAGACAAAAGATTGAAGAAAATGAAGAACGGAAGAAATAAATCAACAAGAACGAATGAATGGACGCATAAAAAGAAGAAAAGAAGGAAAATTGAAAAGAAAGAAACAAAAAAGAAAAAGAGCAGTAGAATAAAAAAGAAAGATGTTTGCATAATTGAATGACAATATTTAAAGAAAAAGCGGAGAAAATATGCAACGAAGAGAAAACCGACAAGAAAGGAACCGACAAGAAAGAATTAAAAATAATCGAAAAACGGTAAACGAAAAAGAAAGAAAAATAACGGAAAATAGGATGAAGAAAAACCAAAAACCCCACAAAGCAAAATATCTTATAAAACAAAACTGAATTATGATGTAATGAAATGGTTCGAGCATTTTAATTTTTCTTTTGAGATGGCAGAAATAAAACGTAATAAGAAAAAATTAATTAAGCTTTTCTGTTGATAAGCAGACGTGTGATTAATTTCGATTGTCGTAGGAGACCCATTTCTTATTCTTTGACGAAACCAATTCAAAAACTTTTCATTCATTTGGCATGAAAAATGAAAAAGAACATTGTGATTTGTTGCTCTTCGCTTTATTCACTGTATTCAGAGGTTTGTCATATTTTAGAATTGAAATTTCTTTTCTGATACACTACAAGTGGAGATATAAAATCATCGCTTGTGTTAAAATGTCAAACATCTGAGGAACAGATTTGGTACAAGCTCTCAGTTGGCTTACATTTTTACTAACGAGAGACAAAAATGTTGATTGTAGAATCAACTTTTGAGTCGTTATATTGATTTCGCTTGTTGCTATTGTAGATAAACCAAACGCTATCCCCCACCACAATAAAAAAAGCGTAAGTCTGAGGATATAATTTATATTAAAAAATATATTTTAGTAAATGTTGGTTTTAGGTTTAT
The DNA here is from genome assembly GCA_903632075.3 of Acanthosepion pharaonis. Lineage (NCBI taxonomy): Eukaryota > Metazoa > Mollusca > Cephalopoda > Sepiida > Sepiidae > Acanthosepion > Acanthosepion pharaonis. The sequence continues at coordinate 2,243,772 of CAHIKZ030000253.1, read as the reverse complement.
GTTGATGAAAATGCTGACAGAATATTGCTAGTTTTTCTTTTTCTTAAAGTCCAAGAAGAAGAGAATATCAAAAACAGTAGGTTTTTTTTTGACCATTTGATAATCTCTCTTTTTATTCTTCATGCGCCTTTCAGGACATAGCAATCTACATCTTCCTTTTTTTTAGTATATGTAAAGTGTTCGTTGCTATAACAGTTCTTGGAAAAGATAGTGGAGTGAAAATTATGGGGTTCTCTACCATTTTGAAATAAAAAACTTTCTCCTCCTAGAGTGGTTGCCAATCAAGATTAGAGAATCTTGACTGGTGCACAGGGAAGAAGTGAATTTATGCCTTTCCTAAAGTAAAAGTGCAAAATGAATGCGACCTGCCACTGACGGAATTTGAGCTCAGTTCGTCGATTACGTTTGCAGCGACATTAGCAGTTCGTCCGCATTTCAGTGATCAAATAACGAGCCGAGCAAATATTTTAGAATGGAAGAAATGAGAGAGGATTTTGATAAGGTACTGTCAAAAGAAGATGGAAATAATGAATGAAGAATGAATTAAGTGAAACAAAAAAAAAGGAGAAAGAGATTAGTGAAATAATCATTTCTCAATACAAGGTTGGATTAGTGGCATTGAGGCCGAGCTTAAAATAATACCTCAAATTTATCGGAATCTCAAGACACGAATCTGCCATTATATGATCTGAAACAAAAGGTACAGTTGAACACCAATAATAATAATAATAATAATAATAATAATAGGACAATATCCTAAGAGGCACATATTTTAATGAATAGAACAGAACTAAAATGTCGCTTTTGTGCAAGCGATAAGGAAACTATTGATAATCTAATATCTGTGTGCTGTAGCCAACCCCAGATGAATTTAAATATCGATAAAGAGAAAGAGAAATACCTGCGTCGAGAGATATACCAAAATTATCACCTTCTCTATGCAGAAAAATGATATAAACACAAATCATGATCTTTATCAAACATAACGACAAAACTACACATAGGTTTAGAGACCAGATCTGAATAATAAAAGTCTTCAAAAAACTGACGTGCTCATAGACTTGTTGATCCGGTCTGATGAAAATATTCCAGCAAAGGAAGAAACATTTAAGAATATAAGGACATGGAAAAAGAAATTTTAAGAAATTTTAATAACACAACCACTGTTCCAGTAATAATATGAGCACTAGGAATGATTAAAAAGAAAACTATTACATATATTGGGAAAATAACTGAAAACCCGTCACTATCATACACAATACAAAATATTGTGCTGATGAGCATGGCTCACATGATCAGAATAAATCTCTCAATGTAATATGCCAGTAATTTTCTAAGAAAAATCAATCTTCACAAATCATCAAGTCTCAAATAAAAGATTTCTTACAATAATGTTCATCTTGTCCAAGACCCAAGAGCCAACGATAAAGTATTGTTTACTTATTTGAACCCGTAAGCCTCTAAAGGAATCCCGTGTACTGTCTTAGCAGTGGTGGTTCCGGACCAAGATATCCTGACAGAGTTCAAACGTTTTCAGGCTGGTTTGAATTCAGAGTTTTTTCTTTTCCTAGACAGGTTGCTATAAGATCCAGTATGTCCAGTTATTTACCCATAGCGGGGGAATTTCTACCTTTAGTGAATATAATGAACTCGATAAGAATTTGAATTCTGCTCTCCGATTCTTAAATCCGACCTGATATCCATTACTCGATTTTACTACATGGCAGTGTAGGTGGCAGGATAGAATAAACAATTGTAAATCTACAAATAATAATAATAATGATAATGTTGAATCAAAGTACACTGGAAGAAGCTCTGTAACATTTTGTAACCCCCCACCAAAAAAACAAAAACAAAAAAAAAAAGGAACGATGTTGATTCAATTTTGATCTGAAATGTTCCATGTATAATGTTCGAATGGAGAAGCGCTGGTTAATTGCATTCACAAAAAATGAGATGTTTTTAAAAATATTTTTGATTGAAAATATTTTTCTATTATTAGTCTACACACGTATTGATGTGTTCGCGTAAAAATAAAATAAAATGAAATAAAAACAGAAGAAATTAAGGAATGAGTCGGTGAATGATTATTGAAGGAATGAAATATTTCAGTAGACGTCGAGGGAAGAAGAAAAAAGAAAGAGGTTTAAAAGATTGAAGTAATTAATAAATAAGTGAATGAAATAGAATGAAGAAAAAGAAGGAAAGAAAGAAGGAATATAAGACACGATCAGGAATAAAGAAACAAATGAAACAAATAGTAAGAAAATGGGAGAAACGAGGAAAGAATGATGAATTAATGGCGAAAGATGAAAAGAAAAAAGAAGGAAAAAAGAAGGAAAAACAGGAATAAAAATGCATAAATAAGAATGTAGAGTAGATTGAAAAATAAAAAAAAGGAAGTTAAAAATAAGAATGAATTCTCTCTCTTTTCTCTCTTTCTCTCAATAATGAAGAGTATAAATTCACCCTCTCTATCTCTCTTTCTCTCTCTCTCTGTGCTATGTACCTCCTGGTTGTAGGTGATTTATATATATTATATTAGGTTTCTGCTTTTTGTTGCTCTCAACCCGACTTTCATTTCTATGACCCACCCCAATTTTTCGCCCGTAATTTTTGATTCTGTATCCCATTTCTACAACCAAAATGTTGGTTCGTCCATACTCCCCTACACCATTTTTCCTGAATTTGATGAGACACGTGAGTGTTACATTTTCTAAGACTTTTTTCTTGAATATGTGTTTCAAACTATTCAATTATTTCGTCTATATTCTTACAACTTCCTAATTTGCCACATGTCCTTTTTATGGTATTCTCAGTATTAGTCATGTAGAATCACATCTCAGTTACCGAAAGTTGTTTTCTTCAGTTCTGCTAAATTTTCCAGCATTTTCTATCATATGTGAGTGTTGAAGTTACATGAAAAAAAAAAAAAAAATGACGGAAAATGATTGAAAGGAAGGAAGGAAATCGATAAGAAATAAAACTAAGACAATTGACAAAAAAAAAAAAAAAAAAAAAAAAAGAGAATTTTCAACAAATGGAAAATAAAAACAAAAGCAGGTATAAAGAGGGGAAAGAATAATTCAAGGAAATTTTATTTGAATGTCGACACACTTGAAAAAGGACTGAATAAATGAGTGGAAAGAAAATCTACATGAAAGCAGAGATTATTATTTTGCAATTCACTCATCTTTGGGGAAGCAGAAGTTCTTTGACATCATTCTTTATAATTATTTTCTCCTAGAAACATCAGTTTTTCTTAACCTTTTAGAAAAAAAAAACACTTGTTTTTCACTCACACGCATACAGTAATGGCGGCTGTAATATGCCTCGAGAATACCAGAGAATACGCCCGCCTTCTTATTTTTTTCATAAATCGAATTTTGAATATGTTCCTAAGCAGTCAATTAATAAACATCCGGACTCAGAGATTTATACCGTATTAAATGTATCACTTAAAGGGACTGGCAGATGTAGGTTTGTTATTATCGCATTGGCTTCGTTTGAAAAAAAAAAACCAAAAAAAAAAAACCGATGGTTGCACAGAGAAGCAGTTATTTTCAAATTGAGTAAAATATCAGTATTGATCGAATATTAAATATGATATAAACGACAATGATGTGGTTGCTAGGTGACATCCAAGAGAAAGATGTCAAACACTGTATTCATGTGATTATAAAACTTTTCGTAACATTGAATCAGCTTAGAAAAAAAGAAATTTCTTCTTGGAAGAAATTCATAAAATTGGTAAGAAAGATCAATACATTTTCATTACAGAACATTTTCAATAAACTGTTATGCATAAAATTAAACAGAAAATACTCTTAAGATTTTTCAGAAATATTTTAATTTTAAAAAACAGTTTTGATATTGAAGCTAATAAATATAATATTCTACAGATCTGTCGACGATTCTCACCTTTCGGGAAGTTTATGTATCTTGCTGGTAGCCAGATTCTTAGGGAAAATAAATAAAAATGAAACCTCATCACACATTAAACCTTTTACCTTGCCAACATGTAACGAGGAAATGTTGTAGAGTTAGGCCACTCACTTCCCATCTGTTAAAAATACAACAAAATTCTAGCCGTTGTTCCAACTGAGTGAAGGTCTTTCAATCAAGTTCCATCTCGATCCATTTCATTGCGTAAGGTTAATGTGCTGGAACAAACAGAATTACAAAAATAGCACTGAAAAGACTTTTTTATCGGCATAAATGGCGTCAGAATTCTTTCCAAGGAATCGCATCAATTCAACTTCGAAAGGAAAATAAAGTCTTAGATTTAGGACTTTACTGAAATTAGCAAAGTAAAATGCGGAGAAAAGCTTCGATTAAAGAGCAAAAATCTTCTTCAGAGTATCTGAAGGATAAAAGGAAAAAATGTGCAGAGTTTGTTTTCGACTTTTGACGAAAACCAAAAGCACACCGTGGTTGCATTTAATTTGGATTGCATTCAATTTTGATTGCATTAAAATCATTGAAGCGCTTACTGTATAAGAAAGGCGGTAAGACCATTTCAACTCTCACTCTATCATATTAGCCATAACTTATAGAAACTATTTCCAAAGTACTTATAAGCAGCCTAACAAACATTCCTGGGGAGAATTACTTCATAACCAAGAAGACTCACTAATAGGAACATATGCTAATTTATATTAACTGATCGGATATCTATCTATCTATCTATCTATCTATCTATCTATCTATCTATCTATCTATCTATCTATTTGAGCAACAGGTTCTTATTTGAAAGCCTTTATTAAAGACCTTATTTAATTAATAGATAAATTTTGATAGTTTTAAACATTTTCTGATCTTAGCATGTTTTCGTATAAAATGTTGGGTTGATTCCATTGTGTGAGAACTGTCCGTACCTACATCTTCAAACCTTTTCAAGCGCCGTTGGTTATTTTCAGTGGGTGTATTCAAAATTCGAAAGAATACTAGGATGTAGCCAACAGAATCTTGTCTACGACACAGACACAGCCGGAAGTACTTGAGCGAATAACAGACCAAACATCAACTTCGGACGGTTTACGCACAATTGGGTCCTAATAAAAAATTGAGAAAAACACAATCAAAACAGACAAACAAACAAACAGAACTTGGTTGATTCTCATAAAAATTGTTTGGATACATATGCACGGACGCGCGCGCACACACAAACATATATATGTATATGTATGTATGTATATATAATTGAAAATTATAAAATGAACAAATAATTAACTACATATGATAAAAAGTAACTAAAAATACATGAAGAATATAAATCAGTATCAGTAATTTTGATTACTACGATAATTTAAATGTATCTAATATTTGATATTCGACAAATGATATTCGATGAATCATATTTGATAAGGGATATTTGATAAATGATATTTGATAAATGATATGATTGCCGTTAACATTTACTGTTTTTATTTTACTAAAACTTACAGAAATTTCTTTTGTAATGGTGAAATTAAAATAATATAAAAATCGAACAATTTCAGTTAAAATTTTACCGCATAACAACATTTTTTAACATTTAAATGGAACATTATGACGTTTTTAGTATAGAACAGGTTTGAAATATAATTGGAGTCAATGACAGGCGTATATTGAAAATAAATCATAAATAAATATATCTGTTAATAAATTCCATTTTCATTAAATTTTGAATTTTATATTCGATCACTCTGATGTGAATTGATATGGAATACGATTACATTTTTTTTATGAATACTTTTAATTTACTAAAGGAGAGGAATTGAAACTACCATGTCTCATTCAAGTCGAAATTTGGCGATAGGAAAGTCGATAACGAGACTGGAAATTCAAGAAGAAAAGTGTGTTTTTAGCTGAAAAATTAGGCAGTGTTAAAATCAGTCTTAAAACACTTATACGATATTTTCAAAAGATGAGTTATTACAGCAGAGAAGCCAGGAGTCAATATACAACATAGAAATAAATATGAAAAAATGGAAAAGACAGAGTTTGTCGTCTGTCATTTTTAAATGAATAACCTATACTGAATTGCTGGGCAGCAGTCCAGCATCGATCACATGAATGATCGCTTTCCAGTTTGATTCATCTCCCCAGCAAAACTGGATCAAACTTGTTGAATTCTGGTTGATGGTATGGAAGTAATTTGAAACACTATTTGTTGAACACATCTCCAGGAGGCGGTGGACAATCCCTCTATAATGAAGGGATGGCTGTCATATTTCTCCAATTAATCTTTGCTGAATAGTTTTCACTGTTCGAGTGAATTCTATTGAAGCCATCTTTGATGGTTCTGGATCAAAGTTTGGATTATGGAGCGACGAGTAATTTGGACATAAAAACCGTTTGAGTGTCTGGACAATTCTAAAAAAATCCTATCTATCTATTCGACAGTTCTTTGGATAATAACTTCAGGCTTTTCATGTTAGATGGAGTGGCATTTCACACAGGAACGCATTTCTAGACTGGCACATCTGAAAAGGTATCAATCGTACTTTGTGTCAATTTCCTGACAAAAATCTTACAAGTCTAAGCGTGAATTTCTTAGAATACACACACCCCAAGAAAGAGTTAATTCTTATTTTAAACAGAATTTGACACATAAAAGCAAATCTAATATTTGGTGTTGGTAATATTTTCTTTAGTCATATTTTTAAAATCGGTTAAAATTTATTCAGTTATTTAGAGCGTTCAATAATGGTAATGGTAATATTAGCCGTTTCCTTATAAGGAAATATTCGGCATTTATTGACCAAACAGCCAGTACTACTGTCGGTTGAAATTTATAAAACTCTATTAAAAGATTTGTTATCGCTCTTTCCAATATTAATGGGAATATCCTTCTTAACCTTTTGTTTGAAGTAGTGTGGAATTTCAACATCTTGATTATGTTATTAATTTCACTTCGAGTTGTAGTTTTTACTATCCAATTTAGTTGTTGTTTGCTGTTGTTGTTAAAAGTTCTCAAGTGCTTTGGTTTCTGTTACAGTTTATGATTCTGTAGCGCCAATACACGAGTTTCGAAGAAAAAGAAGAATCTTCCTCGCTGAGATTTAAAGGCTTCATTCGCTCGAAGTCATTTTTAACAATTGCCCTTTAAAGCGGCTGTATCTTGTCTGAAAAAGACGTCCTTATATATATATATCATGTCTTTTTAAATGAATAATTCATATAAGAGCGATTCCAGAAGAGTTGAATTCTCGTCGAACATCTTTAAATTTAATTCTATCAATTCAAAGTAACACATTTTTTGAAAACTTTACTTTGAACAGTGTTTGACTTTTCATATCTGTGTATGTGTTATCAATCATTTCACCATTGACTGGATTTTACAAGTTTGTAAATTTGCAGAAAAATGCTTGTGTAAAATTTTAACTCACAACTATGCTATGAAATTTAGAAATGATTTTTGTTGAATCGAAACCTGGACCAGCAATGATAAAATTAAAAAACTATCATTTACCAAATCTGCTCTTGTTTCTTGTTTCTCTAATCTCGCCAAATCTTGTAACAATCTTTCTTGTCCAGATTTATGCCATTAAAGGTACATGAATGGTTTTCAAGACGACTATAATCGATGAATTATTTCGATGAAATCGAGACTTTTGATCTTTTTTTCCCTGCAGTTATCCCAACTTAATGCTGCAATGATTTCTCCCTCGAGAATATAAATTGTTATCAACTGAAAAATTGTGATAAAAGTCTAGAATTCCTGAATAAAAAAAGCCCGCTGCGTCAGTAACATTGGTGATTAATTAACGAACACTAAGAATAGAGAATTGATTTCCAATGCCTATTCTATATAGAGAAGAGCCAGAGGGTAGAAAATGAATAGACAACACTTCATTTAGTGTTTCCGGTTACATTACGTCTTAGCAGAATTTTTCGAAGATCAAATATCACCAAATTTAAACCATCAAAATACTCGTTGTCATAGTCGCTATATTTACTTACATAGTCTCACCCGTGTTATATATATATAACGTATCAAAATGCTTTAACAAACTTTGGGTACGCGTTCTTCACACCAAAACCAGGAAAAAGTCCGCATAAACATATGACCACAAATCCTTCCTTTTTAAGTTATTAAGTTTAAAGACAGTTTACAGTAGGTGTGTTACCATGTAGACTAGCTTACATTTATCATTTGTGTACATTCTGTCTTCAACGTTTAACGGGTGTAATAGTGAGTTAACTGAGAAGTGTTCTATTTAACAATGGCAGGGTATTCATATCCTGAGAAGGAAGATATGATTTTTACATATGGCCACGCGAATGGTAATGGACGCGAGGCTGCACGGCTGTTTCAGATTGCTTTTGCAGACCGAAGGCAGATCAGTCATCCAACATTTGTTACTGTTTATTGTCGAGTTACTGAGACTATGGATCGAGGAAGGCCGTGATCCGCTCGTACGCCTGACCACGGAAAACACATACTATATGATGCCAGAGATGATCCAAGTACAAGCACACGTCAAGTGACCCTAGTATGGCGTACATCTCATAGAATCACGTGGAGGGTACTTTAAGAGCAGTTCCTGTATCCTTATCATTTGCAACGTTTGTATGGGTCTTTCGCCCTCTTATCACTCACCACGGGAGAACTTTTGCCATTGGTTTATTGCACAAACTGACGATCTGTTGTTTGTTTCTGCAGTCTTGTTTACTGATGAGGCAACATTTGGAAGAGATGGAATAACAAATTTACACAACCAACATTTGTGGGTGGATCAGAATCCCCATGTGAGGAACCTGCCCCAAAATTTGTAAAAATATTTTTGGGTTGTATCTTGGATTATATATTTCACAGTGTCTACCGGAAACTTTAAAATTAAAAAAACGAAGGATTTGCGAAAATAGGTTTATATGGAGTTTTGTTCTTGTTTTGGTGCGAGGAACGCCCCCTCAAAAGTTTGTAAAAGTATTTTTGATACATGAATAAAGATAAAGGAAATATATTGTTTACCAACGTGTTTCGTCCCATGATGGACTTTACCAAGACAAATATAAGGATTCTATTTGGAAACATGTATTCAGAAATTATTCAATACTCACTGGATCTTACGCACTTCTTGACTCGTTTCAGAAGGCAAAAAAAAAAACCAACAAAAAACTAACATACATCTATCTATCTATCTATCTATCTATCTATCTATCTATCTATCTATCGTTTCCATAATTTGAAAGTATTTCGTTTCTTTACAAATTATGACAAATTTTAATCGAAATCAAATTTAATATTTATTTTGTTTGTATATCGTCGAGGTTAAGCTGGGTAACGCGTATCTAAAATCTCCATTAGGTGTTTATCAGCAACAAGTACAAAGTAAAGGGCTACTATTCAATTTACTCAGCCCGAAAACCTTTACTCGAGAAGAGGATCATTTAGTCTTGTTCTTGTCATAGAAGCATTAATATAACCATAGAAATATTCCTATAATAATCAAAGATTATAATTGATAATAAGGAGATGGCTAGCGTTGATCTTACCACCATGAAGGATTTACAAATTCAGAGAAAGTTTCAATCACTTAAAGTATAAATGGCATAAAAGCTAATCTCAAATATTGTGCGATAATATCCCGAAGGCATTAAAGAGATAAAAAGAAAAGAATCGCAAATATCTCGCACGACTGTACTTTCGATTTAGTTGCGCCGAATAAAATGGAATTCAGAGCCATAAAAACAAATATCTTTGGAAGGAGACTCAACAACAGGAAAATGGCCAAAGATTTAAATACATCGTCTCTATCTACAGAGAATTTAAGAGCACTTTTAAAGTCGTACGATGGAGAAAGATGGCTTTTGGTAAAAAAGAAATCAATAAAGTGATGACTAAGGATAAGACATTGTTTCCTAGTGATGACATTGGTACAGTATATAGGAAAAGAAATATACATTTATTATATTTAGGCAGCATGTATTCATTCAAATACGTTTGGTTGAATAATCTAGATATATTATGTCTATTTATTTCATTTTAATCTTGTCAATTGCAATAATATGCCTAGATTATTCAACAAAACATGCTTGAATATATATATATATATAAATATATATATCTATATATATATGTGTGTGTGTGTCTGTGTGTGTGGGGGGGGTTGTCTCTGTGTGTGTGTGTGTGTGTGTGTATGAGGATATTACACCGAAAATATGTCAAAATCACTACACGATTACTGTCATATTTCGATGCGTATCAATGCATCTTATCAGGCGATTGCAAATTACTGGCGAGTCAACGATTTATTTAGATTTAAGAGCAAAGTACAACGTCTTTTTACGAAAAAAAGAAAAAAAGTGGTTTATAAAGCTTGTGTACTTTACTCTGATCAATCAGTCAAATATGACCTAAGTTTAAATTAAACTAATCGAAGAAGTAAAATTTTAAAAATATATTTTTTATAAATCGGTCATGACCGGTAGATTGGCAGCTAACGGCAGCCAGACATAAACTATAGCAGATGCAAATGGTTATATAAATTATACAAACCAGACAATGCCGTTTCATAAGAAATAAAAGTGGGTTGGAGAGGTAATTTAACAAAATGCTAAACAAGTTATGTTTTGTGAATTTCCTACATTAATTTTTATACTTGATAAATAAATAGATTCTTTAAGAAACTAATAAATAATTTAAACGTATAGACGTAAATTAATATGCAACTGTTTAATAAAGATTCTTCATATAAGATGTTAATAACACTAACCAATCAATGTAAAATGTCAAAAATACCCACCAAATACGAACACATGTACAAGATGTTACTAATACTACCAGGAGATTACTACAAAATTGTATTAAACCCAAATTAATCTTAAAAATAGAAAGATAAGCCATATATGGTGCAACACAGTACAACTAAAATATAAGAAAAATCATAATTAAATTCCAAACTTTTAACTAAATTGTAAGGTAAAAGTAAACTATGTTTATGATTTACTATTAATTCACTTCTTTGATTAACAATGGGTTTTCGTCAAAACATCTGATTATTTTGAGTTTTTCGCATAAATACAGAAGACAGGGTTTATATAAAGATCAACATGTCATTGTCATTTTTAAACTTGTCCATTTCGCTATCTCACGAAATTTACATTTTACCATTTCATGAAATTTTCTATTTCACGAAACACGACTGCAATTGTGCAGCGATTTTGACTTGTTTTCTTTCTAATATCCTAAAATAAATAATATTTCTCTACTTCGCATTGAGCCCTCTTTTAAGTTAAATTTTGCGAATGTTGGAATTTTACACTATTCGTTCTAATCTTACCTATACAAATGAAATAAAATTCCGATAACTAAAAACACTATTCTTAAAACTCAATACCGAGTAGAGCAAATAATATTTATTTAAAATTACAACATATGCATATTATAACATCACTACAAAAATTGCAATTTTGTTTCAACAACACAACTGGTGTCTTATCAAGTGATGGTGTTGATTGCAAAATAAACGGTTTTAAGAGTTCAAATTCAACCAAACCTCCTCAGAAGGGGAAACATTGTTATATAACCTATGATGACCAATCAGAATACAAGTATATCGTAATTCAAAATAACGTGACAATATACCCTAAATAAAATGTATTAGTGCATTAAAGTTTAGATTAGATTAAATTAGAAATCATTATAACAAATAAATAAAAATTACAAATGTTAAATTCTACATTTAACCGAACATCAAGTTTAATATTACAAAATTGCAATTTTTGTAGTCATGTTATAACATGCATATGTTATAATTTTGAATATATATATATATATATATATATATACACACACACACACACACACAGAGAGAGAGAGAGAGAGAGAGAGAGAGAGAGAGAGAGAGAGGTGGGGGTGGTGATGTCTTGTCAGCATTTATGATTTTGTTGATTTAGCTTCTGTGAGACTTGAGAAGGAATAGTAATGAAAAATTGATTAAGTCAACTAACAGTTTCAGTAAATTCAAAACCTTTGGCGAGATAAGGACGAAGGGGTTTGCCCTTAATTATTGTGGGCAAAAAAACGAAACTCTATCAGTGGATGGAATATATAGATGATATGGAAGAGAGACTTCCAAGAAATTACAAAGAAAAACACTGGATATGAATGATAGACAAAGAAACCATAATTCTAATGTGCGTTATTTCTATTCAAACAATGATCGACTTTAAGACGCATCTTCATTGGTTAAAGCCCGTCTATTGAACGAATAACATTAACTCCACTTTTAGTCGATGTAATCAATATTAGAACAATTTATCACTGATTAATTTTCCGAATTTCATTGTTAATGTAATCGCTTTCGGTATTATTATTGTTATTATTGTTTTACGATTATTGAGTTGAACATTACTCACTGGATGAATATAACCACATACAAAGACGTCACCATTTTAGAGAAAAGTTATACTTAAAGAATATTGGGAAGGAAAGCGAATCTTTATCAAAACGAAAGCTTTGTCAATTTAAGATTAATTCAAGCACTGTTGCCATCTTTTAGAGAACTTCATAATTCTATATTTCCGTAATTTTATTCCCTCTCATCAAAAATACTTTTAGTGATTTTTTAGTCATTCAGTTAACCAAACATTTTAGATTAAGAAAATGTTGACAAATAGAAAGAAAAATAATCGGGCGGATATATGAAAATTTCCCCATCACATTTTTTGGATTGATCAACAGAGAAACATTCAGACATGCGTCTTCCTGATGAAAATAAGGACAACATAGACCTTCATTTCGGTTTTCGATTCGTATAAGGGGAAGTAATATTTGTTTGAAATACTTGTTTGATTTTTCAGAAAGTGCTCATAGGAGGAGAATGATTTCCAATTTTAACATCACCTCCTTTGGATAATGATCGGAATTGGTACGGTGAGCAGTGTTTTTTTCTTTTCGTTTCTTTCTTAAAAAAAATTCAATTAACGTGATCATTTGTGTTGTAAATTAACATTTTTTTTTATCGTCCGTGAGAATATGTGAAAAAAACAGGATATTTTAAATTGGTCAATTAAGTGTATTTCTCGCTTGAATTATGTGGAAGCCACACATTAAAGTGACTAACATTTGTAATAGGTGATTTTATTCCGAGCCTTTGCTTGTTGAGCTCGAGTTTAATTATATATATATATATATATATATATATATATATATATATATATATATATATATATTTATATGTAGGTCACATAACCGAAAACATCTCGCTGTGAGAGAAGCCCTTTACATAAAACATCTGACACCTCGTATAAATCTCACCTTGTTAAGGGTTTTTTTTATGGAAAGCCGCCGTCTCGAATTCCGGCCGTGCTCAACATGTGAAAGCTCGGAATAAACGATACTACTAGTATTGAAACAGCACAAAATATACATATTAAACAGTCAAACATGAATAAAAAAAGTGCCTAAAAACAAGCACCTTAAAAATGGCTAAAGAAGTGTCCGAAAGAACCTGGAACAATGGACAATACAGAAAATGTTTGTCTTCCACCAAATAGAAAAATGTAAGAATGTTGGAAAAACTAAATAAAATATAAATCAAATTTTCCTTATCTCTTTATTCAACGAAACATGTTTAAAAAGAAAAGGTGCTGCCCAATTATACCTAATTATTATATATACCTTTATTTATAAAAAAAATATCTTTAAACATTTGAAACTCGCAGCGTCTCTCGTTCATACGCATGTGTAGTCATAACAACGTCAACTAATGGACGAAACGTGTCATAAATAAACTTTTCCATTCTGTCTTACAAAAACCACGGCATGCCCGTAACGAGAATTTTGAACAAGGGATGCCTTTTCGAAAGTTCAAAATGCGAAATAAATGGACGCAAAAAACAAACACTGTATTTGAACTCGCTTTGTCGATTTCGTTTTCCCTGTTGATAATCGTTACGTCAGCTGCCAAAACGGAGCCTTGAAACAAAATGATTTATAGACTCGCAAAAGAATATGACGAGGAAAAATTGAATAGAAAAATACATTGGCTATAAAAGAAAGGCAAATAATACAACTATTAAAGAGAAAATCTTTTTCCAATTTCTCTTCTACCACTTATTCCAAGTTTCCATTCAATATATTTACCTAGGTCCATAGAAGAAAAATTTCTATCGAATAAAGTGGATTTCTTCACGAATGACAGTGAATATGAGAGCGATAAAAACCACGAGGATGATATAGAAAACCCGGCGTGTGAGCGAATCCAAATCCTATTTCTGTTAATGAAATGAAACGCAATGTTCCATTGAATCACTGGACAGAAACGGAAACGCTCGCTTAAATAACAAGTGATTCTGTTTCCCAAACGGGGGATATTCATTTCTAAAGATTCGCTACGCCATACTGTTCAGTTTTAATAGCTGGCATTTTCCAGAAAAATGATATTGCTAATTGCATTTGCATATGTGTACCTGTGCATACTTTCGAAAAGTGTACTTTTCTCAAAGGTACACGGTATCATGAAATAAGCTAAAGGCTTTTCTACGGTCGAGGATATTATGAAGAATGTTAGTTTAGCAAGTGACGCCTACATATTTAATAACGCTATATCAGATTAAGGCAAATATAGTTTTGCTTACATCGAAAACAACATTTAGCCAGATGGCGATAGTTTAGTTTATTAGGATAATTGTCTGTACGATACTTCCGTTCAGTTCCTCAAAAAGCAATTTGTTATTCTATCACTATTACCATTCAGACGCTCCAGCCACGATTAACGATTCCATTCTCAATGAAGTTCCAGACTTTGAATGTCTACTAAATCTGAAGCTCACCCCAGACCTCTAGTGCACCTCATCTATACAATCCATTTTAAAAGATGCTGGAAAAAAGGTCAATTCTTTCTATAGCTCCAGGAAGTACCTGATGTCTTCTGTCATGTTTCAAGACAAATGAAGTTAAAATGGACTAAGACTTCTACATTGAAGCTACAGCTGCTCACTTCTCACTTGCATCTTTTGATCTAGTTAAAAATCATTTACTGTTGATTGATTGATTTTTTTCCGGTTTATCAACCCTTGGGTTATTTAAAACCATCACATATTTTGGATTGTAAGAATAAGTCTTTCTTTTGCGAGTGAATATTACATTAACAACAATTTTACAGAAAACAATGATTTAACCCATAACTAGGGTATTTGTGTGCAAGTGAATGCAACGAAAATTATTTACGGAATCTTGTGGAAGAAGACTTGTCCTCTACTCTACAAGGCTCTTTACCATAGACGCGCAACACGTTGCAAACCGATTGCTACTCGATCGTTATATCTGCGTTCTTCTGGACACCTTTGCTTGATCGGCAATGGGTCTGCGTGACCGAGTCAGTTAAAACGGATCTAACGTCAGAGGGACGCCGGTTCGAATCCTGCCGGAAGGCGCATATTTTTCTTTAATAAGATTTCTCGAATGCTCAAGCCGGTAGACAAAAATAAATAAATGTACTGTTTAATGAATTTCACGGAGCGTCTATTCAAATATGACCATCGACTAAAATAACGTTTACGCGATACAATATGCCGGATTAATAAATTTTAAAAACCATTGCTTCTATATATAGATCTTCATTTTGATAAGTAGAGGCGCTTAATTAATAATAATTATATGATATTAGAATATATATATAGAATATAGGTAACAACCCACTCAAGTTTTAATATACAAAGTAAGAAAAACATTTTTTATTTAAAAATAATAAAAATAAGCTACAGAAAGAAATATTTTTTAACAAAATAACTTATATACGTAAATATAATGCTATTTTAATATTTTACGTTTCAATTTGGACATTTTAATCAGTCTTTCAATCATTTACTTTGTGAACTGTTTTTCATGTTTCAAATTAAACATTGCTTACAGCTATTTTAATTGCTTGCCAAAGATATGTTTCGCTTGAATGTGGTTTTCCATTCTCATTTGCATGTCTTTTAATTATGGACCAAAGTTTGTTTTTTTTTTTATTGGATTAAAATATGATTAGTTAGGAAGTATTCCATTAATTTGGGACATCTGAAACATTTCTGTTTTGTAAGATGGTTAATAGTAAGCTTTGCAGTATTGTCTGAGATAAATAGGCTCTTTAACTTAAAGTTTCTCCTTTGTAACCTGTTTTTCTCCAAAAACGCTTTGTAGAAGAAATTAGAATGATTCTCTCTATTAATCTTGACGTCAAAATCAAACTAATAGAGTACCTTTAATTTTACTGCTTACAATAGTAGACGTAAGCATTAGTCCACTCCACGCTATTGTTGTTTTCTAAGTCCTGTCATTTAATTATTTCTATGATGGATGCATCCTATCGCCCAGGCATACGATGCATCCAATGCAGCTCTGTATTTAATTACTATTAGAAAATCGATTTTTATGTACTTTCCTCGTCCAATGATATATTTCTCTTCATCATTTTTATTTAGTGGTTTAGCTGATTTTAAATACAGCCAGTATTCTTAATATTCAACGTCTTCTTTTTCTGTTTCCATTTACAGCCTTAGCATCTTTTAAACGCTTTATTCTTGGTTAATCTCCTTTTTGGCCTTCTACCCTATTAATTTTAAATTTTCCTGAAATATGTTTTTGTGGCATTTTATTGAGGCCAATCTTTTTCTTTTTTCTTATATTGCTGCTTTTAAAATATTTTTTTTTGTGTGTTCTGCGAAATCTATTTAACTTTTCACAATTTCCAATGCTCTCTTCCTATCAGATTTTTCTCTTTTCCGATTATATATTTCTCATAGCCTGTAGCAACATTATATATCTGATATTAAAAAATAAATATCACTATATCTGATATGAACGATACCTATTCATAACTATATTATTATATATATTTATTTGGGAGATATGATATACAAATTTATATATAGTTGGATGACAAAATGGGGAAAAAACAAATCCTATGACATGCTTTCTGTCTTTCGAAAGGACTTCTTCAGACTGATAATGGTTTTACTGTCGGACCTAATAGAAAGAATGGCGGAGCTAGAGAAATGCAGCAAACGTTGGTTAGAAATTTTACACCGAGAAACGCTGAAAATGCATATCGATTTAAATTTAAAATTTGAAGATTGATATATGTAGATGCATAACATAGTCAATTTTATTCAGTTTTAAATCACATTTTTTATTATTTTTATCGCTATTGCATTGTTGCTCGTTATTTAAATTTAAGACTCCAATTAGTAGTTTAACGAAGCTTGATTTTGATTAATTGATTAATTTGTTTAACGGTATATCAACTCCTTATGGGTCATTTAATACCGACATTTATTTTTCTTGAGAAATTTGAAGTAATTTGATAATTTTACTATAAATATGTATTTTTGGTGTTTTTTTTATATAAAAATGTATTGAGAGTATTTTTACTATAAAAATGTATTTTTATACTTTCATAGTGTTTTGTTTTCGTTTGGAGATTAACTTTTTTGCCCATAGCTGGGGCTCTAACAGGTGCTACCACCTCCAGTCAGGGTGCACCTGAAAACAACAGCAATTAACAGGAGGTTCCAAATTTGACGATATCTTTCCATGGCTGAAACAGGCCACGTGAACTTTTCGTCATTTGACTATCCCTTTTGAATTTATTTATATTTGTTGTATATCAAACATTTCACACTAACAAATATTTCGAATAAAAGCATAGATACCAAAATTAGTGTGATAGATTTATTACATATAAACAGATGTTGAAAATGTTAGCATTGTCATTTTTTTAATAAAAATTTGATGTGAAAAATATGAAGTGCATAATAAAATCACACATTAATGAAAGATAACTGCAGATGTACCAAAATTCCGTTCCAATATCAAACAGTCAGAGGCCATCATTAGTAACCGGGTGTGCCAAGATGAAGTTTCTTCATCTGGTAGCACTCACGATTCCACATCTAGATAATATTAATGTTGCTCAGGTTCAGAAAGAAGAATGGTACGAGGAACCGATGGAAGAATCTGAAGACTCAGAATGGCAGGCTAAATATGTCCCTGTTGAAATTGTGGCTGTAGATGATACGAAGGTGCTTTGGATTCATTGTAATCAAGCAGAGGAAATTAATTGAAATCCGAAAAGATATCCAAGCAGCAACTGAGAAGGCGGGCCATTGGATCTGGCTCAAAAGAAATTATGAAATTTGCCTAGAAACACGATCCTCGAAAGATTGATTAGTAGTCGACAAACAGTAAACCAGGTGGTGGGACCTCATATCAAGGAGAGGGTTACCGGTGCTCAGGCCATGAAACAGAGTGCATTTTCACCTGATGACCCCAAGAACTTACTGATATCCGGTAAACGGATCATCCGATTGATAGAACTTGCAGTAGCAAGCTGTTCTTAAATTTCTAGATCAGTATTTTGACCTTGTATCAGACTTTGAGACATTATTTTGGTGTTTTGATAGGAATTGATTTATTCATTTGTGATCGTGTAGGCTAAGATTACATCTGCTAAACATTTGTGGTGTGTTGTGAAAGTATAGAGCCAATTGTGAACATTTCGAAAACTGCGCTGGATTGATGTAACCAAACAAAGGAAGCCTTCCACCGGCGTGAGCAGACACTCTCCTGGGGCTTGCTTTGTCGGCAGTGAGACTCCGTTTATTTACTGTTTGACATGCTGTCAGTCAAAGGATTATTTGTCTATACCTTATGTATGAATTTGTGGCAAATTATTACATCACTCAGGTCTACCAGCAGCACATCACCCAAATTTTGTGGCCGAAGATTATGTTGACGAAGATTATGTTGAGAAATATTCCTTTTTATTATTAGGCTACGAAAATAATTATGTCTCCACCTATATATATGATTTAAATAAAATAGTACACTTATCTTTTTCAATCTTTACTCCGATTTTCATGCACGTTTCATCCAATTCTTTTGTGAACTGAGTTTTTTTTACTTTATAAGTAGACGCTAATTTGAAGATGACGTAAATTGCTTTAAAACACTTTTGTTGATGACATACACGGTTTTCGAGTGTCACGTGTTTACGTATCAGAGGATTTTATATGACTAAATATTTTGCGACTACAAATAGAAGACTAAAACAATCGGTACCAATAAAACTTAATTCAACTTAGAACAAACACATTGAATATATTTAACAATTAAAAATATCAAAACACCACAAGTTGGTTAGTAAAGACGCGATACTTTGGAAAAAAAAACTCGACACAAGTGTGAAGACGCGATACTGAAAAACCAGTAAAAGGAGCCACTGTATACCTATCGACACAGCCTTATTACCCGAAACATTTTTAAATATTCATTCATTTTGAACCACACACACACACACGCACACACACACACACACACACACACACACACACACACACATATATATATATATATATTTATATATATATATATATATATGTATATAGATATCTGTTTGCTCGTTTCTGAGTATGTCCTTTACTAAGGTGGCTCGCTAATCACTAGTGCAGGTGCCACCTAAGGCACATTTGTGTTTCTTCAGCAACCTGTTATTCCTACTGCAGCTATTTTTCGGAGCCATCTTAATTCTAGTTCCTGGGAGAGCGCATAATCTGGTGAAACGAGTCTTTTTCTGACGAAGCCGCTGATCACTGTCGAAACATGTGAAAGTCATTCTTTTCAGTATTGCCTGATATATTTCCCATTCCGTCAGATTCCTGTTCAGCTTTACTCCCTTTACTCCTATATATATAAAGTGGACGCTGAAGTCAACACCCAGGGGCTACAGTCTGTTTCATGCTAAACGTAATCGTCGGTCCATCGTTAGTCTGACGGTGTTTACAATTAACTTTGATTTAAGAGATCAGCCTTGTTTTTAAATCTAATAATTTCAAATTTTTCGTTAAGACATAGGTAACATGGGGAATATAGGGAGTTACATGTCCGGGCTTTCTTAATCAATCTCCATTTAACCGTAGGTGTTTTCTTTTCTTTTAGACTCCAAAAATACTTCGATAATGAAGTCATGTACCTATAGTTACTGTTATTTTCATATGCCTCCGCCAGCGTTCCTTGAATGTTTTCATGGTGCTGCCAATGTAAAATTTTGTTATTCGTGTTATTATATTTAGTATTGCTGTTGAGTAATCAAGCCTTTTGAGTCCCTATACTTGTTAAAGATTATGTTGTTATGCTTTTTAATTATTTTCTCTAGGTTATCTGCACAACTATAGCTTAATTTAAGGATATTAGTATTAAATATTTTTCTAAGTGGATTAGTTTCAGGGTTTCTTGTTTCTTGATGAGGTTTAGAAATATACGTCCTAATTTAGTTTTAACCATTATATTGAAAGGGGGAGTAAACCAGATGATCTTTCTAGATCTTCTTTTCTTATTATGATTGCAATTAACAGGGTTTTTATATTGAATAGTGATATCTTTGTATCCACTATTTTTAAGTGCAGAATTGTAAAAATCACGATGTTTATTAAAAAACATCTTTGTTAGAAGAGTTAGTGCTGATTCTAAATCCAATGGAAGAGGGTATGTGTTTGATAACTGAAGGGGGATGTTTGGAATTTGGATGCACGTATATTGGGTTGGAATTGACCTTCACATATGGTTGGAAAGTGTTGCTAGCATGGTCTAGGGTGACGTCTAGAAAATCCACTTATTTAACATTAGTTGTAACTATTGTCCTAAGACCTAAATCCTTTAATACCCTATGGATCATTTTCCTAATACGGTCTACCTTAATTTTAGTGGAGTTTTTAACAACTAATAAGCCATCATCTCTATACAATCCTACGCTATCAGAATCTAGACAATCGAAGGCACTTAAATTGTACAAAAGAAATAATCCAACCAGGTAAGAACAGAATATAGTCAAGATCGGGCTGTAGCTTTGGACATCTCGAAAGCTTTCAACAGGGTTTGGCATGAAATAGAAAGATTATACTGAATCTATTGCTAAGTCAGCTGCTAAGTCGCTTCTGTGTCGTTTCTCTCCAGAATCTTACATATCTATTGGCTTAGAATATTGATGCCACATATTGTCCAGTGCTCCTGCTATTCACCTAGAGTTCCTTGATAAAATCCAAAGAAGAATCAGCAGTATTACTGGTCAACTGCTTTCTCGACGCCCTGTACTTTATAATGCTCCATACGTTTTCTATGGGGTTGAGGTCAGGAAATTGGGGCGCCCATGTCATAACACTCACCTCATCAAAGTATTCCTTCATCAATTTTTGTTTGTGACAGGGAACATTATCCTGCATAAAAATGAGCTTGGTGGGGTCGATTTGCACCCTTTCAGCAGAAGGAAGCAGAAACGACTCCAAAATTCTCTTGTACTGCTCGCTCCTGAGGGTCTTTTCAATAGGTTTTAAGAAACCAGTTCCGTGAAAAGAAAAGTATCACCAGAACATTATACTGAACAGATGCTTGACAGTACTCACTGCTAACTTCAAAGAGCTTTAAAAGCTTCTTCTTCAGATTTTAGATCGCTCATCCTTTAAATTTAGCTCAACTTTCGTTTCATCGGAGAATCAGGTGAGTCACTTTTATCGAACAGCACTGTATATCTACACAAAGGGGTGCTAAAAAATTTCGACTCGTCTAATAGACTCTACTGGAAAGAAAACTGTCATTTGGTCATTTTGATTTTGTCAAAGGATTAAAAGTAGTCGGACAGAGAAACTTTCATCACATCGTTGCATATATATATATATATATATATATATATATATATATATATATATATAAATGAACATAGAAGTCAACACTTAGTTTCTGTTTCATGCTATATGCAATTGCATATAGCATGAAACAGACTATCTAAGTGTTGACTTCTATGTTCACTTTTATATTTACACACGCTCTATCTCTGATATCGAGCACTTTATCCCATAAATATAGCACACCTTAAGACTATATTTCTTCATATATATATATATATATATATATATATATATAAACATATGTGTGTCTGTGTGTATATGTGTGTGTGTTTGTGTTTGTACGTGCTGCTGATATATTTATATATATACATATATATATATATATATATATATATACACACTTATATATATATATATGAAATAGACGTTACGAAATCAGTTTATGACAGGTGAGAATAGCTAACGAATAATGTTTGTTAGATGCGATGAAATCTCTAATGGCAAATTCGTCTTCAAATTCGTGTCCATAATAAATGTTATTTTAACGTTGCTATTTTTCATCACTTTTACTATCGACCCGGTGTGCCGGTGTCTGCCTCATCGAATGAACGAATTCATCATGACACTGTATCAAGTTTAGACAACAGAAGCAAAAAGTGCCAATTCGGCGAGAGACTATTTACTTTACTTTGCTCGTTAAAGTGTCTTGCATCATGTGTTCAGTTTTCT
This sequence comes from Acanthosepion pharaonis, assembly GCA_903632075.3. Classification (NCBI taxonomy): domain Eukaryota; kingdom Metazoa; phylum Mollusca; class Cephalopoda; order Sepiida; family Sepiidae; genus Acanthosepion; species Acanthosepion pharaonis. The sequence continues at coordinate 2,221,446 of CAHIKZ030000253.1, read as the reverse complement.
TTTTCGTTGACACATTCCATGATGACAGAGAGAAAGTGAGAGGTAAAGAGAATGTGTTCAGTCACGTGTACGGTAGGTTTGTCACTGACATCCGTGAGAAAGAAAAAATCAATTTAGGAGGAGATTCACTTTTCTGTCAGTCTCCGCCCATTATTCATTGCAGCCATGATATTTAAAGAAGTGTTGAGTAACACATTTCTGATTTTTGCAAAGTGTCATACATAACCGGAATGTCACACTTTCGATGACGTCATAATCCTGGGATTATTTTTTTTTTCCGGATCCTCAGATTGGAAATCTCACACCTTGCCCGTGTACACCTACATTATCTAGCAAGCACAGATTAATCCGCTAACATGGAGATTTTAAGTATGCCTGCTTTGGCTCATTAGTGATTTGGTTTTGATGCTTAATTAAATTTAGTTTGGAACTATTTGAGGCTGACGTTTCTCCTACAGCATTTTGGGAGGAACAAGCGAATACAATTACTTCTATCTAATGCTTTCATTTGAAATTGTTAGAAAAATGTCACAGAATTTCTGCAAAGAGTTTGGTGAGCACTATCATTGAGTGATAACAAAATAAAACATGTAGTCAGTCACTTTCTCACCGCCGTATTATGGCTTCTCTGTGCCTTTTCTATAAAAACTTTCATGATAATTGTTCTGATGAACTTTCCTCTATAGTACTTAGACTTTTATGAATTTAAACGCAGTACTAGATTGGTGGCAAGGTCTCATCATCTTACAGATGAAATGACTAGATGTAACTGTAAGTTCTATGTTAACAGTTTCTTCTCTTGCACTTCCCGCTTGTGGTACTCTCTGCTGGCTTCTTGCTTTAACCTTAAAACTTAAATGAAATGTCAGTTATTTTCTTCTGTCTTCTTGAATCCTATCGTGTTATTGTTTTTAATAATGTTTCTATATTTCTTTTCGTCTTTCATACTCTGTCATCTCTTGCGTCCTAATGTATTTATCACTTTGCTTGAGGTGAAATGATAAAAAAGCAGGTATTTCTGCTTTGTGTAAACTCAATGCTATCTTTCAGGTGGTAGATGATGACAGATGTAAATAAGCATTTATAGGATACCTATTCAGACAAACATAAATACTAATATCTATCACTACCAATTTTGTTAATCGACAACATTTATATTGTTAATCTCGAATGTACAAAGCGAAATGATCTGATTACTATGTAACAAGACCTCCATCTGTTAAAAACGAAAAATCTATTACAGCTGCTAATGGTTATTGATGAATTCTTTGATTTCGCGATTCGTAAAGAATATTAATTATTTATTAACAATATATTTTTGGCGTGATCAAAGGCAGGAATAATAAAAGAAGAATTTTGAAATTCAATGGTGACTTTCTCTTTTTACATAATACATATTGAGGTTAATATTTAATAAATTTATTTACATTCCAACTATTGTCTTCATTTTTGTTGTCTTTATTACAACATTTCAGCCGTTGTACTCTCCCACTTTCTTTGTTAATTGTGATAAACTTCAGGGAAAATTGAACTCAGATCTTTATTTAATCTACTGTATTAGATTATTCTCATTCGCTGTGCATGTCTAGGGATATTTCATCTTGTCTTTAGTACTGCTCAATTACACTGACTTATATTTTTACTTTTTTTGTCTTTGGTCAGTAAGTGTTATTACCTAATTGCTTGTGTCTAGAAAGCAAATGAAATGATTATTATACACTTCAAACATTGCTTTTGTGTCTTGAACATCGATGTCTTGAAACAAAACTATTTTCATTTACATTCCAGACAGATTCAGTGCTGAGTTGCTGAGGGAAAATTTTCTAAAAGTTTCAAGAATTTCTAGAACGTTCTGACAACATAGATGACAGTATAAATACAGCGAATGTAATCTCAACAGTTTACTTTTAGCCGTCCAAGTGCAGACAATTCGCTGTTGACAGATGCGTTCATCACTGATGGGATCAAGAGGTTATAAGCATCCAACAGACACATTTTGCTATGTCTGCAAATTTATTAATACAAGAGCGAATAAATACTCAATGGCAACATCTCTAAAATGTGTGAGGCCTAAAAGGCATATATGTTTGTGTGCTTGTTGGGGATCAAGACAAACCCTGGGCACCTCATTTCACCTGCAAACACTTCAAAGGAACTCTAGAAGATAAGATGGAAAGATTTGTTTGTTTGGATAGTGGGATTTTTATGTGTAAAAGTTTTGGAATTTTAATTCAGTGTTACTGAAAATAAGTATTAAATATATTTTAACTCTCATGATTTAGTATCCACAGTAAGATGGATGTTTTTTTATACTGAATCACTGGCAAGAGACATAAAAATACAAAATATTAGGGATGTTCAGTATTCAAGATTCCATATTTTTGTGGCATTTGCATTGGGGTCCAAAGTCAGAATTTTACATATCTAACACACTATTTTTAGAAATTTCAAAAACAAAAATGTAATTTTAGAATTGTTTAATAACACTGGGTGAAATATATTTGTATTTTTATACTATTTTTATTTTGCTCTTTTGCAGGATGCTACAGAGGGAAAAATGCAGCCATAAAATTCATAATCTCATGTATTTGGAGAGACCCAACTGACCACTCAAGCAATTGCTTTTTCTGCATGCTGAATCATTCCAAACATCAAGTTGGCCAGAATGCACCTGCTATCATATATCCAGATGTTCTGTCATCCATCGACCCAGTGTAACACTGCCCTGAGCTCCCAGACTTTTGATATTGAGATTCAAGCAGTGAAATTTGTTGGATGAGAGTGTGTGCTAGTCGCAGGTCAGAGAAAGTGTCAGCAGTGTTTTTCAAGCTTTTTCACCTATAGTAGGCTTCTGTCACAATGTGATTAGTCTGTTCAAGGCAATTAAAAATCGCCTGTGACCCTAGCGAGTGGCGTCTCTTTATGAACAGCTTATCCAGGAGCCAAAAAGCCGTGGTGCTTCGTAACCATCTTCCCTCATACAGCATTTTCAAGATCAAGAATACGGTTGAGATGTTATTGGAGACTTCAGAATGGTAGCCTTCCTGATAGATCTCCTTAACCAAGCTTTCATGTTATCTTTTCCTTTAGGACAGCAGAGACGCCACTGCACACCACCAAAGACGAGACTGGCCACAGCAGACCGTGTTCAGTGTGAGGAGGAACAACGTCAAATGAGAGCCACTGCTGAACATATTGTTTCATCCACTACACTTAACACTGGTCCTTATAAAACAATTTGTCAGAGCTCAAGATAAGCAATCTGCAGCCTTCACATACCTTCAAGACATCTTCCCTAAATTCTCTGTGATAAAAGTCAAAACCGTTGTCTTCGTCAGACTAAAAATTAAAACAAGGTGATAGAGTGCAAGGATTCTCCAAGAAGCTCACTAGGACGGAGAAAACAGCGTGGAACAGCTTGGTTGTAGTGGTTCGGCGCTTTCTGGGGAATCACAAGGCCGAAAACTATGTGGAGATTGTTGAGACCCTGATGAAGAACTATGGCAAAATGGTCGTCAAAGTCCATATCCTTAACGCTCGTCTCGACAAATTCGAGGATAACATTAGGGTCTTATTCAAAGGAGCAGAGCGATCGCTTCCACCAGGATATACTGAATTTTGAAAACCGCAACCAAGGATCATATAACGAAAATCTGATTGGATACTATATTTGACAGCTGATACGTGAAAGTAATTTACATTACAAGCGTAATTCGCGAACAAACTACTCACTTGTGAATTTCTTGTGGTCTCTCTTGTGTAATCCTAGAATAAATAAATTATACTTTTAAATCATATGTCATTTTGTTTCTACTTTGTGTGAACGAGAAAGTTCACATTCGCTAGTTTTTCCAGTAGGAATAGGTCAATTTCAGAAATATCATTAGCCTGATCACAAAAGCAAAATTTGAAGGAAATATTAGCCATTTTCAATACTTCCTAGGCGTAAGTAAATAGCAAATAACAGTTTCTATCCAAGGAAAAAAATTGTGTTACACAGGATTATTGGTCACCTAAGTTTAGGTCTGTACTACCCTTCCCAGAGATTGAACTAACAATCATCATGTCAATAGATTAAAAAAAAAACCCAAAAAAACTAACGCTTTTTGTACCTTCGGGTGTGATAATAGTCTAGTTGACTGAATAGTTGTCAGATTAAAACATCAAAGATGAGGACATTTCTCTGAATGTCAATAAAGATAATTCCGAATCCCAGGAATTCAGACGTAACTTGTAAAACTTATTTATGATCCCGTAGAATTTTTTTAATAGATTTTGAAGCCAACTGTATTTAAATTAAAATGACTACCAACATTCTTTCACAAGAAGGCAATGAGTAAATAAATTCAAGCAGAAATTCAATATGTATGGGGAGTTCAACATTTAGTGAATTTTTTTTAAATGTTGCTATTTCAAGTATTTAAAAATACCAGTCAAAATATTAATAAAAAAATTAAAAATTATACAAAATTTTAGACATTTACACACCTTAAAGCTTGGTATCATTCCAATATATTACTATCATAATTATATTTTGAATGTGATTGTTTGTTTTACGAGCAGTCCCCAAGTTGAAGATACAGAAACTCAATAGATAACATTCCCAGGTTCCTTTTATTTAATTCGATGACGTTATCGGAGTGTGTGTATAGGAGTATAAATGTTCATTATGCATGTGCGTGTGTGTGTGTGTCTGTGTCTGTGTATGTATGTATATGTACAGTTAAAATTTATGTACAGGTAATATGTTCAGACAGATTAAACGTAGAGTCAGAAAAACTAAGATTATTTCACAGCTATAAAATTCACTAATCTAATTGAACAAAAAATCCTTCAGAATATGCAATCTTCTATGTATATATGAGAATTTGCCTGTAAATTCTATAATCTGTAACATTGAGAAAACTTTCTTAAGGATCTGAGAAATACTTATGAGTACAAAATCGATTTACCAAGAAGTTGAGAAACAAAATCTTCTGTGATTTTGGTATGATTCCCAGTGTATCAATAAAAATTTGGATTCAGAGTTTCAATTTATAGAATCAGTGTATTTACTTAATTTTAACAATTTGACTGAAATATTTTCATCAACAGCAATTTTTACCACAACGAGCAAAGCAACCCATTTTTAGCAAATCTTTGACAATTATATCTAGCTTATTGGCAGCTTTAATTGTGCTGTTTGTTTGGAGTTAAAAAAATTCATATCACTGCTACGTTTTCATTAGATTTCATAAAATTTGGGTTGTGTTTCCACTAAGTTTTCCCCGTGATAGGTTGTACTTGCTACACATGGCTCAGTTAATATATTGGTATATTCAGTCATAGGGTGCACGGTGTTCTGTTGCGGTTAAGACAATGCAAGCACTAATTGATCAATAGTTTTTGGAAGTAAACCCCAAATTCTGCGTAGGGTGTTGACAATCAGAATGTTCTGCTGATAGTTTCTACTTATTGACTGTCAAAGGAATTTCCAAATTCACGGAACTTTTCTCCAAAGCGTATTTCTCGTACACATCTAAAGATTATAAGAAATTCAATTGTTTGTTTTCTTACAGATGTTATAATGCAGATATAACTACTGAAATTTGGACTGCATAATATGACCCCCAGTACTTCTGAAAATCTTCATAAATTTCAGGAAGTGGAAGGAAATAAAGCAGTATGTGACCATTCTGCCCAAACTTTTTTTTTGAAGATGGTGAATTATCACTTAAAATAAAGCTTAGATTTGAGTCATCATTTGTCAATTTTGATTCTTTCAAACGGCAGAAGAAAACCAGAACACAAACATTCGAAATCTTTAAGCATCAGTAGTTTTATATAAAGACATACATTAGCTATCAAGAGATTATCCATTGGTCAAATATGACATTACTTTTTATATAGTTTAGTAAATGATTTAACTGCCGCATAAAAATTCCTCCAGAGAACTAAAATCATTGTTGACTCATAAAAATGACTCATAAAACTTCAAAACCGGCTTGTTTGAGAATCTTTCACTTTTCAAACGGTTTTATGTACAACATATCTTCTTATGAAATTAAGATTTCAATACTAACTCATTATAATTATTAATTAGTGTCTACAAGATTCAATAGCAAAAGAAAGAATTCTATTATATTCCTCAAAATGAAAGAGAATTACGATAATCTATTTATGATCCAATGACTCGTTAAATTCGGCGATTCAAATCTTTTTTCCTGTTTAATACTGTAATATTTAATCTCAGAAATAATTGTAATTAAAATTACCCGGAATATATTTTACATTAATACAAACTTCTCATAAAGACATACGCAGAGTGGAAAACATTTTCCACAAAGTCAGATTATATTGCGTTACTGTCATCGTGTAGATTTTCCAATTATCGTAAAGATATTTACTTAACTTTTTCGCAGAGAGGAAGGGCGTTCATTTTCATAAATGGAAGTCGAAGTCTGGCGGAACACTGTCTTCCGATTCTCCATTTTCTTGGACTTCTCCAGTAAGAAATAAAACTGAGTAAGTATTAGTATTTATTGTGGCGCGATGAATATTTGCTGTACATAACTAATGAAAACTTGAAATGTGCAATATCGCATTAAATAACAAATGCACATTATTCAACTCTGGGTTTTATCAATTACTGTCAGTCAGTGGGTCTTTTTGTCTCGGACTCCTTTATAACGTGCGCTCTAAATTCTGAATGTAGGATCACACACACACACACACACACACACACACACACACAGAGAGAGAGAGAGAGAGAGAGAGAGAGAGAGAGAGCAGCTGGGCCCATTATTTATTCGAATATCGGGGTAACCATTGACATCGGGTGACTCGCGGATTTCCACATTCAGCTAGGCCCTAGATCCCTTAAGTCATCTCAGCACCTGGCTTCTTGGAAGCCTTCTGTAGAGTTTGGTTTTTGTCGTTAGAGATTAATAAGAGGTAAATCAATGCTGAGTTATAATGTATTTATTTTTATTCTTGTACAGCCTGCGCGATGTGACTCGCGCCCTGACTCATAGTGAAGTGTCGGCAAGAATTCACCCACATCGAGTGTGCGTTGGGAAGTAGTTCCTTTGATACTTTTACAGGTACGGAGTGCAAAGTCTTTTTTGGCATGATTTAAGGTGAGTTCAGCATAATACTACAGTAGATTGTCTTGTGGATGATATACTTGAAGATCGTCGGCATCCGCTCACATCCAAGCATCGGGATCGCCATCCTTTCTATTGATTCCCCAAACCCCAAGTGGTGGCGGCGGCGGAGATACTCTTGAAGATATCCAACACCCGTAACCAGGATTCGATTCCATGTTTTTGAATGTCAACTTTTCATACAGAAAAGCTCTACCCGCTTGAAAGATTGTCTCATAATCTGAGTTTGTGCTAAGTTAATTTTACAGACATACTGAAAAATAATAACATTTTCACGAGATTTATTTGACACAAAGACAAAAGAATGTGAAAAATCAATAAATCCTCAAAGTTTAAAAGTTTTTAAAAAGAGATAATTTGCACAATTTTCATATTGTCAAGTTACAAATTCTACTTCAACTCGGAGAAATAATGAAAGAAAAACAACACATCTTTGACAGTAACTCAAACAGAATTGTATAACACAAGAAGAGGAGAGAATAGTTTCTAAAGCATTTAAATAACTTCCAGGTTCCGCTTATTCTTTTAATAAAGACGAAAGTAATTAGCTTAAGATTTGCGTGTTCGGCATAATCGTTAGAAACCAAAATTAAAAATCAAAAGCTTTTAACCAGCAAGAAAGACTGACGAGAATTTTCTTTATTTTACCCCGATAGGCAGTGATTCAAGAGAATTCAGAGATATACAGGGTGGTTGCAAAGTAAGCCCCTATTTTTATATGAGTTGCCAGCCAGAATCATAACTTAACACCCTATGACTTTTTTCTTTGGTGTTCGTTAAAGGAGCAAATCTTCTATAATAAGGCAAGACTTTAAAAAGACTTGAAGGGCGAATACAAGAAGTTGTCTTCCCTACCACAATAGTTTGTGATAAAATCATTTGACGCGATTTCTGGGCGGCTCGAGAAGCTGGTGCCATTATCAAATTTTAAATAAAACCTCATGCTAAGCGCTTTCCTTGTATATCTGTTTCTTGTAAAAATTATAGTTACATAAATTATAAGTATTTTAAAATTTGGCGTTACTTTTCATTCACCTTGTAGATGAAGCCAGTGAAAGAAATGATGGCCTTGGAGCGACTGATGAAATACTTCATCAATAGACATTGGGTGAAAGTATTCTAGTTTCAAGTACTGAATCCATTGAAAGTCATGACCAACATAATATGAGGAAAGTAAAAGCGATTCATTATAAAAGAATAAGAAGGCAATTTCATTATTCGTGTACACAGCTCGATTGTCACTATGCGGGTCTGTGTGCTCTGTCCTTTACGTTTTTGTAACAACTTTTGATGTCCTAATAGTCGCCGAAATCCACTAAATATTTGTAAAGTTGCGAAAAAATTCCCAGCTTATATATTGCCCATCTTTGTATACAAATATAATTACCCACCGCCTTGCTTTATTACCTTTCTTGGGATGAAAAGATTAAAAAAATACTATGACTTTCCATTTTAGTGTATCATATAAAAGATTGTGTTGCGTTTGGTATCGCTGAAAGTGTTCAGACGAACTTCATTCCCACCGAGTCAAACCTTCATGGCAAGAACACGCCATACCACTTACATAGTAGTGAACCACCCACGTTCCCTCCGTATTTCTTTAGAAGTAAATTCCAATCGAAGTGCTTTTCCCGTCAACCACTGCCTGTTTAATCAACTCCGAACGGGATGCTTCCCCGATCACTACAATCTTAATCTGTTCAAGGCTCGGGTTTACCGTTATCTTTCAACACTATGCACACAAATAGCCTCCGAACGTAACCCTTTACTTTGAGTAACGCCCGGGCCTTGTAAAGGGTGAACCTTACTGTAAAAAGATCTATCACGACCAATTTACATGTATAAGAACAAAATTATGCATATCCATAAAATAAAATAAAAATTATTAAAATAACTTTTGAAACAAACAGATATATAAAGCAATAAAAGTGAAGAACTAATACAGAGAAAATATAATTTTTATTGGAATATTACTTGCAATTTGATTAACAGAAAATGTTCACAATTATTCATACCCATATGCTAATAATTTGTAAAACCGTTACTCGCTATGACAGCCTGTAATCAGTTCTCATAATCCATTACCGGATTCTGAAAATACTCCAAGTGCGATTTTGACCCAAACTGCTTTTAAGAGGTCCATACATTTCATCAGCAATATTTACGAATTGTAGAATTATTGCGTTACCTTCAAATATTAAACGACCATTTTTGGTTGTTATATCTCCATGTAACGGGTCGGTCGGTCAGTGGCGATCAAATATCATCCTGGCCATCCTGGAATTACATCCTGGCCATCCTGGAATTACATCCTGGTCATCCTGGAATTACATCCTGGCCATCCTGGAATTACATCCTGGTCATCCTGGAATTACATCCTGGCCATTCTGGAATTACATCCTGGTCATCCTGGAATTACATCCTGGCCATCCTGGAATTACATCCTGGCTACACATGTATTGACGCTACATTTATTACATTTGTGTTGTACTTTTTAATCAAACTAATGGTATTTGACATTCAACTATAACTTATTTTTTCAATGTTTTTCTTAAATATTTGAAACATTTCCAACCTAGGGGTTCGGAAATGCAAAACATATCTTTCTAACACAGATCACTCTGTCATAGGGTTTGGCCGAGTAAACCATATTATTTTTCGTTTCTTTTTCCCTATCATTACTTTCATGAAGTTGTTTTTCTAGGTATTTTAATTCAACACGATACCCTTGAGGGCTATATTGAATTTTTTAATAGTTCAATGGATGACAAAGTTGTGGATAAAAATTGGTATATGCCTGAACACATACTTTAGGTGATCAGATTCAGTATTTATATTTGATAACAATTACTATTAAATTTTCTAACTGGTATGAAGGATCCTTAAATTCAATCATTTTCAAATTGATTTCCGTATCAATAACTGAGCGCCAATTCTTCAAACATACTGATTCTCTTCTTTCTTTCTATTTGTCTTTATCACCAATAGCAACCATTAATAAATCCTTCCTTCCTATACAGGCCCTGATCCACCTTTTCTATAATTTTACCCATCTTTGAATATTTCTATTAATTCCAGATATAAGCACCGTCGTAATATTCTTTACAAACATCAGACATTTTGCTTTCATATTCTTTTTTATGCTAAATTTCACAAATGTAATACAAAAAAATTGAGATTTTTGCTTTTGCAATGACATGGGATTCAATCAGTAATTGTTCTTTTATTGTTGAGTAAAATTTTTCATGTAGTATTTGATGAAAATACATTTCTTATGCTTATATATATTACAGAATAAGTCCAAGCAATCTTCCGTTCTTCGTCAGTGATTAAAATTTACGATGTCATTCATCTTTTGCAGTATATCACTATTTCTTTACCTCTTTTTGTTTCTGAAGCATTTATAACATTACATATCAATTCATTTGTTAAACTGGCCTTGTGCTCCTTGAGTAGAAAGAAGGCTTCTTTTCGGCAACATTTTGTCATCAATTTTCAATTTAATCGCAATACATTGACGGCTCTTGAATATTTTTCTGTCGCCTTTTTGCAAAGAAACATTATTTTATTTTTTCTATATAGTTGGGGATTTATTTCACATATCTTGCAGTGTTAATTCCTATATTCTCTCTCTCCCTCTCTCTTTCTCTTTGTTTTCTAAGCCTCACCCCGAAGGAATTGAAAAAACAAGACAGTTTTTTTTTTTCTATTTTTCAGTATAGTCCCCCTTTGACATAAATGCCCTTGATTCAAAGATGCTTAAGCATTGCAATCCCATCAAAGTAGAAGGTGGCGTCCTGGTACTCCCAAAACTTCTTCACAGCACACATGATCACATCATTATTTCCAAAACGGGGTTTGAGTTTAGGAAACAGGAAGACGTCAACTGGGGCTGAGACTGGTGAGTAACGGGGATGCGGTAGCAATTCAAATTCTCAGTTGTCCGCTTTAGCTATGGTAACCCGATCAATGTGAACGGGTGCTTTATCTCGGAGCAAGAGCACACCTGCCCTCAGCTTCGCTTCGCGTTTCGACTTGATTGCTTGCTTCCGTTGCCCTAATTCTGATAAAAGGTCACTGTCCATTAATAATTTTCCCCTTTTTCAGGTATTCTATCATGATTACGCCTTCAGAATCCAAAACAGATGCCATCATCTTGCCAACAGATGCTGCCTGCTTGATTTCAGGGTAGAAGAACCAGAGTGTTTCCAATGTTTGCTTTGTGTCTTTGATTCAAGTTCGAAGTGGTAAACCCAAGTTGCATCTTGAGTTACTAATCTGTGATGGAATTTCTCAGGGTCAACCTGGGCTCGACTTAGAAATGCCCTGGAAATGTCAACCCTTTTCAGCATTTTTTGGGACCCATCTCGGAGACAGCTTTATTATACTCAAAATCTCAGTTAAAACAGTATGGATCGAACCATTGCTAATGCCTGCAGACTTAGCTATGTGTTGGACTGTAAGACACCTGTCATCAAAAAACCATACGTTGAATAGCATCAACTTGTTCATTAAGGTTTTTGGGCGACTTGACCGAGGGTAATCTTCTGTGCTGTCCCTGCTCCGCTTGCATTCGGCAGCCCAGTTGCATAGGAAGAGGAGTCCTCAGTAAGTGTCTGTGCCATGTCCTCATCGATTTCCTTGGGTGTCATATCTTTCTTTTGCAGATAATTTGTCACTGCTCGGTCGTCTGGTTTGTCCATTTTTAGATTTGTCGCACACCTTTCACCTGTATGGGCCTCACCTGCACAGAAATTAAGATAAGAATCTGAATAAGTTTTTCTAGTTTTAAAAGAAGTGGTAGTGTGTTCCTCCAACAATTATGGCTCTTCTTTCTGGGTGAGGCTTAGAACTTTTGAATGACTCTCGTAAATATTTGAATAAAGACAAAATGAAAACTTAACTGGCGTGTTTCCTCCTCTGATGAACTTTATCAAAGAAAATCCAAGAATTTATTATGTAAGAATTATTTACATATAAGAGCAAAAATGTCATTCAAAAATTTTCAATATAAGAACGCTCATAAATATTTATCATAACCCTAACCCTGAGCCGAAAAGTCTAGGCAAACAATGGAGGACGCCTAGTAACACAATTTAAGGCCTACTACTAAACGAAAGGGAGTAAATGTTGTTCTTGAAAATTTATTTTTAATGTAAATTAATATTTAAATTAGTAAATTTATTAAAATCCTTGCATTTGCCTTGATCTTGATAAAGTCCCTCAGAAGACGAAACGCATTAGTTAAGATACGTTTTCCTTTTCTCTTTATTCATATTGTCTATTTATAGATATATTCTATATGAAATATTGCATATATATATATATATATATATATATATATATATATATATATATATATATATATATATATATATATACTATGCTAATCAATACGTGTACGTGAACCTGATGTAGAACGGAATTTTACCCTAAATCTTCTGACCAGGTTATATTTTGTGGTAGGGTGCAAAGAACTTAAAGGAAATAACTTGAGTAACAGAGAGAAATTGGGTGTCAGAACAATTATTTTAATTCTAAAATTCTAAGAATTCTTTCAAAGACCCTCGTACACACACGCATACACACACACACACACACACACACACACACACATATGTATGATAAAAACTATCTATGCTATATTTATGGGTTAAAGTGCACAATATCAGGGATAGAGCGTACGTAAATATAAAAGATGGCGTTTAAGGATGAAAATAACTGTCGTCGCTTATATGTTTGTATATATAGTCAGCTTTAACTTGAAATGAATATCTGTTATATTTCATTCACAGTTAGTCTGGTGGGTGCTTAAATCAAAATAAATTCATGAGAAAATCGTGGCGGTTGAAGATCTTTATGCTGAAAAATAATAATTTGAAATTATTTTGTATAAATATATTCTAACGAATTTGTATTGCCAAATAGAAAGTTCTGCGCCGTGAGGCTGTGAGAAAAATTGAACTGTTAGAGAACCTTAACACCTTAATGATTATACATAAGGAGATCTTAGCGCCAAAGTTAAGGAATGACACCAACATATATGTATGCTTGTAATTACCATATGAACACCTATAAATATTAGCCTAATTTTAAAGATATATATCAATGCACATATGCCCATATACAAATTCATATATATTATAATATAAATGATAGAGTTTGTATAGAGAGACGGGGTATTATTTCAAATATTGATAATTTAGACATTCAGAATAACAATGGACAGATTTTTTTATATGTAGTTAGCTATATTGTGAAGACTTCTGTGTCTGCAGTTAAAGATGATCTCATTGTGTTGGTTAAGTAATTATTCAGGATCATTATGCTTGGGTATCAGGATTTAATCTTTAATGCAGAGGTCACATCTGTCTCTGAAGTATTTTGGAGTTCGAGCTCTAAAGATGATTCTCCATTTCACTGGTGGGGTGAAGCCGTTTTCCAGCAGATCCCAATAATACGGGGTGTTCCAAAAGTCTTGGGGACATTTTGACATTGAATAACTCGAAAACTATTAAGGATATAAAAAGCGCCTAGTATATTCTGAAAGAATTTAATCTCAAGTTTTACATGAAATGTTCAAAGATGTTCAACGTGAGCACCGGTGGTCACACGGCACACATCAAACCGATAGTCCAATTCATGCCAAACGCGTTCCAGTATTGCGTTGTCGACGGTTGCAACAGCTTCCGTTATTCGGGATTCTAGTTCATCCACGTCCTCTTGAAGGAGAGGCCCATAGAACACTCTTTTCACAAACCCCCATAAAAAGATATCGCAGGGTGTGAGATCTGGAGACCTGGGTAATGCACATTGAACAAGTGTCCATGATTCAGTTTTTGCAAATTCAAGAACGCAAAACGCCTTTTATGGTTGATTGAACGCCATTACAGGATCTGAAAAAAATCATCAGCATTACAACAAAATTAATTTAGGTTTAAAATGGTACCAGTTTCATCTTACTACCATTCATAGTTCAGCAGGTATGAGGACTTGAAATGTTCCCAAGACTTCTGGAACACCCTGTATTTCGATAGCGCTCTTTGGTGTCTTTGTGATTCATTTCTGAAGGAATGACAATGGTTGTAGAAACGCTGTTTCCAATTCCCAGCAGATATTCCTTTATAGATGTTTTCTGTTTTACGTTTTCCTTGCTATAGATTGTAGCTTCATATACCACGTTTTCTGTCATGTAAACTCCCCCTACTGGACATTCAGTTCTTACTCTTACTCAGCAATCACAGTTAGAGTTCTCTTTTTGTAACTGGTGAGTATTAAAATCCCTAATGATCTTACTATTGTGGAAATTTAAAATTTTCTCTACATTGTTCATGCATGAGTAACTAATTTTTAGATTCATTTTATTAAACATTTTTTCAGTAGCTTATCTTTACTAAAATGCAGATCTATTAACTTTAGGAAGTATTTCTCTATATTGATGTTTGATAGTTTACAGAATGGAGGTTTGAACCATATAACCTTTGCAGGGCTTGTAGGAGATTACATGTAATGTCTAGGAAATTAAAGATTTTTAAGTTGGATGATATGTCGATTTTAAATCCCCAAATTTTGAAGGCTTTAATTATTTTTTTTTGTAGTTTGGATGTTAGAGGACCATTGGTATTAGGTATAACAATAAGTTCATCATCTCTGTACAGCACTACGATTTGGGTGTTAAGAATCTACATAGAATGTCTAAATGTATATACATACTAACTCTGCTATTTGGTCGAAATTTTCTTTGTTTAGAAATGGAAGGGTTAGGGTTAGTCGATAATATCTAATTGAATAAAAGAAGCTTTAGTCTTAGATTTTATATTCTGGAACCAATTAATGGTTTCCAAGGAATCTTTCCAAAGGTTTAAGGGGTATTTTTCTAATATAGATGAGTTTACTTTTTAAAGGATATTTTTAGAAATTAGGCCTAACTCTGATTTCGAGGGATTTATCACTCTGGATTGCAGATTATTTTGAAAGTTTGGTTTATGATCTTTAAAAAGTAGGTAGGCGTTTTTTTAGGTGAGTTGTACCCATCCTTTCAGCAATATTATATTTATAGGCGAATTTAGCAGTTTCTTTGTGTATAGAGGATAAGTGTTTACAGTTATTGTCTTTATCTATCTATCTATCTATCTATCTATCTATCTATCTATCCCCTCTATCTATTATATATATATATATATATATATATATATATATATATATATATATGACAGAGGGAGGGAGGGAGGGAGAGAGAGCGGGAGATAGAGAGTAAATTATCTCGATTAGACATCTTGACTTATAAACTGTTCCCAGCGGTTTTACTGATTCATCAGAGTTTTTTTTCTTTTATTGCCGCGGGAGAAATTGTCCTTCGTCAGCAGATTTGGCGTCCGGTTATCGCATCCGCCATCGCTGTCATTGGTCAAACGTGTAGGATGATTGTAGATTGGACTGATCTAAAAAATGCTGAATAATCCCTCGCTGCATAAAAGGCTATATGCCGATCTGACGGGGCGTTGACATCTGAAAGAATTTACGACAACCAATATATTAGATCTCGATATTTGGGACTAATGAATCTCGATGCGCATAATTGCGATAACGCCTGAAAAGTTTGTTTTAGTTTATTTTGGAGTTAAAATTTGGTAACTTAGGATAGAATTTTTGTATTAGTCATGTTTTCTTTATAAAAATGAAATTGATTTTAATTTTCCATTGCATTATTGTTAAATTTATGATTACCTTACATTTGGTAGCGGAAATTTTATAAGATGAGGATTGTGAGGTGTTTACATTAAAGTAAAAAAATATTGTAGTAGGAGATTCATGTCAGGAAATACCACATGGTGTGGATCAAAATTAATGTCAATAAGGAACCTTTGTTATAAGAAAAGGTGATCAGGGTTGATTCCAACACGTACTGGCCTAACTTTAAGAGATTCCAACATAATTTTTGCACTCAGTGTCACACTAAAACAGTAACGAAGCCAGGTACATCCGAAGACTTACCTGGAAGGTCGCCTTTTAATCATTCGCTGAAACTCCGTGGAGTCCTCCGACATGTAAACAGGTGGGCAAATTAGTTGCGCTTAGGATAAGATTTTGTGATGTGGTTCGAGTAAATCAATTTTCACGATCCGCTCGTAATAGCATAATGCTACTTGGACATTAAGGATTTTGGGTATAGATTCTAATTTAAAAACGTTTCCAAATAGAAATCAGAGTCCGACGTTTCAATCTCTTTTAGTCGATAGTTTTAAAACCATTTCACCCAAAGTAAGATAATAAATTGTGTGAAGAATATAAGAAAATCACTTAAGGAGAGAAAATAAAAATAAATAGAATTAAGAAGATAGAAGATAAAGATTGACATTGCATTTAAATTTTTGAAGATGAAAGTTGACTGGGAAGCAAAAATACTGGTTGAGAGTTTCACAAGCGAGAAGTACGTTAGAAAAAAACTATTATTATAGAACTTACAGTTACATCTAATCATGACGAGATTTCGGAAGAAGAAAAAAAGACTTGTATTAATTTAACAACCTAAATCTATTAGACATCATTACCAAACGTTTCAGCATTTAGAACGTATATCTTACTGTGTTGACTGCCAAACCATTTATTTTTCTTGTTTAATATTTTTCTGGTTCATTTAACGGTTAGAATCACAAGCAAAACGTTTGTTTAATTATGACAAATACTATATATAAAAATTGTAACATTTTGAGAAATTATGCTGATTTGATATGGGTACAGTATGTGCGTTCTTGTGGGGAGTAAATATTTGAATAAAAATTTCTTATGATCAGTTTCTTTTCTCGCACTTCCCATCTGTGGAACTCCCTTCCGCTTACTTGCTTCCTTACAATATTCAAATGTTTAAATGTAACGTATATCACTATCTTCTGTCTTCTTGAATCCCGTTCATCTTTTGTCCTTTCCTCAATCCTCCTTATTCTCAGTCTTTTCTTTCATTTTCACTGCCCGTAAACCCATGTATACTAGGGAAATTCCCGACTTGCTTGGGTGGGGAGAACGATTAAAAAGAAAAAATAATAATTCATGAAATAAAGTGTCAGTGCTATGTTGCTTTGATGTTGACTGTACTGGTCAAAGAGTCATTCAAAAAACTGTAGGAAAATAATTAAATAAACTGATCTACTGGATAAATTCCTTTCTTTGTATAAGTACCCAACCTCGACCGAGAAGCGCCTATCCTGTCTCCCAAGGTGGGGGATAATCTCATTAATCTTCGATTTGCATCTAATAAATTCTCACAATGTCATCCGATTGGAAATATTTAGGTTGAGCGGTACAATGTTTTGGAAATCTTTTTGTTTCGACGTGTTCCAGAAAGTCAGGGGCAATATCTGATGTTTGCCGCACTTCGTTCTTTTAGATCATTATTCTCAGCAGCCACTAATGAAACTCATCATGAGAGATTTTTCAGATTTCTAAAGTTTTCATGTCAGCACACGTCACCTCTTACGTGGCTAATGAATCGGGGTCCACTTCTTTTATAATAATTTGTTCGATCAAACAAAAATAAGTCCTTGTTGACGATGTTCAATTGTTGGAGGCAAATCCAATTCATTAATAGCAGGGATTCTTCAGTCGTCCATGAAAATTTGTTTCCATGTCTACAAAAACCATAATCTCCAGACACAATTCCGACTGACCAGCTTCTCACACTTGTACAAACTAGCATTTTTGACTTTGACCAAATTCAATGCTTGAAGGATTCAGAAGATTCACTCTCTAATAATGAAGGAAACAATTCGATGATGACCAAAGCAAGGTCACACCTCGCCAGCATATAAAACCACAATTATTAATTATTGTTAATCATGTGTTCCTTATTAATGATATGAACTTATTAATTACATGACAATTATTAGTGTTTGCGTCGTCAGATTAATTTATCATTGGCTTTGTTTTGTATTGCCTTTATTCTTAGGCAGTTTTTGCGTCACTTAATTCTCTGCAATTTCGATGTGCAAGGGAGAAATTGGTATAAATATATGTAGCTGGGTAAATAAATATATTTCCCTTGAAATGAATGTTTCGATTACAAAAGTAAATAATAATTGTATATACTCTTGTAAATTAAGGTTTTTGATTATATAACAACCTTTTTCTAACTTTCTAAATTGCAAAATATTTTTTTAAAATTGTGCGTTTAAAATATTCGCTTTTCTTTATATTGTAATTTGATCTCAATTCGCTGGTGTGCCCTTTATCTAATAGCATCGTCAAATAATAAAAACGACAAAAAGTATACTAATTTGAAGAAAATATCTCGCATTCTATTTCTATCATGTTCTTTGAAAGAGCTATTTGATAAATGATACACCAGGGAATTGAGAACAAATGTAAAGAAAAGCCATGATTTTAATAATAATAATAATAATTATTATTATTGTTATTATTATTATTATTTTCTTCTTCTTCTTCTTCTTCTTTGTCCCGTATCTCTTCAGCACGTCGTTGATTACGACTTTCCAAATCATCGTATTCTTTGTCGCTCTTCGTAGGGTGTGTTTTGTCATCTTCCCTTTTACTCTCTGTTCTACCAACCATTTACACAAGTTTCTTAGATAGGTTACTCATTCTTTTCCACTGTTTCTTTTGCCTTCAGTATGTTCTGTGAGTGTCAAATTCAACAAGCCCTCTTTCCTCATCATAAAATTTCAACTTTCTATTCCCAATTCTAATTATATGCTAATGCTAATATTAACCTTAGAAAAACATTCGGAATGGATTGACCGAGCAGCCAGTGCTGCGATTGAAATTTATAAAATATTCCTCTTAAAATAATTTTTCAGAAAAAAAAGGTTTTTCAAGTCAATTTATTTTTCGGTACTGTTAGGTGTTTCTTTTGTAAATGGAGCTTTAAAATATAAGAAAAGTGGAGGACATGACAAGATTGCCAGTAAGTGTCATCTTCCGATGTCAAGCGTATGTATCATTATTAGGAAGAGTTTAAAAGCTGGTATTGTAGTGTGCAAGTCTTGAACAGGCTGTAAAAGAATATTTTCAGGATGAGGAGAATGCAAGAAGTGAAGATTGTACAGAATATCTCTAGTATCACCATTAAACAGAACCAATGAATTATCAGCCGTAGAAAGACGATCGTGGAAATCCCTCTCTTTTACATCCGCGGCATTTGAAGGTACCTTGCAGTAGTTTGCTACCATATTCATAAGAACGATGAATTTTAAACATGTTGGGGGTTCTGTTATGGTATGGCGCTAGTTTTTACTTAAAAATACGAAAATATATCATTTTATGGTGCTTTTTTAAAGAAATGCAGAATGGCTGAAAAATTTTTGCCTGTTGTGTATAAAGGTTCGGTTGTAATTGAATATAAAGTAATATAAACAAAGAATCTGTTAAAAAAAATCAACAAGTCGAGTGTAAAACAAAAAACGATGTCTTTGTTTTGGTTTTCATAATCAGTTGATTAATGAAAGAAAATTCACTTAAAAAAGTTAAGAATTACAAAAGTAATTTGCAAAATGTTGTACGTGTCGCTAACGAAAGAAAAAAGAGAAATGTATTTAACAAGTTTATTTCTGACAATAGTTTGTCTGGGTTTTCGCTGATATAAGAATTTAAATTCTTTTCGCATGCAATATTCTTTTAGTTTCTTTTTTTACACTCATTCGTGTGTGTTGTTTGCAATCAAAAGACAGTTGAAAATTTACGTGTGATATACAAGCCACCTTTACATCGACATCTGTCACTAAATTGACATGAATAACAATAAAAAAACGATGTTTTATTTTCTTGTTTTGAAAGCACAATGCTTTTGAGATTGTTCTTCTTTGCAAGTTATATAGAAATGTGTGTTCAAACTTCGATGCTGCAAAACCACTTGATTGGTTCATGTGAGAAAATAAACGGTATTTGCGAGTCAGTAACACCTGCGAACTGTCTCTAATGTTTTCAATTTCTAATTTTGTATCTTTCTTAAATCTAAACAGTTTACAGACAACCTGTATATATTTTTCTAGTTTTTTAATATGCAATTAATATAGTGACAAAAAATTCTTTTGTAAAATTCTTTTGATATTTGCCTCCAAAATACTGAATTTATATTTAATCAAGTGATTTAAAAAGAAATTTCTATTAATTGCACATGAATTATACACAACTTAGGAATTTGAAATAATGACGTGCATTTCGATGTGAAACACCTGAGTTGGCTAGCGAGATACGTCACTTGAACTTTTCTTAATTTATTGATGCAATATTTATTCGATGCGTTCGGTCATTTTGCGTAAAACGAAAATCCGACGAGAGCATACTACACGTCTGTACTCTAGGCGTAACAGCCAGAAGCTGGTGTGGCGTACAGGCGCGAAAATTTATATATATATATATATATATATATATATATATATATATATATATATATATATATATATATATATATATTTAGTTTTAGTGTATTTCTGTTAAATATTTTACTGAGTAGATTATTTCTAGGGAAATGCTTATCAATTAAACTGGGGAACTTCTGCCCTAACTTAGTACTAACTATTTGGTTAAATGTGGGTGTATACAAAATATTTTCCTGTTCCTATTCCTTTGTTTTTAATCATTATTATCATATTTTCTATAATTGATATCTGTATATTTGTAACCACTATTTTTAAGGCAGTATTATAAACAGTACTATACTCATTGAAGTCATCTTTGTTAGAAGAGTTGTTGCTGATCTTATATTCTATAGCGGAGGGTATATGCTTGATTACAGATGGACGGTAGTTAGAATTCGGATGAATATATATTGGCTTGGCACTGACCTTCATATAAGGTTAGAATACATCATTAACAAGATCTAACGTAACACCAAGAAAATCTACCCGTTTAAAATTAGTAGTGATCTAAACTTTAAGGTTTAGCTTTTTAATTCTTTATAGATCACTTTAGAAGTTTTTAGTGACATATGGCCATCGTCTCTACATAATCCTATATTATCAACACTAACATCATCATAAGCACTTAGATTATATATGATAAACAAACCCACCATGTCAGAAGACTGCAGAATCTAATGATTCCATAGAAATATCAAAGTGATCATCAGAATTGTTCTGAATCTACTGTTCATTGTTGGGAATGAGAACAGATCTTCTACAGTTCATTATTATATTCAGTTCATCGTTCGAAATATTGAAGTATTCTTTGACAAACTCCAAAGTTAAGATAAAAAGGTCCTTGGAAATTGAGGCGTAAAAGTCCACAATATCAAATTGGATATTGTTAATCCCTTTGAACCAATTAATAACTTCGGTGGTACCAGTTTAATTTAAAAGTCCAAGGCGCTGTTTGTTCTGCTTGTTAACTTTATCAAGGATAACTGTTGTGGATTCCGGGATGAAATCCAGTCTCAAAATGAATGACAAACGCAGGAATGAAATATAGCAAATAAATGTATTGACGCAATAATACAATTGGTAATACGGTTAGTAGAAACACGCCCCTCCTTAGATCCCTTTTGGGGGGTATTAGTATTTTTTTCTCTTATGGTTGATAATCAGGGGTTCGGTAAATTTTCTCTTTCTGTTTGACCTTCTCATTTCTGTGTCTTCCTGCGGTCTTTGGATCTCAAACGCTTCGAAGATTGCATCCATAGAATCGTCGTTTTCTGCGGGTGACGAGCTTGGCTCCTCAACCCGTCTTTTTTGTAATTGGTCGATATGTCTTCTAGGTGAAAACTTCTCGCCTTGTACTGTGTACATTAGATTTTCTAATCTGTTAATTACTGTGCCAGGCTCCCAGTAAGCCATATTGTTTCTAAACATCCTAAAGTACACCCGTCTCCTTGTTTAAATGATCTCTTGGGTACAATAAGTGTATACTGGTTTTTGTTCTTGTTTGCAATAATTTGTCAAACACAGACCTTATTCTTCGAGCAAACATCAATTCATCTGGTGAAAGACCCGATGGCGTGTTCACGTTAGGTGTTATTCTGTACATTTGGAGGAACTGTTGTATCGCTTTTATCGTCGGTACATCCTCGGCTTTTTTTTAACGCTCTATTTAGTGTGTCAACGAATCTTTCAGCTTGTCCGTTCGATCTCGGGTGGTACGGAGCTATCTTGATATGCTTTACTTGATATGTCTCACAAAATTCTTTGAAGTCACTGGAGGTAAATTGTGTGCCGTTATCGCTTACCAAACAATCCGCGACGCCAAATCTCGCGAATAGTTCGCGTAAACAGTTTATGGTGTTTTCTGTCGTCGGGTGTTTAAATCTGGCAACCTCTGGTCATTTACTGAAACTATCTACTGTTATTAAATAGTAGTAACCCTCAATGGGTCCTGCGTAATCCACGTGGATTCTGGACCACGGTCTGTCGACTTTAGGCCATGGCTTTTGTATAGAGGGTGGTGTCTTCGCCGCAGCAGCACCACCTTTGCAACTTTTCATCATTTGCGTGATATCATCGTCCATGCTTTTTTTTTACAGTCCTCTGTCCAATTATTCTCCTTTTTTAGTAACTCATTTAGTGACGCCTTAGTTTATGCATATTATCAATAAATTCGCCATAGTAGTTAGCTAGGCCCAGGAAACTTTGTAGTTCTGCAACATTTTTTGGTTCAGGTATATTTTTAATTGCCGATGCCCTCTCTGGGTCCGGTTTTCTGCCATTTTCATTTATTATCTGACCTAAGTATTTAATTTCATTTAGGAAAAAATCACACTTTTCTCCTTTTACTTTGAACCCAAAGTCCTGAAGTCTTCTGAAAACTTCCTTTATGTGTGATGTGTGTTCTTCAACATTGTCGCTCTTAATTAGAATGTCATCCAGTTAAGCGGTCGTGAAATCCTGGTCCATGAGCATTGTGTCCATCGTTTGCTGAAAAATTGCTGGTGCAACTTTTACTCCGAATGGTAGTCTGTTGAATTTGTACAGCTGTTTGTGCGTATTAATGCAAAGGATTTTCGTACTCTCTTCTTGTATTGGGATTTAGATCTATTTTTGAAAATATCTTACCGCCGTTGAGCTTTGTAAATATCTCCTCTTTGCTCGGTAGTGGGTAATGATGGTCTTTTATTAAGTCCCGTCGAAAAATCTGCGCATACGCGAATTTCTCCTGATTTCTTTTTTACATAAACTACCGGCGCCGCCTACTCACTAAACTCTATTTTTGAAAGAATCCCAGTTTGTCAAGTCTCTCCAATTCTTTGTCTATTTTTCTATAGTAGCGAACGGTACGTTTCGCTTCTTTTTAAAAACTGGTTGGACGTTTTCTTTTAATTCAATTCTGGCCTTAAATTTGTTGCATCGTCCCAACCCGCTCGGAAATATCTCAGGATATTGGTTATATAATTCTTCCTTTAATTTTATAGCATCTGATGGTTCAACCTCTAACGTTTTGCAAAAATAGCTGACAGGTAGGTCCCAAACGTTGAACTTTTGCATCCAGTCGATACCTACTAGATTTTCAATATCTTTCATGACGTATATCTTAAGGTTTTTTGTTTTGCCGTGAAATTTAACATTCACGATTATTTCTCACTCGAATTTTATTCGCTTGCCTGTAACCGACTTGGCAATTTTTTGTGTATGTAACATGGTAGGTCTGTTGAGTTTTCTCCATGTCTGTAGGTTGATTATCGTGAGGTCGGAACCCGAATCCAGTTGCAATTTTATCTTTTTATTTAAAATTTCCAGTTCCACATATATCCTTATGTTGGTGTTGTCTTCGTTATGCATCCTAGTAGCTCTTATTCTACTAGTATCTTTTCTATTCCTACACTGGGATGCCTTGTGGCCCTTTTTTCCACACTCAAGACAGTTTTTATATCTAAAGCGGCAATCCTTGTTCCAATGTAGTCCTCCACATTGATAAAATGCTGATGGTGGGGGGCTTATATTTGCTTCGATTTTCGTCATAATTTGTCCTGTATGTTGTACTTTTTCTCTTATTATAAAATTTTTGTTTTTTTTCCGGGGTGGGTGAGAATCTTTTTTCATTATTGTAGAATTTTTGTTTTCTTTCCGGGAAGGGTGAAGAACATAGACTTTTGTTTAACTTACGTATATGAGATACAGCTGACTCCTCAATGCCCTTCGAACAAAGATGAGACATTTGAAATTGTCCGGGGTTAATTCCGCTAGTTTGAAGTCGTCGCAATGTTTATTTACGATTGCGGCGAGTTCTTTAAGACATGCCACTGCTTCGTCAAATGTTAATTCGTTCGTCTTTTTTGGCAAGGTATAATCCACGAACTTTGTATATTCTTTAGTTCCTAATTTTCTAAGCAATAGACGTAGCTTTTTTGCTTGTGTCCAATTTTGACAGTCGATGTTAAAGATGTATTCATGTCTTCTGAAGTAATCTCCGAAATTTTTGTCCTCATCTAGAGAATATTTGAAAATCTCTATGGTATTCCACACTGCGTCTTGCGAAAAACTTACCTCTTTTTCAATATCTAATTGCCTGTTACCCGCTACTTTCAATAATAGTTCCTAGAGCTCTATTTGTCTTTCTTGATTTTCCTTTTGCGTTTATAGTAATTGCTTTTGCCATTTTTCTGCCATTCTTTCTTGTAGTTGTAATTGTTGATAATTTTGGTATTTTATCAGTTCTACCAAAATATTTTTAAATCTTCCATGATAACTGAATTTTACGTATTTTTACTCCTCGTAACTCTTTGTCGCTAATTTGTTGTGGACGACGAGGGAAAATTTTTTGTTGTTGTTTGTTCTTCCTGTGTGAGTTCGAATCTTCGTCGCCAATTTGTTGTGGATTCCGGGATGAAACTCTCAACTGTGACACCTACAAAGCGGTTACCTCACACTCTTACTCTCTCACTGTTCACTGTATCACTCTATCAGTGTATCTCCCGTCTAACACCCGGGCATTCACCGGCAGCAGTACAAGTACACACTGGTCGAGTCCACTTGTATGAAAAAGGGGTGGACCCCACAACAATAACCTTTCTAATTGTTCCAGTTTATAGCCTGGTAGAATTGATAATCCTTGTAAGAAATTTGGTTTCGAAATCCAGTTGCTACAAAGATTACTTACCCTGTTACTTATTTTAAGCATGTCAGTTATAGTTTTACTAGCAGTATCAATTTTATCAACTAAATTAATAGTGCCATTAACCACCTTTCTGTAATTTTTAGTTAAATTTTAAATTAAAACATATTCTTTTGGATTAACTTATAGAAAGTAGCTGTTTTATCGGATTTAACAAAGACTTTTTCCGACGAATTAATGTCTTTAACAATGTAATATAAATGTCTCTGAAAATGATTCTTGTTTTTATGGAAAGAGATACAGTTGATGATGCATAATAAATAATTTTCGAAACCATATAAATGCTAAATAAGGGGTGCAGTTTTCAAACTTTTGAAACCGTAAAAATCCAGTTTATTCGAAAAATCCTGATCCAGAAGGAAGAAATTAGTTTTCCATTTCATTCGTCTGAGTAAGCTCATTTCTTCTATTTTGTGGAAACGTATCCAGCCGAGAGTAGCTGGGACTTCAGCAGCATAGACTCGATGATGGTGATCTTCACTTTTTCAAAGACTTCAATATTGGTGATGAAGTCACTCCAGTGGATTTTGCGTAGACAGCGCTGGTGGAACAGTTCGATGAATCGTAGGTGGTGCCGGTAAGTGAACCACGACTGATTCGCCGTATAGGAGAGTGGCGAGTACGATAGCTCTATACACTCTGATATTTGTGGCCTTCTTTAGGTGTCTGTTTTACTACACACGTTTGTATAAACTGCCAAATGCAATGCCCGCCCTTGTCAGTCTGTTGTCGATCACTTTGTCGATCCCAGGATCTGCTATGTTGGTACATCCAAGGTAGTTAAACCGATGAACCGCCTTCATCTCAGTTGCGCAAATGATGATGTGAGGAGGCCGGTACTCATCACAGTACTTCCGTCTTCTTTAAATTGACTTGGAAATCTTCTGTGAGGCAAGAACTGGTGCTCTGCTAAACTGCTTCTGTATGGGCAACAAGGACAGCATCGTCAGCAAATCAGATGCCTCGGATAAGCTTTTAATCATCGTAAATTATACATCGAGACGGTATCTGATGTAGACTCCGTTTCCATCGTGAAGATCTCTCGCGCCTTCTTTGAGCATCATGCTGAAGAAGATTGTGAAGCAAGTCGGTGCCAGAACTCAACCCTGCTTTATATCGTTGGTGATCGAGAAGGGCTCTGAGAAATCATTGTTGGGTCTAACTTGGTCACGTTGATCCTCATGCAGGTGGGTGATCATGTTCAGGAACTTTGGAGGATAGCCAAGTCACTCTATGATCTGCCACATTCCTCTTCTGCTCATTGTGTCGAATTTTTTTATCAGATCAACGAACGCCACATACAGCTCTCTGTTTTCCTCCCGGCACTTCTGCAGCTGCTGAAGAACTGTATCTATTTTGATCCTTTTGGTTCTGAAACACTAACTTTCTGGAAGGTGTTGTTCAGCAGAATCCTTGTAGGGATTTTTTTCCAATGGAGAGCAGAGTAATTCCTCAGTAATTGGACCAGCAATTCCTCAGTAATTTGCCTCAGGGCAATGATGACGGCATCGTGGAGATCTTGTAGTAGTTTTCTCTGTTTCCAGCAACAGAAATAGAGCATGTGGAGTTTCATATGCAACAACTGACTCCGTGTTTCCATATTTCCGGTGGGACTCCATCGACTCCTGCAGCTTTGACATACTTCAACTGCTTCATAGCTTTGAATTTGATCCACCACTGTTTCTTAATCTCTTGAAGCCTGCACTGGATGAACGCAGCTTTCTTTACAGTACAAGCTGGCTGAGCTAAGTAGGCCTGATGAGTTAATTTCTTCCTCCCCAGAAGTTCTTGGATTACCACAAACCAGTTCTTGTTATTCCTTCAGGAGAACCCAAGAACTTCTACAGATGTCTGCAGAATCCCAGTTTTGAGTTTTTCTCAAAGTGTATCCGGAGAAGAATCTATCGGGACGTTCGCATCTTCAAGCCTTGACTCAAGTGCTGCTTGCGAGTTAGCTTTCACTTCATCAGATTTAAAACTGCCAACCTTGTACTTTTTATAGAGGGCCACTCCTTTAGTTTGCAGCGAACAAGGCGGTGATCGGTATGATATTCTACACTGGGCATCACTCATGTGAGCGTGATGTCTTTTAGGTCACACTGGCGCACTATGACATAGTCAATGAGGTGCCAATGTTTACACCGAGGGTGCATCCAGGTTGTTTTCAATCTGTTTTTCTGTTGGAAGATGGTGTTCGTGACGACGAGGAAGAAGCCCTTTGACCGTGGTTAGTCAACTGGGTAATGTAGGAGAGAAGCTTTGTTTAGACCCCCTTTTCTAGGCCTATCACGATGTGGAGCAAGCAGTGCTGTCCCTGGTGAAGACTGCTTGATCAATCGAGGTGCTGCCAAACAACATCAGACGACCAATATCCTGAACCGCCTGCATGCTGGATTGGGACTGCGACTTCCAGTGTCATCTTTCACCTGGCATTTTCCCATCGCTACAGGACTTGGAAATTGTTGGTGTAGTGTGCGCTGAACTGGTCCCACCCTTTAAACCCGAGATTCGATCTGTCATGGTCTAGCAAGCTGGGATGATGACAGTGAGATCCCCGGGTCGTAGGTTTAGCTAATGGCTAAAAAATGTTTATGGGAGTCCAAGATTCACAGGGAAATTGTTCTTGATGGCCTTTGGGCGTACCGGTTTAGTCGCCGATAATCCGACTATGAAAGAAGTAGCACTAGTAATGCTAGGAGCGACCTGACCTCAACTAATGAATAAATAAATAACAAAAGACCATTAAAAATAACCTATAAGTCACTATCACCCTAATAGCCACAACCGTCATCATCATCACCACTACCACCATTATTATTATTACTATTATTGCATTGCTTTTATTTTCTCTTTCCTCTTCTTATTATTAGTAATAAGAGTCTAATAACTGTTCAATGCTCTACCTGAATCAGGTAAAAAAAAGGTATTGTATATAGGTGCGCATGCATGTATGTATAGTAGCTGGATACCAAGTATTCGTTGTTTGCCAACAAAAGTGGTCACAGTTTGAACAAAAACAATCATTCATAGTTTTCTTTGAATTATAATTTCTTTGTGACAGAATATTTATTTAGACAATTCAAGGAAACATTTAACTTGACTCTTTTTAAAAACAGATATCTGAGTTTCGTATGGAAAATATAGCCAATTAGAGGTTTTATTACGAACAATCTTTATTAGTTTGTGACTCCTTTATCAATTCTTGGGATATGTTATCTCACATAGAAACATTGGATTTAAACTCGCAAATAAGTCATAAATTATTTTTGGAAAGTGTCTTTAGAGGCACTGATTCTACTGAAATTGCGTTCTGTTTTTCGTCGATGGAAATATATATTTGTATTTAAATGGATTAAACATCGGGTTTTAATTATAAGACAAAGATACGTTACTTTCGAATTTATGAATATTAAAATCAAACTATCTTAGATTTCGAAGCTTGCTGGCGCGAACTTTGTTTTTTAATTAATTAAATCTTGAATATAAACATCGAAATCGAGGATCCCAATGCATTAACATTTTTTAGTCTCTTGTCTGAACTTGCTGATTATCGAATTCAAACTTTTTATTAAATGACACTAGACGCCAGCGGACACGTTTTATTTTCGATTCAAAGCTCGAATTTGATTAATATAGATTCATTGTCGAATATTTAAGCTCAGCCTATTGTAGAGGAGCTTATAACTATGAGTAAATAATTATTTTTTGATTTATGTATTTCTTTATGAACACGCTTATATATAGATTACACATAGATCGCTACCTGCAAAAGACTTCAATTTCCCTTTGAATTTTACAGATGAAAATAAAATAAAACTTTTTAGCTAACGAAAACAGTTTGATATGATTTCGTTAAACGAAAGGAACCCTTTCCAGGACTCATTTCTCTTGCAAATAATTTGATTAGAATCCGATGTGACATCAATATTTATTTAGACTTATATGAAAACACTTCTGAGGCGTGAAAAGATTTTATCTTGGTTTTTACATGAAATTGAGTTTATTTTGATCTAAAGTCTAGCATTGTCCAAATCATTTTCCATTTAATAATTATGAAACTGACATTTAATCACTGGTGTAGTCTCATTTCGCAACGATACACGTTAAGAATAAACGTTAAATTTTAATTACTAAGGAATTTAAATTGTATTTCCCTTCATGGAAAAGAAATAACCTTGATAAATGCAGCTCCTTTTATCAGTAGCTTGCGATATTTTGCCAAATTTAAACTATTCATTCTTATCACGTTTATGTCTTTGCTTTTGTTTCTTTCACTGAAGAAATGCACGTGACCATCCACTACCAAGATGGCAGCTGTATTCGTCATTGGTGAAGGCGAATGCGGTAAGAAAAAATACTCTATACTTATGTGTGCATAGGCCCCAATAAATGGTACAGAAACATTCTCCGAATGATGCTAATTATGTATACAATCATATGAATTTGTATTGTATGTGTATGTCTTCGGCATATATATATATATATATATATATATATATATATATATATATATATATATATATATAATATATATATATATATATGTTGTAGTGTTTATCTAAAGAGTCTATGTTAGACTCTTCCGCCTACTATAAAATTAGTAGGACAGAAGGCTTCAGGAAAACGTGAATAGATTGAGCGCTAGTTCATTCCAGACACTCTCACTAGGCGTGTAATACTCTTCTGGTTTACTTACTGTTTAATATGATATATCGGCAAACCTTTGTTTTTTGTTATTACTACACCATTTACTTGGTCACCACAATATATATATATATATATATATATATATATATATATATATATATATATATATACGGTTTTCTGGTTAGAAATAATGCAAACATTAAATGACGTAAAAGAAGAATTTCTCAAAAATTTATAAAATTAAATAAGTGGAGGGTAAAAAATGTAAAAAGATTCTTGCCAATATTTTCTAAGAAATAAACATTATTAACATAAGTCCTGAAAGTTTCATTAAAATCCGACGATTAATTGATTTTTGCAAGAATTTCCAAATCATTGTTTTTCACCGCCAAGAGACGCTAAAATTTTCTATATCAATTTATGATCCCCCCGCTAACCCAAGAAAAACAAAATCTTTAACCAAGTTTTTGAAGCATTATAAAATATAATTTAATAATGCAAATATTATTTTGTCTTCCCTCTTCATAGGGATATTTAAAACCTTACACAATTCCATTCTAGTTTTTGTTACAATTACCATTCAGAATTAGCATAAAAGATCACAGATTTTATTTTGGTAAATCTCTGTCTGAGAATGAGAAGAACACCCGAAGGCAAATATTGTCTTTTACTTTCATCTCTTCAAGAATATCTGTCTTTGATAAATTGCCGTCATTGAATGAGTGAACACAATCAATTTATATTTGGAAATCTATTGCTTCTAATAAAGAAACAACTGTACAGTGAAGGCAATGTCAACCGTCACCTTCTGTCTCCCTCTAGTCCACTCTGACTCCTTTATTGTCCATTTGCTCTTTCTCTCTCAGTTAACTCTCACATCTTTGTGGCTTTAGTGCCTTGCTTGGGGTGAAATGATTAAAACAGAAAAGCCAAATCCTTTGAGAAATCGAGTCTTGCTATTTATATGATCTTAATTAAAAACCGTGGAATGGACACACATATGATTTCAAGAGAATAAACAACATACCGCAGGATGTACACAGGTGGGGGTGGACTTGTTAACGTTTCTGGTCGTTTCTTCTTTCCATGATCAGTGTTCTCGCGACAAAACAAATCTGCGTTTTGGATGCAATTAAATAGTCAACCAGTGTCTTTCTCTTATTACTGCTGAAATAAACATCTGCACTTGTAATTAAATGCCACACTTTTTTAATCATTAAAACCTTTTTGTCACTTTATAATTTACTCTTATCGTCTCATCTTCGCAGGTGAATTTCTCTTTAAATATATTTAGTCAAAAAAAGATTATTTTCAAATGACATCTGGCGATAAGAGAATATGATAGATGCGCGTCTAAGATACAGTTTTCGTCAGACTCAATCAAGATTTTATCAGACACAACCGAGGGAGAGGCAGTGATAGAGAGAAAGAGAGAGAGAGAGAGAGAGAGAGAGAGCGAGGGGAAGAGATAGGGAGAGAGAGAGATATACATACATATATATATTATATAAGGAGTGAGAGCGAGAAAGAGGAATATATAGATAGATAAATAGGTAGAAAGAAAAAGAAAGCGAGACAATACTGCTTTACGTACTCTTTCTATCTCTCTCTACATCCAATATGACTTCACAAGTAAAGGATCATGTTTCTCCACGACTTCCTTTCTTTTGTTTATTTCTGCAAATTTGTACTGCTTTATATCCCTTTCTGACTCTAAGATTAGTCTATCCATTTGCTCAAAATTCTCAAGTTTGCCCGATGATTTCTTTTTTGTCGACCGGTTGCTTTGTGGAAGCGATTCCAAAAGAATGCTTTCTCGATCATTACAATCTTAACCTGTACAAGTAAAGGATTAACCGTTATATTTTCCATATATCCCCATAACCCTTACTCAGCAACCATCTACCTTGGGTGGCACTTTGGCCTTGTACAGTATGAACATAATTTAAAAAAAAATCCCGCCAATATCTGAAGAATATCATTTCTTCGCTTGTGTTTATTTCGACGTCCCCGATAGGTAACATGAATTTTGAGTTGTCTCATTTGCCGACAACTGTGAATTCTCACTTTTACTTTTAACAATTGCTTCTTTCTTCTTGTTTCACCGATTAACTTACCTAACGTTTTTCAGCTTTAAAGTTTAAGTTTACTTCTTCTGTCGGTTCTGATAGATATATTTCCTTCTATTTGAATATTAATTAAATCAGGTGAGTAAGCACAAATCTTCTCATACACTTCTTTCTACTTTTGGGCATTATTCTCTGTCTACATGCAATCTGTTTAAGTTTAGATTAGTGATTACCTAAGATCTTTCTCATGTAGACCAAGATTTCTTAATATTTCAATAGTTTATTTATGTCAAACTTTCTGGAATGCCTTTGTGTAATATATCAAGCATAGATATAGACAATAATGGCATCCCAAATTTCCGGGAACAAGTTCTATAAAGGCAGGTAACTTTTAGGAACCTATTCTGCTTATTTTTATTTTAATTTAACAATGGAAAAAAATCACTCTAGTATAAAAAAGAATTAAACGATTTTGATTATTTTATAGAAAACATTTATTTATTAAGATATTTCCAGATTGAAATTCTGCTCTCATCATATTTCTGTTCAGAAGTATGAGGCTTTTTTTAATCCTAGCTGTATTATCATTTCTTAGCCACATTCGAGATGAATCGCTGCAGTTCCAAAGATCAAATGGAAGACCGATCAAATTTATGACTAGAAGATTTGTCACATTTTTAACTTCAAGGCGATTTCTTTTGTCAGAATAAATTATGTTCATCACAGAAAACCCTCTTTCAGCCCCGGCAGAACTTAATGGTGTTAATTATAAATTTTTAGCTCTTTGGATCTTTTTGGATTGCTTTCTCGTTACGTTTTCATAAATCACGGAAATTATTATTCTTATGGGTCGTGTGTCACTAGGCGCGCCCGGGACCGTCGCTTAATTAACATTTTACTGAGACAATTTCGGCTATTAATATATAAGATTATTTTCGTATAATCCAACAACCGGGTCATTAAGCTTTTATAATTTTAAGAATCGGTTCGTGAAAGCCGGCACGAACAGGTATGATTCCACTCCATAAAATATCCATCTGAACATCTCTTGCTTGCATCGATATCATTTTTATAAGGAAAATTATATTTTTTAAGTGTCTTGAGTAAAAAAGCATTGGTCAAATCCTGTTACGTGTTTTATTCATTATCGCCTTAATTTACTGCTTCAGTAACCTGGCTCATAAAACTGATATTTCTACATGGTTCGCGTTCATTAGCATCTGTTTTCTTTGATAAGGCTATGAAGAATGTTCTACTGAGGTCCTCCAGTATTTCACCGCTGTCATATATTTCGTTTATCATTTTGGTAATTCAGCAATCTTTCAATCCATAAATCATCTAAGGTTGTCAACATCTCTATTGAAATCTTATCTGATCATGCTATTTAATATTCTTCATCTGAGCCAGTGTTAATTTAATCTCAAACACAGAAACAGCTTTATAAAACTTTCCAGCCAAAAGCAAGGTTTCAACAGTGTGTACAGTTTATAGTTTTCAAAGGAGAACGCTGGAAATGTTTTCACCCTGTTTAATTATTTACAATTTTACGGTTTAACAAACTTCTACTTAGTATCCATCCACCATTTCTTATTGAGTAAAAAGCTTATTAAATCACGATAGCGTTTTTCAATTATTAAATTATCTTAGCATTCCTGATGGTATCTCGTTGCTCTATAGGTAACATCATCTCGTGAATATAGAAGAAGTAAAAAAAGGTGTTCTCGGATAATTCACTGCTTTATGTGCAATGATATTTTCCTGTTTTATTAAAGTGTGTGTTCACTTTTTTAAAACGTTATCTAGCTGTTAAATTAAAAACTAAACAGTAGTACTTTTAACAACAACACAAAATTCATCATCCGACCTTCTAACACTCTTTCTATAAAACAGGTAAATGAATTAGTTATCTCTAATACTATGACATTTACCATCACATCTAAGACAATTGAAAATATAATAAGGAAGAAAAATAAATCCAACACCAATTCAGATGCTGGTACTTATTAAATACATTCCTTACAATGTAAACGCAATTATGTCCGAGACACATCACGAAATCTAAAAGCTCGAACATAAAAGTGATTTGCGTTTAGACAACTATTCAAACTCTCTCTTAATACACCGGAAGAAAACTTTCTTTACGTCGAAAATACACTGAAGGCCTACTAATAACAATATTACCAACTATGACAATAAATTCTGAATGCATTACAAAACAACGATGAAAATGGATGTTCAAAAGGAAAAGTTACTTGGAACAACAAAACACAGGAAGCTCTGGGTTTGATTTGATTTGTTTGTTTAATTATACATCAATTCCTTATGGGTCATTTATTGTCAAAATTTTCTTGGGTGGGGGTGAAGTAATAAAAATATGATGTGTGTTATTCTGCTTTCACAATTGAATACATGGTAAATGATACTCAGCTTTTTTGCATATACATGTTTGTGTGGACACAATTACTAGAGGTGGTGATGCATGTATTTTATGTTGTAGTCTTGTAGTTATATTTTGGAATACAGTTTGATATTTTTGAGAAATTTCAGGATATTATATGGATTAACATTATGAAAGAATTCTTTCATGTTGATTGGTTGGTTGATTTTGTTTAGTGGTATATCAACATCTCTATGGATCATTTACTGGCGAAATCTGAATATTTTGAACACAAATTTATGGCTTCATCTCAATATATTTTGAACTCATTTGTATGCCTTCAACTACAGATAAAATGTATTGTTCGTAATTTTACTATAACTGTGTAACGTTAGTATTTTTTTAATATGAAAATGAATTGCTAGTATTTTTAATATAAAAATGCATTTTTAAACTTTCATAGTGTTTTGTTTTTATCTGGGTGTACACTATTTGTTTATAGCTGGGACCCTAACAGGTGCTAACACCCTGAGTCAGGGTGGACCTGGGAGCAACATCAATTAAGAGGGGGGTCTCATACTTATTGAAACCTTCAATTTCGTGATCAGAGGCTGTGATTGACTACGTGTTGAAAGGACATGGCAGATATAAAAAAAGTACGTTGTTTAGATGACTTAAGGAAAAAGAATCGAGGAAAATAGATTTCATAAGGCCTTTGAAGACAGCAAACATCGATTATCGTTTGAATAGTTCTTATTTTCTTGTTGCCCAACATCGGAAAAAGTCATTTTTAATCAAAATAAGGAAAAATAGATTATATTATAAAATCGAAAACGAGCTCGTGGCTAGACTCAGGAGAGCCCGGAATCTAACAAGGGAAAATTTTGATCTGTATTTCGTGAGAATCAAAATATAATGGTGCAATACTAGAGGGAGAAATTGGTTTCTTTGAATGGCGTCTCTGAGCAGAAAAAAGTATTTTGCTGTGCAATGAGATTAATTGTGTATTTTCCTGCATGAGAAATTCTCAAAATGCAAATTCGACACAGTAAAGGATCATTGGGTTTTGAAGCGAAATTCTTTCACGGACAGCAGAACTTTCTAAACATCTCAGGAGAACGATTGAGAGAAAGATAATGAAATAGAAGAGAAAGAGGAACAGAAAATAATAAATGAAGAAAAAGAAAAAACGAGAGAAGCCATAAAAAGAAAGGCATATGTAATATATATATATATATATATATATATATATATATATATATATATATATATATATATATATATGGGGGGGGTGGAGGAAAGAGAGAAAATAGAAAATGAGTGCTTGAATGCATGGGTGGATTAAATGAAAACAAGCCAAACTGACAATCGTCAAAGAATAATATAAAAATTTAGGAACGGGGAAATGAAAAACAGAAAATGGAAATAAGGAGAAACTAAGATGAGTGAAAAACAATATAATCAACTAAAAAGGGAATAATACGAATTTGAAAGAAAAAATAAACGAAAGAAAGATAAAAAAATCGAATGAATGATATAAAATAAGATGGATGAATTAATAAAAGAAAGCAACAGTGAAAAGTGGGAAGGAAAAGGAAAATCATAAAGAATGAAAAAAAATGGAAGAGAGAATGAGTGAACAAAAGAATGATTAGAAATTGAAAGAAAAAAACGAAGGCATAAAAGAAAGAGTCGGTAAGCCACTCAAAGAAAGACTCCAGTTGAAATAACAACGCATTTCTTGAAGCCTGAACATAAAATTCAATAATGAAATTAAAAAAGGTAAAGACAAACAATTTTTCATATCACATTTTTACTCCTATTTTTCTCTTTTGACTCATTCTGGAAATCATCAAAGAATCGCATGTCAATTGACTCGATTGGTTGCTATAAACAATGTCGATTGATTGCCCGCCATCGAGATTTAACGGGGAAATATGTCGGTCCATTAATTAGTCAAATATAAACAAAAGTTCGTAATGTCATAGCCTATTTACTAACAACTTTGACACATTCATCCTATTTTTATAAACATGGTAGGGGTGGCTCATCTGCTATAACGTATTTGCTTAAAACTTAATCCCATTGATATAAATATGGTAGCGTTCTTGGCTCATCTGGAAAACATTACTATAAAAAAAATATATCGTTTTCTTTCCATATCAGGTGCTTTGATTTTTCTTTCTAAAGTTCTTCCAAAATTACCTGCTTTCTTACACGTCGGAGGCAGAGGTTATTACCGGTGTAAGACAATTACTTGAATATGCTATTTGACACTAATAACTCCAGAATGAAATATATATATGATTATACACGTGTTTCCTATGGACACCCACGCAGAAAAGGGAGATGTGGTTTTATTTCAATAGAAAGTGTTTCTGTTTATTAGCCTCAGGTGATTCTCCTTGAAGTCTAGTTTTCTAAGTGTCAGCCTCTTTGACCGAAGTGGGGAGCCGGGAAGTAAAGAAATAGGTGAGGAGTTTGTGGAGATTAAGTGACAACAAACCCAGAAATAGAATGTATCAGGGTGCTGGTCTATAATGACAGCCATGTTTGAAATCAGAGTCAGTTCTAGTCCATTTTTGTCGTTACGTGGTTCGGATACCTTCAAGCCAGATTCAACGTCGGGATGAGTAGATAGGCGAGGAGTTGGTAGGAGGAAGCTGAAGTTGTCCACTAACATCTACCCACCCCGCCCATACGAGCAGGCGAATCACTAAATAAAGCATCTACATATAATATGGGAAACAGAACTCACATTGTTATGTTCCGACTCGGATTTTGTCTTTTATCTTGTTACATTGTGAGCATGCAGTGGGCCCTGTGCCAGCTTTCGGTTCACACCGTTTAGATCGAGAATCGAAATGCAACGTGGCTGGGAGAAATCACTGGCCGGTCGGTGGAGAACTTGGGCGCGGTTCGCGTTATATATTTATACATGTTTATAAAAATTATGTTAAAATATAAAAAAAAATGATACGTAAATATGGCTGATTCATCAGACGGACAGCTTTTTCTTAATTATTTGTCAAATTACTGATGCGTATTATATAGTGGAAAAATATAGTAATTCTCATAATATGGTAAATGTAGTAAGTCTTATCTGCAAAATATATGAAACAAATTTAAAACTTATTCTCTATCATAAATTGCTTGAGCCGCAGCCAACTGTTATTGCACAAAACATCAAAGAGAACTTGTGAATGGCGCTTTGAAAGAGAAAACAATTTGATACGCTAAGAAAGTAGACTGCATATTTTTGTGTTTATCAATTCTCATAACGCGAATAAGGTGCTCGGAGTAAACGATGAGGGAACTGAGGCTGTAAATTAATTGTCACTTTTAGACAAGCATCTATCTCGCTCAGTTTTTGATCCGCGGTTCTAAAATAATTTTGCTCATAGACGGACTAAAAAGAAAGAAAAATGGCGAAGATAGACTCTTTGCTGAATAGAGATGCTATAAAATACATGAATACATTTTTCTCATATATATATATATATATATATATATATATATATATATATATATATATATATTTATTTGTCATATGTATATATATAAATGATAAATATATATATATATTTATATACCTGTCATATATATATATATATATATATATATATATATATATATATATATATTATTTATTTAAAATATGATTCCAAATCGCGACATAAGAAGTCCCATGTTTCAAAAACAAGAGCCGAAAACTTCAGTATAATTATTTAAATTAAATTGAGTTAAAATAAGCTCTGTTCCATCTTCAAGCGAAATTTTTTTTGGAATAACGTGTTTCTGAAATTTACGTGTTTTAAAAATTGAAATCAAAATTTCCATGGTAACAGCTAGGGCGAATTGTTTAAGTTGGATTTTTCTTGTTGGGTGTTAATAATAAGTATCAGTATAGAGTTACTTTCGTAGATGTCAAGTCAGGGAAAGGTGGGGTGTCTAAATTTGAAACGGAAGATGTATTAACCCTCGTCTTGTTTGCATGTCTATATAGATTTATTTATTATTTATTTTATTTTTTTATGAAAGGGATTTGTGCATATAAAAAACTGTCGTAACGTTTGTTTTTTGACGACTTCATAAAGAGTTATCTTTTTTTATGGTATTTAAACTATTTATTTGGGCTATGGATTATGAAGGGTGTTATATTGTATGCATGTTTTTAGTTAATTATTCAAACCATGAATCTGATGAGTGGGCTATGGATTAAACAAGTTATTATATTGTATGCTAGTTTTTAGCTAATAATTCAAACCAAAAATCTGATATACATATATATATATCTATATATGACAAATATATATATATATATATATATATATATATATATATATATATATATATATATGACAAATATATAAATATATATGTGTGTACAGAGTGTGATGGATAAATTGTCACAATTTTATATTTTTAATTTTGCGCATGCGCGTAGTTCGGTTTTGATTTTGTCGACTGCACAGTATAGTAAGGTCAGTTGGGCACCGTCTATGAGATAAAGAGAACCATGACGCAATACCCACCGCCAGCAATTTGGGAACGGCATGCTCTCCTGCTCGGCATTCGTGCCCGAAGCCCAAATACGAACATTTCAGCGTGTTTGGGTATCAATCTGAGGACAGTGCAGCGGATGCTATGTCTCCAAAAGATGCACACAGAGTGATGAAAACCAAATATCCACTCAACATCATGGAGTTTGAAGTGATCACTTGTGATGGCGACATTGTGACTTTGTTCATCTTTTCACAGGGCTTCAGACTCTACATGGAGACCTGCATCAAATGCCTTGAGGTGGTAGTGCTGCTCCGGGTCAAGAGGGTGGCTGCTGGAAGACCCGATGTCTGGTAACAGGACTCAGCAACCTGGCACACAAGCAGGAGAACCTAGTTATGGCTATCCGACAATTTCTATGGCAACATCACCCCTTACATCTGGCCACTAACTCCCCAGACTGTAATTCCGTTGATTATTATGCATGCGAGTGACCAACAAAACTTCTTGTAATACCAAAGATAAACTGAATTCACCAAATTAGACAATGAGACCGTCTAGAAGAGATTCTGAAGTCGTCTGGAGGCCGTGGATGAAGCCAATGGCGATTTTATGGAATAAATTTACTCTTTGGTATTTCAAGATATTTTTGTGCAATTTTGGTAAATATATCTGTTAAAATGAGATGCCAGTGTTATTTTCATTTTTGCTTAATTTAGAGGACAATTTACCCACCGCACCCTGTATATATTTGTCATATACATATATTTATCATATATTTATATATATATACTTATGTATTTGTCATATGTACATTTATATATTTATTATATACAGGTTGATTGAAAAGTAACTCCCTATTTAAAATATTTATAATTTATTCATTAACTACAATTTTTACAAGAAATGGAAATGAGAGGAAAGCGTGTAGCAGAAAGTTTTATTTAAAATTCGGTGTGGGCACCAGATTTCGCTACCAGCTTCTCGAGCCGCCAAGGAATCGCGTCAAAGAATTAAATGAATCAGAGCTGTCTATCTCATTCCAAATAACTGAACTGGCATTTTGATTACAATAAGTGAAAATTTCATAAAAATTTATATCTCTGTCTATAAAAGGCAGGATGTGTGTGTGTGTGTGTGTGTGTGTGTGTGTGTGTGTGTGTGTGTAACGAATGCACATTCCGCAATTTTCGACAGTTTGCACCAAAATTTACATGCACATGCTCCAAGTTAACGGAAAGGCCAACACCGACTTTGCATTTCCCAACTCCCATCGATAGTGGAAATAATCGATTTTTTCATGTTTCTACGGCAGTTTTCATGTAGTTTGCAGCCATTTTGTACTGGCCAGAGTGAGAGCCTATAGATGGCTGCCACGAATAGGCAGGAAGATTCTATTGGCCAGCGTGAGAGCCAATAGTTGACTGACACGAATGTTAACTAGCATGCTAGCATGCAAAAAAAATCGATAGCTGCATTCGTCACAAGTGGGAAAACTTTAAATCTGCATGGTACTTTGCTCCAATTTGCTCATTCGCTTGCTTAAACTTAACTAGGTTGGGTGTGAAAAAAGTATTTGTTGTTAACATTCTTTTTTCATTCGGTTTTTCCAGTTACGTGTCTTTTTTTTAAAACTGATCATTTTGTGTTCATTTTGTTTAGTTCTTTTTTCGTAACAGATTTAATGTTTATTACAGAGCTTAGAAGAAATTCGCAGTGTGAGATAGGCAAGAAGTAAGGCATGTAGCAACATCAGCACGGCAAAGGGCACTCCTTTTAAGGCAAGTAAGGGCAAAAATATTTTAAATGATAGCGATTGCTGTATGATTCGTACGATTTTTGAATCAAACACGGGCAACGCCGGGCCATGCTGCTAGTATATATATATAACTTGAGAGAAAATTATTCTACTTACATGTGGATTTTCAGTAAAATGTTTTAAAGGTTTTGCTTTTCAGAAACTTTGTTAATGGTTATATTTCCACGTTTTGACGCTTGTGACTTGAACAAATTAAAAAAATCAAAGAGCGTAGCCGGTTTTATATGCCCGCTTATGATAAGGAAAATATGATAGAATCTATCTTGAGGAACGTGTCTCTAGTTTATGAAATGAATTGATTATTGGTTTAAACTTGCTGATAAAACATTGTCTTTATTAATACGGTTTTGTTCGGTGGTTTTGTAGTCGCATTGGTAGAATGGAAAGATATTAAAATTTGATAAATTTCGTCCTCCGAATTCCTCTGTTGGCTAAGGGGTATTTTTCTCGCGTGGAGATCCCTAATTTGTTGGCGAGGAACTGTCATCCTTTGTCAGAGTGTCTGGTCAATGTAATTCATGGTATCGGACTGTCTGAATTCAATTCTTGAACCAGTCAAGATTATTGACTGCTGCTTGTGCTACGTACGATTCGAATATGAATAGTCTGCTGGTAAGACACTGATGGAGTCGTTAATGCTTGTATTTTATCATATTACAATGATCCCCGCCTTTTTACTTACTGCCCTGGCTCTAATGGACAAGGTCGATGCTGCTTAATTTTGGTGATTGTACGGGAATTGGTGCTAGTCTTTCAGTCTATTTTAACATTATGCTTAATATATAATTATTTTATTACTTAAACGTTATTTTTAGTAGACACCCATATTTGAATAGACGCTGAGTTTAATTTTTAAACAGGATATTAAATTATTTTCGTCTATCGACCTAAAAATTCGAGAAATCTTATTGAAGAAGTAAAGTCTGTCGGATTAATAAATAAAAATTCCTCACTTTTTAGAAAGTGCTTTGTCTACGTTATGATACGAAACAGAGCAGATAATTATATTTTGAGTGTCAGTGAAAGATTTGTGTTTATAAGGCACTATTCAACTTAAGCATCGACGCACTTTGTGGCCGAGAGGGCTAAAGTATGTTAGATCTAACAGCGGTTTTCCCACCTTAGGTTGACGCAGGTTCGCATATTTTTCTTTAATAAAATTTCTCGAATATTCCGCACGTTAGAGGAAAATAATTAAATATACTGTTTAATAAATAAACGGTGCGTCTACTCAAATATAGGTAGCCACTAAAAATAATGTGTAAATAATAAAATCTGTATATATATATATATATATATATATATATATATATTTGTTTGAATAAAAGACAGACCACGTTAAGATTCCATGTATTTAGCTATTTCACCATAACCCCTTTAACAGGGTTCTGGATCATCAGACTTTACTTCAAAAGCTGAAATGAAAAATGAAAAGAAATTCACACGTTTTTTCGGACCTCATGTGAGACCTTAGATGCCACTCCACCGAATTTAAATTAATTTCTTCGTAGATTGTTTTAAAATTTAGATATTTATCAAATCTTAACCTCCCAAATATGCACGTTAAAGTAACGAACTGACAGCGTCTAAGAATTTGAATGAAACCTGTCGTGTAATTTATTGGGGTTATTGTAACGTCTTCCTTAATGTAGTCCTTATCATTCAACCCTTAACCACCTTTATCTAGAGACGAGACGCGTTAGATTTGAGCAACATCCAGCCGACACACTGGGGTTAAAATAGGAAACTAAAATGATACATATGACACACTCATATCTCTCCCACCTCTCACTTCCTCACTTCGTTAACTTTGCGTATACTTGATGAGGCCCGTAAAAAACGTGAATTTCTTTTCATTTTTCATTTCAGCTTTTGGAAGTAAAGTCTGATGATCCAGAACCCTATTAAAGGGGTTATGGTGAAATAGCTTATTACATGGAATCTTAACGTGGTCTGTCTTTTATTCAAACATATTTGCTCTGAATTTTACATTGAGCTCTCTGGATATCATCCTCCTCAGGTCTACCCATACGGATTACCTAAATTTGCATAAACTGTATATATATATATATATATATATATATATATATATATATATATATATAGATATATAGGTGTGTATGTGTGAGTGTGTATTAAATAAATTACAAACATTATGTCTGCTAATTTTAACAAAATCCATTCATACTCACGAATAACCTTTCGTGTATTGATATTAAATGATGTGAGAAATGTGTTAATGTCTGTAATTTATTTAATCAGACATGCCTAAATGATAATTTGCTGCCTAAATACACAAATTTTAAATTATATATATATATATATATATATATATATATATGTATGTACGGATGGATGGATTGATGGATGTGTGTGTGTGTGTGTGTGTGTGTGTAAAACAAACTGAGACCGACATAATTGAAAAAGATGACATAAATATGTACTGATAGTTTTCAATAAAGTTTATTCTGTTTATCAATTGTTTCGAATGATAGAACACTAATCTGAAAGCAAGGACAGTTCTTGACCAATAGAAAGCCCATTGTGTCTGATAAATGTTTAAGCTAAGCCTATCCGAGTCTAACACAACGACAGAGAAATATGTTTACGAAGACTGTGCTGCACCATTATTCAAAATTAAGAGCGCATTTATGTTTTAAGAATCAATATTAAATATCTTGACGATGACAACGTGGCCCATTCAACTTTTATGCAAGGCAAATATGAAAAGCAACAGCGTTAAAAATAATAATCTATTTAAATACTACTTTTTATTTTTTTATTCCATTGCCGGAAAAACGTCCATTTATTTATTTTCGTTCAGTTCCTCAACGTAAACTGCAGGGCTTGATTTAAATATCAAAGACTATTTCTTCCAGTTCCGGCTTACAGCAGTGAAGTTATCATCCACAGGGAGATCCAGGCGACGCCATTAGCATTTTAGCGGGAAATTTGTTTCTTCTTCATTCTGCTTTGCTTCCCAGTTTCTGTCATTTCTTAAAGTTGAATCGCAACGATTGGCCGATAAAAGCATTTTAGACAGAGTAAACTATACCCCTTAAAAAATCACAGTAATAATAATAATAATAGTTAAAAAGAATGAAATTATTCATTAAATAATAGCTAAAAAGAAAAAGAAAATAAAAAAAATCGCAATATAAATTAATCATGAAACAGGCTAAAGGCAAAAATGTGAAACAATGTCGCTAATAGTTTTCCACACCCGGGCAACACATAAGACTGTAACTACACATTCAAAAAGGTTGAAATTAATTTGAATTTATTGCTTGTAAAATCAATCACTACCGAGCATGCGTACACACACACACAATTTTTTTTCTCTCTCTCTCTCGTTCTCACGCACATATATTAATCATTTCGCTCCCAAGCAAGACAATCAAGTCACTAAGATGTAAGAGCTTATATATATATATATATATATATATATATATATATATATATATATATTAGCTTCCTCAGTTGAATTTCTATTTCCGATAAGATCTATACTGGGGTTGAATAAGACTGACGAATATTTTTGTCGGTCGAAATAAACTTATTTGCTTATATTAAACAAAAATCAATTACGTTGGCGTAACCAACGGCCAACTTCTCAAAGGACTTAACAACTTAAATAAGAGAAAATCTTGAACA
This sequence comes from Acanthosepion pharaonis, assembly GCA_903632075.3. Classification (NCBI taxonomy): domain Eukaryota; kingdom Metazoa; phylum Mollusca; class Cephalopoda; order Sepiida; family Sepiidae; genus Acanthosepion; species Acanthosepion pharaonis. The sequence continues at coordinate 2,177,181 of CAHIKZ030000253.1, read as the reverse complement.
AGGAAAGAAGAATGGACTAAAGGCAAAGAAAATAAAATTATTTTGTTTTATTTTTACCCCGTGGTATTTTAAATTAAGAGTGCTACTGACATAGCTGTATAAAGTTAAAACGCCCCTTCTTTCATTTGCGTTCTAATCGTCGAAAGATCATGAAGCTCGTGTAACGACTCATGCTGTCCATTGATAAGAATATATATATATATATATATATATATATATATATATATATATATATATTGTCCTAGTGCGCAGGAAATGGATGTAGTACGGACTTTTTCTCGAATGTATAGTTTCCGTTGTCTCTTTTGAAAAGGAACGCGTATATCAACTCTATATAAATTCATGTATACTGTCATAAGTTGTCGTAAGTTTAATATATCACAGTCGAGGAAACTACAACATTCTCATCTTGAAAGATAGTGGTCTACACAAAGCAGCGAAGCAGAATGTTTATATTTATTGTTGGGCGGACGTCGTTTGCGATTAACGCGTTATACGCCGACATCTGATCAACCTGATCTCTCCTGGGAATTAATTCCAGTGGATAACAAATGGCCACACGAGCGTCACTAAATGACAAAGAGATTTTCAGAGCGAATCAGTTGGTAATTTATCAAGAAGTAAAGGTCAAGTTGATTGTAAGATGAAATGACCCGTCCAGCTTTCAATCTCTCTTTTTCTTTGTTTCTTTCTCTCTACCTCTCTGTCTTTTTGTGATTATTGTATTTCTTATATATATATATATATATATATATATATATATATATATATATATATATATATATATATATTTGCGTGTGTGTGGGGGGAGTGGCTAATTATTAGATCAATACTTATCCTTTACATTTTACTGCAGGCATAAATTTATCCACGAAACACAATACCATTGATAGGGGGAGGCGCGCTTTAGAAGAGAAATCAGTCACAAGATCAAAACTATTTCGGGAATCCTTACGCATTCCAGTTACATTTATATCTGACTAGGGTCAGGTCACACTGTACGAGTACTACTGGCACCATAATTCAGTCTTACTTGCCGCATTGGCGGGGCTATCAGTGGCTAAACCGGTTCCGTCATCAGGATTTTCTGGTGAGGAGTGTGACGAGACAACTGGCAGGATTAAAAGCAAAACGTGTCAAATGGCGGATGAACCTACTTGCTGATCAAAGACTATATAGGAAACAGCCTATTGCGAGTCTTGAATTTTATGCTTACTTATTCAAACCACGAGAAGGAAAACTCTGATGTACTATTTGCTGCTCACCTGCCACCGATCTTGTTCACTTGCTTTTCTTTACTCGATTATTGATTTTGATGCTCGGAGAATGGTTCTGACTCAACCTTCCACTTGGAACTAAAAATCATTTGGATCATTTCTACACACACTATAAACAAATCTCTTTTCGTACAAGAAAAATACACATAAAAACTTAACAGAGATACCTTGTCAGTCATTCTTTTTGCTATCCAAATATTCAACTATGTATTATTAAATTGATTTCTTTTAAGCCCGAAATCATTTCTTAATACTATAAACGTTATTTTTTGAGTAGACATCTGTGCTTTTTTAAACAATGAAATTCATATTTATCAACCTAAATCGAGAAAGTTTACGAAATGTGAGACGTGCAAACATTAAATAGATAACTGAGACCTTGCTTTATTATGTTCGCTTCCTGTGATCAAACTGGTAACAGCACCGGTTCGGCATAGGAGTAGTTTTCTTGAGGGGCAAAGAGGATACAAGTTGGATTCTTTTCGGGAGACACATTTTTCATTAGTAGGACTTCTTGATCAAGGCTGGTTGATATCAATTTCCTTATTTAAGAAAATAAAATGCAACTCAAATGCGTGTACGCAGTAAAAATTACATCTATAGTACTAAGAAACAACTATGTATGTATGCATGCGTATATGTATGCTTGTATGTATGCGTGTATGTATATGTACGTGGCCAAGTGGTTAGAAAGTTCGTTTTCTGACCATGAGACTCGGGTTCGAATCTCCCCATGGTTGATTTGTCAGGAAGGTAACTTCTTGATGTTATTGGTCTGGGGTTGGCGATCCTAGCATGCAACACATTTCGAGAGTGGCTGGAAAACATACCACGGGCTGATTGTGAGTGAAATTAGGAAGACAGAACTCTTTGAGAATCGTTGATTGTTGTTCTAGCACGAAGTTACAAATTCTTAATATTAAGCACTTTATTTACAAAATCTGCTTGCATTAAACGCAGTCTCCTTTAATAATTTACAGGTGGACAGATTTCCGTTGTGTTTATATTTTACACTAAATATTTTTATCGGTTCCAGTCAATTGTATGCAAATTTTTATATACCGCCCCAATACAAAGACTTTCTAGTGTCATTATTTGTAATGACAAAAGTACGCAAGTGTAGGCTTTAAGAAAGCTTTATTCAACTGCGAATACAAGGTATAGTGTCCTTTTATAGTCCCAGTAGACAGAAATAGCTCTCTCAAAGAAGAGAGTAAGGAAACAAGCGGAGACCACACTTGATTATTCATAACATTCTTCTCCATTTCATTTTACTCGTACAGGAAGAATTCATTCCATTTTGCCGGCAGTCTGCTGGTTCTGCTGGAACGTCTTAGCATTCTGGATTTCTGGGTCCGAAGACTCGCTGTAACTGGCTTTCTCCTTTCGTCCAGTGTTGAAAAAAACAACAACAAAAAACATGTCTTCTGCGTACGAGCTGCTGTGATTCTGATTCTGAGTCATTTTGGGGATAGGCTCGCTCATGAGCTATCAAGTGATCATCCACTACTGCCCCCCACCGGACCTTCTGGGACTCCTGAAATGATACAGACTCAGTATCCGATACATTCAGTGAGTCGGTTGATGATTCCCATGGCTTAATGCTGCCAGGTTGACCTTCAACTAGAGTGGAAGGGTCTTGATATTTAGGCCCCTCATCGCAAGCTTTAACAGGTTTAGGTACATCGCCTGCGGGTGCAAGGTATTTCAGGGAGACAGCAGATTCTTTCTCTATCAGGGTGGCGCATCCGGGCATACTGAGGATTCGCTTCAATTAGCTCCATTCTATTTGTCAATGGGTCATTTTTATTATGACAGACGAACCGTCTCAGATTTAGAGAGCCCTGAAGGAAGGGAAGTTGCCTCTGAGCTTCTTTGTTGAAATGAGAGGAACCTCTCGTGAAGAGTAGCATTTGTGGCTGTACATAGAAGCGTTCTGATAGCATACAGAGATTTGGGATGGAGATCTTCCCAGTGGGAGATTCGGACATTTGCTATTTTTGGCGGCTAGTTGTATATTTTCCCATATAATGCCGTTGTACCGTTCACATTGGTCATTACCTTGTGGGTGGTAAGGTGTCGTTCGGCTTGTGGCCACTCCTCGTTCCCAAAGAAATTGTTTCAACTGAGGCTCCACGGTCTGAATGGATGTAAGCTGGAACATCAAAAATGGCGAATAAAGAGCATCATGGAATTTGTTGATATGGAAATGCAACTGGGAATCGTGAATATTCATCGATGATGGTTATTAAGTAGCGATTTTTATTTTCTCACGGTAAGGGACCCTTAAAATCTATATTTAATCACCCAAATGGTTGAGTGCCTTTTATAAGTGTACCAGCATTAGGCGTGAAGAACTGTGGTTTGTGTTCCGCGAATATTCCACATGATTTTATCATTATTTTTACGTCGTCTGTGAAATATGGTAGGTTTCTGGTTCGTACCACATGTGTCATCCTTGTTATGCCCTGGTGGCACAGTTCATTCTGTAGGGAAAAAAAATTGTCGGTATTTAATATGAGATTATATTTCTCAATAGCCGCCATGGATTTTTTCAAGATTACGATTGTGATCTGCATGGTTACGTTGTCAATGTATGCGAAAGTGCCTTCCAATCTTTCGTCACTAATAATTTTATCCATAATTCGCTGGAAGCTGGCAACACCATTCGTTACTCCGAATGGTATCCTTTTAAACTGATAGAGGTGATTATCTGTCTGAAAAGCTGTGTAGGCTCGATCTGCTTCTGAGATCTATCGTGCTGTACATTTTTTATTTGTCAATTTCACTTATGATTTCGTCTATCCATGGTAGTGGGTAAGCGTCTAATAGGGAGAACGTATTTATGGTTTAAGAGTAATCAATTACTAATCTCTTTTTTGTAGTACTCAGATGCTACTAATACCTGTGCCCTCAACGGAGACTCACTTGTTTCAATGATTCCTTCGTCGTGCATTCTCATAATTTCAGTCTTGACTTCATTGCTTACAGTCTGGAGAGTTATTGAAGAATACAGGACATTGACTTCTGTTAATCCAAAAATGCTGAGGGCTAGTTTGTAGCATGTCCATAGCCTCCTCATATATGGGACATTCCAGGATTGTTTCATGTAATGTGAGGGATATATAATTAATTAAGAGTCCAAGCTTGTTCAATGGCCGATGTGGAGTTTCTGCATGCACTGCTTGTAAGAAGTTTTCGAACGTCATTCGCCAATGCGTCCAGCTCTTTTCAGAGTCTGTAGTATCAGGTCCTAAGTCGAACCACTTTGGGCACATTAATTGTTCCATGATGGAAAGATTCTCAGTTGAATAAATTGTAATGACAAAAGTACGCAGGTGTAGGCTTTAAAAGATTTATTCAACTGAGTAGATTTGTTGTAAAAATTTACAATTTTGGCACAAGGCCGAAAAAAGGAAATGGGTTGAGGATGGTCTTCACTGACCATCTTATACCTAGCTAATCCAATTCACGACCCAGTCACTCGTTACAATTTACTTATTCACCACAAGACCTCATCCGTCAACAATCAGTCCTCACTATACCATAATACGGCATACTCTCAGGGGACCTACAAAATGCAAACCCAATTTCTGATTATAAAAAAATTATACATAAAAATCTGATAATTCATAATGAGAGGGGAGGGGATGAACCCAAAAAGAAACTAAATAACAAACCAAACCAAGTAAAGATAAGTGATGTTAGTAGGACCCGTCCAATCCTGAAAAAAGAGAGAGGCCGCTGTATTCTGTCCTTAGACAAAACCAAAAGGATCTCTCGCTAAGGGATAAGGAAAGAAAAAATAAATATGGCCGTGTGGAAAGAAAAAAGCTGACCCAGTCGGTAATCTCGATTAGGATCATAACAAAAGAAGAAGCAAGTAGCAGACCAGGAACGATACTTACTCACATTAATTAGATACAGAAAAGTGAACTATCCTAACCAGGGTAGGGATCAACAGGAAAGCACCCTGATGTGACTTAGGTAGACCTAAAAAAGAAAATACAAAGCTAGACCCGTTCACACGAACCAAGCTCGTCTCAGTCATCCATCTTTCGCAGAAGTCTGTCGAATCCAATTGTTTTCTATCAGTTCTAATCTTCATCTTGAGCTGGTGCTCAAATAATCGGATCAGATCCTGATGAGAGAAAAATGAGTACCTCGCAAGACTTCCTCCTGTCGCATCATTCAAATCACCATTCGGGCCGTGGATAGCAGAGATAGAAATACAATTCGTTTCACCCCAAAATACGGGGGGCGACACATTATTACACGCGTATGCACGATCAATGAGCACGAGATTTTCGAGAGAGATGCGAGCCATCAACTCGCCGACATGGTCTCATAGGGGGCTTACCCGAGGACAATGATAGAAGGCGTGCGAAGCCGTTTCCTCTAAGCCAAGGACACATCATTCACAGTCTGCCAAATCCGCCACGCCCCATATGAAGGCCTTGTCATTGAGAACCAGTTGCCAGGTAAGCGAAAACTCAGTGTTGCTGAGGTAATCCGCCGTTGGCGCCCAAGACCAGAATGAGCGAAACTCCTCCTTCGACAAGTCGAGCCACTCACGTATTGGATCCTTCGAGATCACTCCACTAGTTCCCGATAGAAGATTCTCCTAGGCCGAGAAAGGTTACTGAACTGAGGAATGACTCTCAAGGCCGATCGACACTCACGAAGGAAATCCGATTTACGATAGCACTCAACATGCGTAGGAAAGCCAGCCTCGAGGCGGTTTGCGACTCCAAGTGCGGCATTCCCATGACACGGACATTTTGCACAGATTCATCTGTCGAATTTATCTTTGCATCCCCTCCACAAAACGCGAATTTATGTCACTTGCAGTGAGGAAGTACAGACAAGCGGTAAAGGACAAGAGGAAAGACGTAAGTGGCACACGCCTCAACCCTGCCCTTCACAGACAACCTTCTTCGACGCCAAATCCAACACGCCGCGCTGATTTTTTTCTGTACTTCTGACCAATTTTTTGCCAGCTGGAGATCGGGTCCGAATAACAATCCGAGAATACGAACAGGACCGTTCGTCCAAACAAAGGGCCCTGGAATATCAACCCCTTCCAGGCATCTAACCAAAAGCCGGAAGAATGGTCGCGGTTCACCTTGGCCCGTCACCTTTTCGTACCGTTGAAGCACTTTCAATACCACTTCAATGTCGCTACGAGACGACACGAAAGTAGATACATCATCAACGTACGCGGAAAGCCTGGCTTGAACCCTTCCAGAGAGAGCAATTCCACTTAGGGTCGGACTGCACACACTTTTCCATAGCCAGCAAAAGAGAGTTTCCAACGCCAAAGCGTAAGGTAGGAGCGACAGTGTACAAACCTGATGAACCGACCGAGGCAGCGCAAAAGCGCCCAACAACTCAACATTCACTTGTACCACAGCACTGGGGGAGCGATACAGGAGGCTAATCCAGCGGCAGAAGCCGTGTTCGAATCCGGCGGCCTATAGGACATCAGCCAGCTAGCGATGGTCAACCCTATCGAATGACTTGGACTGATCCAAATTGATCAGCGCGGCTTGCTCGTCGCTTTTACGCCCTCCCCTCTATGATCTTGCTCTGAATTGTTCGGCCCTTCACAGCGCAAGTCTGCTCAGGTCCAAACAGAGTTTCGACAACTGACTGCAAACGCTCTGTCAGGATCTTGGTCAAAATCTTTAACTCTGTGTTTAGCAGAGTTATGGGCCTATAGTCATCTAAATCCTACCCAACACCCTTGTCCTTTTTCAACAGCGTGATCACGAACCTGGAGATCCGATCGGGGACGCCCCACCTCTGGCGAAACCAGTTGTTGAACACGACTGTTAAGATCGGGGCAAAGATGTGCGACAGCGTCAAGTACAATTCAAAGGGCAAACACCCAAATCTGCCGACTTACCTCTGCTGACCTTCTTCAATAACGCCTAGGCCTCTCCCTCTGTGGTTTTTCCATCGCAGATAGCCGCTTCAGTTGGCGAAAGCCGAGCAAGCCAAATAGCTACGAAATTTCTCGTCGCGGAGATCAGGCTCTTTGGTAAACCGGTTCTTGAAATGCCGCTGAAACGCTTCGCACATGTCGTCAGTCGACCTCAGAGTACGCCCCTCCAGGGTTTTGACCTAGCGACTGGAACCTTGACGAATCTCTTCCTTGCGCATCTCTGCGCCTATGTTCACAGCTTCGGTTGACATCTTGCTTAACCTACGTCTAATTACCTAACCCATGTAGCGCTTGCTGCCCAAACTAGGGCTATCTCTAGGTCCCCCCCAGCCTCCGCCCGGGAAAGACTATCTTTAAGAGCCTTCACCTTGTTAGCCTTATCTAGCGAGATAAGCGTTTGCTAAACTTGCTGGTGAAGGACCTAATCCTATCCTTAAGCCTTTCCCACTATTCCCGATAACCAGCTTCAGCAGATTCCCACTGCACTACGCTAGTTAGCTGTTCCTGGAACTCCCGCCTGTCCAGTAAAGACAGATTGAACTTCCAGTTGTCAGTCATTCTAGGTCAACCATCTAACGCCTCCCGGGCACAAACAAGTTTGTGGTCCGAATAGCCTAACCAGTGGAACGTGAGACAATATAATAAATCTACATCGGCCCTTCTAACCAGGTAGGTAGCCACTTAAGTGCCAACATCGACATCTCCCTCTCTGGGTGATCGACCCGGATTCTATCCACGAGACCAAAATAGACGATCAGATCAACCAAGCCACGATCGCCGCCTCCCCGCTGGCTCCCCGCTCCCTGTCTATCTTGAGGTCCATGGCGGTATTCAGTCCCCCATTATGACTAGGCGCGTTGAATCCACCAGTTACGGCCCCAACTGCCAAAAAAACGAGACCCACTCCTCCCGGTCGTTGGGGCATAAACCGCAACGGCACGAAACGGACTACTTTGCACGGCAATATCAGCCACGACCTACCGGCCCTCGGCATCCGTATGGACAAGGTCCACTTTTGCATCCAGGGTACGTCTAACCAGCAAGGAAACCATTCTGGACTGTCGGTCCCCGTATGCTGAATAGACAACAAATTCGTTAGACAGCACACACGCATCGACGTTGCAAGCAAAGTGGGTCTTGTGGATCGACATCCACACCGAACAAGAGGTCACGGGGCAGGTGGGCAGCCTTATTCCGATCCCTCAAGCTCCTCGCATTCAGGCTGGCTATCTTGATAGATATCTTTTATGTCTGAAACAAGAAAAATAACAATTAACCTATTCACATATCGGGTGGAAATCTGAGGCGGTAAGGACTCCGACGGATTGTCCCAGGCTCCCTGTACCCAACTCTGTCGTTATCCGACCAATGGAACAACCCCGCCGACGTCCATAGGATATGTTAATTTAACTGCCCTATATACCGAGGGATGAAGTAATACAGGAACCCTGCCTGAACAGAATTTTGAAAGTTTTTTGAGATTGGGTGTACCTAACTCAAATACCCTAATATCCGGTCATACATCTTTACGTTCATATAGGTGGTAGAAGACTTTCAGGTACCCCCCCCGTGTCCCTGATGAAAGTTTTGACTCCAGGAGCCTCAGAAAAATTACGAGGATCCTCCAGTCATTTGCCATCGACGGAGGTCAGTTTTAATAGATGACCTAGACGGGCTGTTTTCGGGACTGTCTTTCCTTTTGCACCTCCTGCTTTAGTGGCTGCTTTCCTTGCAACTTTTTCAGCTGCTCCTGTGCCTCCTTTGGTTATTCTTGCGGTTGTCTCTGCTTTTTGGGTGACAGGTTATTCTGTTTTTGGGGTAAGGATGTGTTTTTAGTTTTTCTTCGCTTTACGTTGTTCCATTCACCTTCGGGTGCCTTTTCTGTTGCTGCTACTGTTGTGCTACTGTTGGTACTGCTGTTGTTCCTTTTGAGGTAGTTGCCTTTGTCGCTGAGCGGGGTGGATTCTGTGAGTTGTTGATGGAGAATGCTTTGGCTATGTTCCCTAAGGCTCCGCAAGACCAGCAATATGATCTGCGCCCATCCACCACCACCACTAACATCCGTTTCTCACGGTATACCAATACAGTTGAGAAATCTCCAAAAGCCTGCCGGGTCAGTGTTACAACACCATATCCCCTGTTGCAATTTCAGACTTGCTTATGCTGGAGGGCAGTTTTTTATCGGTACATAACTCGCAAAGAAGGCCCCCATACGGTCTTCAGATTATTCCACTGGCACACCATACACAGTAATTTACATCCGTCGGGTGCATCCAGGGCATCCAGGGCTTTCAGTATCGTCAGAAACTCATTTCCTTTGACGAACTTTTCGTATTTGAATCGTTGTTCCTCATAATACGCCGAGTCCTTCTTTGGCCTGTTCTCCGATCAGGCAGTTTTTTGGGCGGTGATTTATTTTGTGTTAGCACCGCTGGTGCGTCCAAGTTTTCGGCCATGGTGGCATAGAACCACCACGGTTAAACAAATAAAACTTCGCCTTTTATAAAAATTGATTTGTTCTTAAAAACAAAAGAAAAAGTCTGACGAAAGACGAAATAAAGTCAAAAAGCAAGCAAAATAAAACGAGAACGTAGAAAATTAAAGTCAATAAGCACAAAATAAACAAAAATAAACTAATATGAAAAAAGAAAATAAAACAGAAATAAAAACGGGAAGGGGACTTTCAAAACAGAACAAGGAAACAAACTTAAATTTGTGCCGAAGTCAATCAAACAAATTCGACTGGAATTCGAACTCGGCTTTCCGATATCCATTACACCACACAGCACAACCATCAGCACTCATCCATAACTACAAATAAAGAGCTCCGGGGTAAGGGAAGAAGCCGTTTAGAGTCAGGCAGTAAGATGCCAAGTTGGCGACAAAGGCTTGTCGAACTTGAAACAGATAGATAGGAATCCAGGCGAGGCGATGCCTCCGGGCAGATTCTCACATAAAAAAACGGCTTTATGCCAAATTCTGCCTTGCGGGAAGGTTTGGTAAATACCAGAAGAAGCCGTTTTCAAGCAGGCGTCATGACTAGTTGTCAAAGTATTACTTAGGCTATAAGCACTACGAAGAACGTTATCGCAATCTGACACTCAAGTAGCTGGATTTTAATCTTGCTTGAAACTAGACATATTCCACATTCTTGGTCAGTCTCGAAGACAATTTCGAAAATTATTCGCTATCTGCATTTAAAAGTTTCTTTTACCCATGAATCCATAAGTAACGTCATTAGTAGGATACCGAAATATTATGTACTAATGTATATATACAGCTATATACATACGTACATAAACATGTGTCTGAATACGGAAAGTTAACAGACACACACAGACACATATATATATATATATATGTTTGTGTGTGTGTGTGGGTTTGCGTGTGTGTTTCGTTGTCGAATAAAAGCTATTTTCAAGCATTGCGGAAACTCACTATTATTCGACAACGAATTTGTTTGGTAAAAGAAAGACACAGAAGGAACGTGAGACGTGACAATGGAAAATTGTGACGGAGCTGAAACCTAGAGATAATTGTGATATATATATATACTCGACACACTAAGGAAAATAATCGATAGAAATGCTCTAAACCCGTACAGGGACGACGGTCTCATAATCTTAAGAAACTATAAACGACAAATTCAAAGCCAGAAAAGTAATCCCAAAATAATTTTCTAGAGGAGAAAAGAACTAAAATCATTTTCCCAGACCAACAAAATTACTCAAGAAAAAAATCATAACTTTTATTAATCATTTCACACCGAGCAAAGCAATAAAGCCTTGATCGGGGGATTCAAGAGGTTACCGAGTGTTAGAGAATACGAGAAAAAAAATCTACTATTAAGGAGAGAAGTCAATAAAAGAATAAGAAGACAGAAGATAACGATTGACATTACATTTCAATTTTTGAAGCTGAAAAAAACTGTTAGCATAGAACTTAGGGTTAAATCTAACCTTTTCAATTGCAAATTCATGAGACATCCGCCAATCTAGTATTGCGCTTAGATTCATAAAGTCTAGGTACGAGTTCATCAGAACAATTACCATGAAAGTATTTCTAGAAAATCCCAGGGAAGCTACGTTACGGAGGTGGGAAAGGGGTAGAAACCGAGATACCAGGTAAAGACCAATAACATTGCAGGTTCTTCTTTGGATTTTATCAAGAATCTCTAAATATATAGCAGGATCACCAGATCATATGTGGCAGCTATATTCAAAGGAAGGACGTATGGTAGACTTATAAATATATAAGATATAGAAAATTGTCTAACACGACATTTCCTTCATTGTTGCAGACTTAGCAATTCATTCAATATAATGTTTCCACTTCATGTCAACGGAAAACGTTAGTTGTAGAAGGCGCAATGAGTCACTCTCTTGCAGGTTAGCATCAGCCATGCTGATTGAAGTTATAAAGGATTCTCTTAGATGATTAAAAAGAGAATTTTCCTTTAGAAGCGTTACAATTAATAAGACATTCCTTGCCCCATTTAACAACAATTTGTAGGTCATTTTTACAGATCAGCTACCAATTTGACATTATCGAACCGACCAAACTTACTATTAAAACAAGAGTAAATAGTTGTGCCATCAGCATAGATACCGAGTTGAGAAGTGATACCATCAGGAAGGTCGTTGAGGAAATTAGGAACTAAGTGGGTCAAAGGATACAGTCCTGGGCTACACCTGCATTTATGTAAAAAAGATCTAGAAGAGTGGCCATTCAAGACAACTTTCATTTCACGATTTGATTGAAAGATTGAATCAATTCAAATATTCGTCCCAAAATTTCAAAATGCTGACATGAAAATTCTTTTTTACTTCGTTACTTAAAAATCGCAAAATGAAAACAGATATATTGTAAAAATAACTAAGAAAAATGCAAATACATGTATTACAGTCAACGCAGATGAAGTAATCTACTTAGAAAACAATATCTTCAAAAAAGAACAAATAAGATGGTATCAAAATAAACAAATAAATAGATAAAATAATAAATAAAAATACAATAAGATAAAATAAATAATAATCTATGAGAATAAAGACATACAATTATATAAATTTTATAATAATATGTAGTAGTGAATAATTAATGAATAAAGACAAAATATACTGAAGTAATTAATAACAAATAAAAGTGATGTAAAAGTTACCAGATAAACCTTATATGTTATCTATATTTCTAGCCCATAATTAATTCTAAACAATGGCCGTTAGAATGATTTAAATTACCCGTTCCCGCTCTTTCAATAGCTGTTAGAATAACACAATAAACTGATTAAGAATAACACAATAAACTAGATTATGTTCATGTAAGCCACGTTTGACGCATGTTAAAAGTAGCTGTGTCAGAGTGCACGACAAAGTCAGCGCAAATCAGAGCCTTTGTAGCTCTTGAGTGTCAACATGTACCGTTGACAATCATTTACTTAAAGGTCTATTATAAGAACGGGAGTCTAGTGAATGTCATTGTCCATTTTCATTAAAATGATGGTCGTTTGAGAGTGGAACATTGACCCGACGAGTGATATTTTCTAGGGTGCATTTACTCTCAACATAGTGTGAGGTACCATATTTTCATATTCGCTATTCACTTTGCTATTTGTGGTGAGATCGCTGTAGAACATTAAATATGTCTACCACATTTTCCTCAACACTTCTGCTGCCATTTGTGCCACAGAAAACTGATACGGCGTCCCAGTAGGATTATGCCCGACTACAAGATGCCAGTGTTATACAGAAAATCCTTTCCAAATGTTTGACAGCTTTCTATCCTGCAATGCTATCGTACAGGATTGTGTTAAAATCCAACAAAGTCGTACAGATACTTTATATTAGAACCTGTTCACGTATTGACTCATACATTTACCATAATACATCTATATCACAAGTATATTTTTACTAAACTCAAACATATATTCCCGGTGTTGAAATTCTATATTTTGCTAGTATAGATTTGGCTAAACCAAGTGAACATTTACAAGGTTTTCTTGTTTAGAAATATTTCACTTATTAATCGCTTGAAGGAAAAGGTTAAAAAGGTGACGAAGAAAAGCGAATAACGATGTCTACCTTCTGCAACGAGATCGATATTCATAAATAATTTACTCATGCAAAATTTAGAATTTATTTTGAAAGCGGAATAAGAAATAGAAACGATGGATGAATAATTGTTTTGATGCTTGCAGACAAGAAAAAATAAAATTGTATTGCTAGCTGTATAGTAAGTCGTCTAACTTTAAAAACAATGCTTGTCGATTTAAATCAAACCCGGACTGGGTCATATTGGTAAAAGCGATGTCAACGAAAATAATGTCGTGAGATCGAACAATCGGTCAATGTTGTTCAAGAGCTCATTGCTTTATTTTCGTTATCAAATTTATTTTGAATTTCGATAATGATTCACGTCCACTGAATTAATTGCCCTTTATGCTGAATAGGAAATTAGATTTCGAATTGCTGTTAAGAAAACAGAAAATTAATTTGCCCTTTTTACTTTCTTTGCGTTTAATTACATCAACTGAGTTATACATAAAATACCTACTTTACACGCACTTTCTCATTTAGTTCATATCTATCCATTAATGAAGGCTTTTGTTCTTTACACACACACAGGCACACACACACACAAATATATATATATATATATATATATATATATATATATATATAGTATTTTCATCTTTGTCGCCATATTTGTCACAACGTTTCGGGCTGTTGTACGCTCCGGCCTTCTTCAGGTGGTTGGAATTTCGAACTGAACCCTTTATTTCGATCACTGGGGTAGACTGTTCTAGTTCCACGTGCCATGTTCTCCTGCTAATTTTCCCTCTGAAAGTTCTCCACTGCCTTAACCAGGTATTGAACTCACCTTCTTTGGGTCTGTCACTGGATCTAACCAACACCTTTATCCACTGTGCCATGTGAGGACATCTGGGTATGAACTTCTGAGTATTATAAACCTAATGTTTTCAGCACATTTTTTACCAGTGCTCATATTGCAATTTTGCTGTTATCATTGCATGTCTTTACCAGAGTTCATATTGCAACTTTGTTATCATTGCTTTTCTCTGGCACTCCTTATTACTGGATTACTGGTTCCCATATTGTATTTATTTCTATGCTTGGTCGGCTCAGGAGATTTTTGTGGCCTAGCATATGTGCTGATTCCTTAAGTTTACGAATTTTCCAATGGTGTTCCCTGTCTATGATCTCAACATGATCCCACAGGGGGCGGTGATCTCCCTTCTCTCTCCATATATGGTCAGCCACGCCTAATTTTTCTACTTCCCCTCGCGTTACAGCTTTCTGGTGTTCTTGAAGCCTTACCTTGAGGGGGCGGCCTGTCTCTCCTTTATATTCCTTTCCGCAGCTGCATGGGATAGCGTACACACAGTCTTTAGTCATCTTCCTCTCTGTGGGGGGTCTCACTCGTGAGAGATATCTGCGAAGTGTTGTCACACTTTTGAAGTTTGTCCTGATGTTATATGGACCGCAGATCCTTTGTGTTTTCTCTGATAACCCCTTCACATAAGGCAGGCAGACTGTTTTCTGAGTGTTGTTGTCCTCCTCCTCCTCTTGTACCCGCCTATCCCAGTTTTTTTTTGGGGGCTGCCATGTACCCAGGGTAGTTGTTACGTTGTAGGGTACTACTTATACTGACCAATTCCTTATCTAACGTCTCTGGATCGCCACTTATGACTTTTGCACGGTGTTGTAAGCATCGGACGATCCCTTTCTTTACGCTGTATGGATGGTGGGAGTCGAAATTGAGGTACTGTCCGCTGAATGTTGGTTTACGGTATACGGATGTCTTGAACCCATTCTCTGTTCGAGATATTAGTACATCCAGGAATGGGAGTGAGTTGTTACTCTCTTTCTCCATTGTGTACTGTATCGAAGGTCTTATTGAGTTCACATGGTCCAGTAGAACCTGAACATCTTCCTGGTGTGGCCAGAGTATGAAGGTATCATCTACGTACCTTAACCATATAGTTGGCTTTAGCGATATAGATTCTAATGCCATTTCTTCAAAGTATTCCATGTATATATTCGCCATTGCTGGGGATAATGGCGAGCCCATTGCTAAGCCCTCATCCTGTCGATATATGTGTGATCCCATTCCGAAGTGTGTTGTTTGTGTACAGAAAGTCAACATCTCCATCAGATTATCTATTGGGATACTAGTCCGCTCCTCTAGAGAAGAGTCAGAGGTCAATCTGTCTCTGACTACTGAGAGTGCCTCCTCCGTGGGTACCTTGGTGAACAGACTCACCACGTCCAAGCTCACCATCTGGTTGGATAGGATGGGAGCATCTTTGTTTCCACGAAGTGGGCGGAGTTCTGGACATATGAACGAGACTTTCCGATCAATGGCTCAATTATATCTACAAGGAAGCGACTCAGAGGGTGGCACACAGAGCCTTGGTAACTAACAATCGGCCTGAGTGGAATACCGTCTTTGTGCATCTTAGGGAGACCGTATATGTGAGGTAACTTGGTGTAACGCTGCGATAACTGCCTATACGCCTTGGGTGCGAAGTGATCCTTGTTCTTGATTAGGATCTGTGACAGTTTGAGTTCCGTTTTCATAGTAGGATCCTTCTTCACTTTGCTGTAGCTACCATTGCTAATGAGGTCTTCCAGTTTTCTTGTATACTCTGATTTGTCCATCACTACAGTCGCATTACCTTTGTCAGCCGGTAGTATGATGATGTTTTCGTTCCTCTGTCGTGATTCAATCGCCAGTCTCTCCAGTTTTGTTAGGTTAGACCTGGGCAGCTTGGCTCTCTCCAAGGCCTGTCTCACTTTCAATCTCATTTCATCCGCCTGAGTCTGAGGGATGTTCAAGGCCACCTCCTCTACTCTGGCAATGATGTCCAAGTATGGCACCCGCCTGATGGTTGTGGCGAAGTTGAGACCCTTATTCAACACTGACTCCTCAGAGGCACTCAGCTGATATTGGCTGATGTTGACTACTGCTTTCACTGGTGGGTGATGGACCTTGTGCGTCACCTTCTGATCTTTCAATCTATTTAATTTTTGCACTTGGCGAGCCTTGACTACATCAAATTCATGTCTGAAGGATTTATCCAAATCATTTTGGATCCTTCTCTGGTCTTCTTCATTAGTAATTCTGTTGAAGAAATCCTCGAGCGTCTGGGAGATATGAGCATGTAGTCGATGTTTCATCCAACGATTGTATTGGATTCTCTCTGTGTCCCGCTTTCTCTGCGACCCGACGAGCTCTCCTTGAATTGATAGGAAGTCTTGGTGCCAAGCCTGAAGGGATGAGTTGTAGGTCTCCGCATCGGTGTAGGAATGTCATATGGTTCGATATTCGTGCCAGTTTTTGGTAGGATTTCTCAATTTGTCTCCATATTTTTGGTATATCGGATCCGTACCGATCCTTCAGAGTTGTCTATATTTCTGAGATTAGGTATTATGTACATTATTTACATTAGTCGGACTATTGTCCTCATCTTTGTCGCCATATTTGTCACAACATTTCGGACGTTGTACGCTCCGGCCTTCTTCAGGTGGTTGGAATTTCGAACTGAACCCTTTATTTCGATCACTGGGGTAGACTGTTCTGATTCCAGAGGGAAAATTAGCAGGAGATAACTGACGTCCAACAAACATCGCACGTGGAACTAGAACAGTCTACCCCAGTGATCGAAATAAAGTGTTCAGTTCGAAATTCCAATCACCTGAAGAAGGCCGGAGCGTACAACGACCGAAACGTTGTGACAAATATGGCGACAAAGATGAAGACAATAGTCCGACTAATGTAAATACTGTACATAATACCTCATCTCAGAAATATAGACATATATATATATATATATGTGTGTGTGTGTGTGTATTTATATATGTGCGTGTGTATAGTTGAATCCTATAAAAGGACGGCTCTAGTCGTGATTCGAGTTTCATATACAGCGATAATCAGGCGACTTGATTTTTCAAGTCGTCTTAAGATCGTGTGTGCGTGAAATTCGAGTCAAGCCTAGAGCCGTCCTTTCATAGGATCTAACATTGGTAAGCGTTTTTTTGCTCGCTCTAGGTAATCTAGGCTTCGAGCACTTTACTGAGTAGAGTAAGTTTGCTTTTTTCAGTTTTGTTGCCTTCATTCGAGATTGTGCGTCCGTATAAGAATTTAAGTTTTGGGTAAGTTGTCCGTTGGTTCCACCAACCGTTTTTTTTTAAATATATTTATAGTTGTATATTTCAGCAAAAATGCCTCTTTAATATATGTTTCGTTAAGCAGATCTGGCAGGGTACTTTTGTTTAGTTTTGTAATAATTTACTTGCATATGTACGAGTCTCTTCTTTTCAGAACTTATTAAGAGTAAAAACATAACCACATATTTGTTGATTCCGAACAATTTGGGCTAAGCTTTGAGCCATTTTAAATTATTATATTTTCTTATACTACAATTATAAATCGTGTGAAAGTGCAATTATAGACCGTTTAAAAGTTAATGAAAAGACGTATATTCTTAATTTCCAGTACAATGTGCCCGTGTTCATAACTGATAAGGTACGTATCATATTCGTGTTTTGGACGATTATGTTTCGTATCGAAGTTGGTATAATTCTATGCTTGTTAAAATGTGAGGTATAGTGCCAGAAACAACATCAAAACTGTATCATACTAACATTATTTATGAATTTAAATGACCAATAGGGAACTTCCTTCTCGATGGAAAAGCCCATAAAGATCATTGTGGACACACAATCACCCATCGAGGCTCATGTCCTACAATAATTCTAAACGTTCTCTATGTGAAATTCCCTTGTGACCCAGCGATAATCAGGCGACTTGAAATAATCATACCCGGGGATTATTCATAAATATGTGCCACTTCATAAACATACTTTTTGTTAAAACAATCTATAGGCGAATCCATTGTTCAGTTCTTACAACATTAGTGTTGAGAAGGGGCGTAACTGTAAAACTTGAAACGTTTCGTGTACAAGGTATATAGAAGGAAGATCTTCCTGATTCTTTCTTAGATAAGAACAGTTGGAAATCTAATGATCACAGCAAAAACGACTCAGTCACACAAGCGATTCAATAATTTTATATGTATTACTACCACACTAATCATTTTGGCTAAACAAAGAAACAGACTGCACTTTGACATCCAAATTGGCCTCGATTATTTCCCTAGCCACAATTTCCTCCAACTGTTTTTTTTATTTTTCAGTTATATTCTCTCCACATTAATTGGAAATTATCCTACAGTAGATCATAAAAGATCTTTTTTACTATCCAGAGTGTGTCTGCCTTATCAAAGACAGTTGATTCATTTTTGATTTTCAGAAAGTTGTTGGTTGTTCTAAAAACAATAAAATAAATGAAATCAGTGATCCGAACATCTCTTGGAATGTTGATGACTAAACCCAAATTTACACAGAGCATCTTCATTTTCTATAAAAAAGGACAAAACAAAACATGTAAACAACAACACGTAAACGTATCCCGTGTCCGATTAGGGTCGTTGGAACAAATACATTTCAGCAGGAGTGTTTATGTCTAAGATAAGAGAGAGTGACGCAGCCGATCCTACTTTAGAATGATTTTGAATTTAGTTCTCATTTTTCAGGACTGAATGACCTACCAAGACTAAATCTCTCCCCCCTCTCTCTCTTCTCTGTTCTTCTATTTAAATTTTAGCTGATGAAAGGCAGATTGATAACTTTTCCACGGTTTTTAGTGTGAACCAAACGAAACAGACGTCGCCCTGCTGATTCAGCTGAATGTGGCGTGAACACTGATGCTACACACTCATCTATTACTTGTAGAATAACAACATGGACACATTTTATTTTCCTTTGAAAACAACTGTAAACCCTTAGAACTTGTTTAATCAACAACTTTAAAGTGGAATAATTGTGTGTGACATCATTTCAAAGAAAGCATTGCTGTTACTATCGTTATCACCGCATAGAATGGTCTTCAGTGAGTCTCTGATCTCCTTTTAAGAGTCGAAAGCTGAGAAGAGAAGGATGAAGATTTGAAGTGAGTAAGAAGAAAAGGAAAAGCGAGAGAGGAGGATGGAAAAGAAGAATTAGAAATAAAAAAGGAGGAAAAAAAGAAGAAAAAACTAAAACGAAAATAGAAAAATACAAAAAAGAAGAGGGAAAAAAGACGAAAGAAAAGAAAAGGAGGAGAAAGAAAAGACACCTTCTTAATAAGCAAGAAGGAGAGTAAAACAAGGGAGAAGAGTAAAGAAGGCAAATAAAAAGGAAGAAAAAAGAAAGAGAAGAAGGAAAGAAAAACTATTGAAAAAGGTCAAAAGTGAAAAATCAGAAGTAATAATATTAACCACGAGTCTGTGCGATTGTGAAAGCTAATCTAATGAAAGTTTTCTCATCGAACGTTGACCGTTATGGCGGGAAGGGCAGAAACGCCAAGACGCTACCTCAGAAAATGGATAAACGAAGAGTGAATAAAAGGCATTCGGAAATATTTTAGCAGCAGTTACGGAAGCTAAATTTGTTTCATACGAAATAAGCCATTTTTTTCGAGGTTGATAATTAAATGATAGATGGAGTGTTTTTGTTGCAAAGATAGCATTTCCTTCAATGGAGATTGAGATTTGTGATGATACGAAGAACTGTCACAAATATTTTGGAATATTACTCCCCCCCGCTCTGATCGATTCATTTTCTGTGCGTGTAGTGTGGCGGGTAATGTTTTTAGGAAATACATGAAATCCGTTTCTTCTCTCCCTCAGCTATGGGTTAAATAGCAAGGCAGGATGGACTTTCTAGCGTTGGGTGGCAATGAGTCTAACAGAATTCCTAAGCGGAAGGCAACGGTAACCCCCCCAATATCTTTTTCAAGAATATATGGCAATTCTTAAATAAGAAAGAAAGAATCTGTTAGGAGATCTGATCGTCTACGAGGCATGGAATTCGAAATCGGTTTTAACATTGCAGGAAAAGCGAACGAGATCGATATCACGAGAAATGTATTTGATTTTTATTCTTCTTATCGCTGCAATCAATCAGAAAGCGATTCAATAAAATTTGATGAAAGGAGGGAAGTGATTGTCTTGCAGCGCCTGACGAGATACTTACAATGTTTTGTTTCCTTAGTCTATCAGTGAATTAGAAAATTATTCCAGTTTACAGCTAATGATGCTGACAATAAAAGCAATATTTGTCTTAGAACCGATCACGAGATATCTTTGCTAACGTCGAATCGTTAATTTCAAATGGAAATTCTAGAGAATTCGTCCTTGTAATTCCTCTTTTTTTCTTCTTTCTTTCACTTTCATTTTAAATTGTTTTCCCCCCGCCTCATTATGAATTCATTATCTTTTCCACTCATTTCCAATTTGTAAAATTTATTTTCCTCCTGATTCTATCGCTTCTTCGATTTCTTTCTTTTTTATGCTTCTTCTCTGTGTTTATAAATAAAAAATATGAAATTAATTATCTATTATAAAAAATTAAGAACATCTAACCTTATTATCATAAATAACATTTCGCCGACAAAATCAAAATTACCCTAGGCCAACATTATTTATGAATTTAGATGCCCGATAGGGAACTGCATTACTGATAAAAAACAAAAGCCATAAATATGTTGGCGACACAAGCACCTGCTCGCCAAGATGACTGACGCTACAATCGTTTCAACCAGAATTTCCATATTGACACATTTAAGAAGCATGTAATTGTACTAACCTAGACACGTAACATATTCACCGATAAGACGAATGTGATACGTAAATGCCATTGTAAAAAGTGTTTTAAATCTATCGAGGTCCTTTATCGTAAAACACAAAAAACCGATTCTTATAAATAGTAATTATGAGCAAGTTCACAATGTACTGGGCGTATTTGGAAATTAAGAATATGCCTACTTTCAATAACGTGTATACTGTCTGTAGAAAATTCCTTACACACCAATTATTAGAGTAGCATAACCAAAATTCTTGGAAATCTTTTCCAGTAATTCCCAAACATTTTTCTGGGATTAATTTTCGGAATGAAAATTTGCTCGCACCTTACCAAAGGGAAGTTCCGGTGAAAAGACACCAGCTGCCCTACGGCAAAGAACGTCCACAGAGAGGGTTAAAGGCAGATAACCACGAATTCGAAGTCAGAACCTTATCATTGATAACTCTCTCCTTCAATTTTCGGACCTGAGTTACTACGTGATGTAATGCAAAAATATTAGTGATAAAATCGGTCAATAATTATTTATAACTATTTAAACTGGGACTCATGCACGCAATTACAAGTAATAATAATATTTTAAATTTTGAAAGGATAATTATTTTTGACAGAGGAATTTTTTAAAACTGTTTCTAAATCTTTGTCTTTCAATCATTCCGCCTCACCTGCTATCCTCTTCCGCTTCACCTGCTATCTTTTTCGGGAAGTATTTGGGAAGCACTGGTTTAGCCGAAAGTGCTCGTAATCATCAAAAAATTTGGAACTTTTTTTTACATTGATTAAGAAAAGGAAACACTTGTACACATACAAAAACATAACAAAAAACTAAACAAAATTAGCTTGACAGCTTTGTTCAACGAAAATTATAATATCTGAATCGAATCTGCTCTAAACTGAAAATGGACTTGACATAATAATGAAAACATTTTTGGTAGTACTGACTGAATGCTTTTGTATCATACCCGAAAACATCCAAACATTTAAACTAAAAGAAAAAGCAAAAGAGACTTCAAGAGAGACAAACAAAAAAGAATTCCGAACCACATGATCTGGACTTGATTGTAAAGATAACATTTAAAAAAAGAATCCAAATTCTTGCTGGAAGCGACCCCCAAAATTCTGTAAAAAACATTAATAAAGACGAGATAAACAATGCCCAGCAAATGCAGATAATGAGGAAATAGAAATGTAAACATTAAGTATATAAGCAAATCCATAAATTGGCTCTAATTAAATACAAAAGTAGATATGAATGGATAGGGAAGGAGACTCCCTATGAACTGTGCAAACAATTGTTATTTGATCTTGTAATCCAATTGTATATGTACAAATCAGATTATGTAATAGAGAATAAAAATACATGCCTCTGAATCTTTGGAATTTAAATCGAACACCATTTCCGGGACAGAATATCAGATTCAGTTGTATAAACAAGAAGATAATTTATCAACCAGTGGATAGCGTTGTTTGAGTCGTAAAATCGAATAAAGGAACAAAGCTGGAAAATATCTGGGCTTTGGCAAGAAAGTGAAACGTGTTTCTATCACCATTTGACAATATGCCAATAATTCCCGATGAGAATTGCAATAGGGTTGTGAAAATTGGAAATCCGAAGAAGAATGGAAATCAGTGAGAAGAAAAAAAACATTTAAAAATCAGCTGCTCCTATATAGAGGAAATTACTTTTACAGTAAAATATCTTTGTTTCTGCTGGCGCTGGAATTCGGTTTCATAAGGATTGCTTGTAAGAAACATCCCAATTTCTAGTTTGTTAAATAAGGTTTGAGCATGACAAAGTAATTGGTCAGTGTTATCGCAAATGGCAAAGACAGCATTTTAATTAATAAGATTGAATCGTTCGAAGAGTCATAGAAATTTAATAACTAATTTCCTCTTTTCTATCATCAAGGCCTCGCACGATTCTGGCCACCTGATGTGCCGGCTAAGCAATAAATCTCTTTCCTTAAACAACTTTCCTTTCGAATATATGAAGGTGAATACATATTGTGTTCGTGGAAATATAGAAAACTTGTAAGAATGTATTCTTCCTATTTGCGAATAACCAGCATAAAACTTCAAACTCGTGTCATAACGAATGAAAAAGAGCCGTTCAAAAACTATGAAGATTCAGACAAAAATACGCGCAAAAAACAAAACTAATTCCTTTGTTGGCTTATGAAAAAGAATTGCAATTTAAAAACAAGTATTTATTAATTTCTGAAATTTTAATTTTTAATAAATTTTGTGTTGCAATTAGCTATAATCAAATCATTTCAACCTTATCAAAATGTTCGTTTCTTTTATAATCAACACTACGCTTGTTGCAATTTGCGTCATGCTGTATATATCTCAGCTCTTTCGAGAGTTTCCGACAGCTCATTGTTGTGTTTTTTTTTACCTTCTGTTTGAAAGGACCATTATCGATAATTGATTGTTCTCTACTTATCGTTTTTTTTTTCAAGGGACAAGTGATCATTCTTAATGATTTTGGGAAGTGGGTTCAGATATAGTTTAATTTCCTTCCATTTCTCAAATTCTGCAAACAGCTTCAGCTGTTTTGAGGCCCAGTTTAAAATAATGCCCGAAAATGACCAGAATCCTAATACTGTATTCGCCATTTTAACATCTGAAATAAGATGTACAGTTAAACAACAACAACAACAACAACAGCACCACCACCACCAATAATAATAGTAATTGTAATGTCATTCGACAAATGTTCAATTTTCCGATGCCAATGAGAGTGATAGTTATCAAGTTTTATAGGGTAGATCATCCCTACCCACTACACATTGACGGGAAAGCTATCAAGGAATTCATTAAACAGAGGGGGATAGAACAAAGAAAAACAAAAAAAACAATCGTTCATTTATGCATAAAATAAGCTCTAGTACTTCATTTAATCAGTTTATATAACTCAAATTAATTCTCCTACTATTCCCATTATTCAGGCAGAAAAAGAAGCTGAAAGAATCCTAATAAAAAATTCATAATATTTGACAGTTTTTCATCTAAATGACATCGACGCCTAGAGACGTCATTGGTAAATTTAAAAGCAAGGAGAATAAAATGAAAAAATAAATGATTCAACGACCAGAAAATAACTGAAAATGATTTATCTAAGAATCGCAGACAGTTGAAAACTATTGCACTTTCACAATCTCCCATCTCCTTTCAACATATGGAGGATCATGTCTCTCCACAACTTTCTATTTTTTTTCCTTCCACCTTTGCAAACCTTTTTTTGACATCTGTTCCACCATCGATTTACTGAAACATTAAACTCATTGATTTACAGATCTTCTCTTCTATCTTCAATGTGTCTTGTGAGTGTTAAATTCTCCAAGCCTATTTCCTCATTTTATGTCCCAAAAGTTTCAGTTATCTTTACCTGATTGACAAATGATTTTTATTTGTAGTTTTTAAAATTTCATCCTTTCTCACTTAATGCATCCATGACATTTTCAACATTCGCCGTCAGAACAACATTTGGGGATTGCTTCGAATCTTATCTTTTCGATGCTTAACACTTTACTTTATTTCTAAAAATCATCTTTTGCTAATCCTATGCGTTTCCTTATTTCTCTGTTACATTATGGATAGTTTAATTATACACATCTACTTAAGCTTAATTTTAACTCACATCTTTTGTTGTCCATTTTGCATTCAACCATGCATTCTGAAATTTTGAACTTAATAGTCACTTCTTTTCTGGGGATTTTATTAACTGGTTCAATAGTTGTTGTAGAGTATTTTTCATAATGGAGGCTTGTATTTCACTAAGTCGGTACTAAATTAGGTTCGACGTACAAAACGTTATGAACTTGAAATAATAGTTAATGACGCAGCAATCTAGTTGTGGGGCTCATACTTTAATGTCCGACATCGACTGACTCACACAACTCACTGAGCTCCCCTGGCGACTGCTACTACTACTATTTATCTGTGGGAGAGTCTATTTATAATAGAATAGGTGCGTTCCGGTATAGCAATAGTTCACGCAGTTTTCCTTTCATATCTGTCATCAATCTGGAACCATCTTATGGTTATGTTAAAGTTATTTCCACAATTTTAATTCTGATATGTTTTCTAGTCCTCGGAATCACATTGCTGCATATATTAAACAAATCCAATGGAAAATAATTCCTTGTCTTGCTACTCATTCAATACAAACCCCTTCTTTATGCACATGCAAGCTGATTGTTCTTCTTAGTGTTAACATATTATTTGAATATATTTTCTGTGTTGATCGACTTTCCTTGATATTTTATGTTCTTCACGTTATACTTTAGCGAATACCTTTGTTCAATTTATGAAACATAGTTATATATCTCCTTACATTTATATTAAACGCTTTCGCAGCATTCTGATTCGGAAAATTGCATTTCTTATTCCAGGATATTAACCAGAACACGTTGTTTTTGTCCCATTTCTATTGTAGTTTTGTTCATTACAATCTTTATTATTAGTCTTCATCTGATGCTTATCAGTCTGATAGTTTCGTGGAATTGGCAATCATTCTCATCTTCCTTTTATTTTTTCTTTGTCATCGTCATGAAAATATATCTACTGATGCATTTTGGTATTCCATTGCTCTCATGAATTTTTCCATCAATTTTGGTGAATTTAACAATCTTCATAGATTCCGGTCAGTATCACACATTTAATCAATTTCAGAAAGCAAGAGAATTAAGATGAAAGATAGATTAATTATAAATATATAATATTTGACTTGTTATCCACTTATCCATTCAGACAATTTATAACTATTAATGACAGATGTAAAAGAAAGATAAATAAGATGAAGTAAATTAATTATAATTGATACACTAGCCTGTAAGAAATCCACATTAACTTAAGTCTATTACTGCTGGGTGCAAAATCAAGAGATATAAGACGAAAGGTGTAAAAGTAAAAAGAAAGCGAAAGAAATACTCAGTAGAAATTAATAATAATTTAGTGACCTATTTATGCTAGTATTTCACAAAGATTCATAAATCAACATTTTAGTCGATACATCGTAGAAATAATCGAAAATATGATGTCCAGCAAAAATCGAATCGTTTTGCTGCTGAAGGAATTCATGTTTAGAAGCTAGAATTTGGATGTTGATGGCAAACATGCACAATTGTGAATTTCATTGTTATAAGGTGATTTATTTTCTTCTGGAAATATCTACGCAGAAGACATTTTTAGATAGAGATGCAGGTGTCAAAGATGATTAAGAAAATATGCCACCGGGCGCATTCCTTTCATTAAAACCTGTAATTTCATCTGGATTTCACAAATAAAGCCAACAATACACTCCGTTTATTTTCTTCCCCTCCTCGACATATTTGGTAAAGTTACTCATTGGAACAGAAAGAAAAGGAAATAAATTTGGCAATAACTTGTCCGTCATATAACTTGTCCGTCATATAACTTGTCCGTCATCCTTGGCCATTATAACGTTATTAACTATCTTAGCTTCGTCTAATGTAAAACTATATTAAATGACACCCCGTGAAAATTGGTGAGAGAATTAACCACAGTGCTAGAGTAACCGTCCATTATATATTGAGAGACTGTCGCATTATCAACATGTTATTAAATGAAACACAATAACGACCGAAGTGTGAAAATCGCCTGCTTCATATTTATAGCAACATATGTTCTGTGCAAATCGTCTTAACGTAGACAAGTCTATACTCACGAGATGTTTATGACAATCCACGATATTATCGGTAAGAGTTACAGTTCTGTACAAAAGTTTTCGGTCATTTTAAAATATTGTAAAATTCTAATAATTATCAGCTTATAAGTGAACGTTTTGCAGCACGTTTATTACCGATTAAATATTGGCCCTTAATGGAATCATTTCTACAGATAATTACTATTTTTTATTGAAGGGTTTCTCCATTTCTCTTTTGTTCGTCTTTCCCTTTCCTCTTTTCACCATTCTTTTCCTCGTGGTCTTTTCTTTCTGCTTTTTATTTTCCACCTTTTCATTCCTTTTTGTCGCTACTTTTCTTCTTCCGTTTATTTCCAACTTATTCCTGATTCAAAGAAAAAATTCAGATAAACCAAAATATTTATTCAGAACAAACCACCTTAAAAAGGAATTGAATAAGTACAAACAATTAGAAAGGGGCAGGAGACAAGAATGTATTTTCTCGTTAGATTTATGAAACCATTACAGCAAGGCGATCCTAAGAGAAGTAGACACCCTAGCAGAATTTATTCTTGGTGGACACAGTATAAATGACACACAATATCCAGTTGACGCCATGTCGATTTCAGACACAAAAAGAAACGGTATGAATAAGTAATAAGGTAGAACCGGATGAAAGGTGCAACCATGAATTATGAGACGACAGAATGTATCGGCGTAAGTCACAGGGAAGAATCCAAGTCATCGGCTACGAATTGATGACATCAAAATCAAACATGCGCAGAAATTTAATTATCCGGGAAGTGATTTAAAATTTCATTCTTCTTTTCTTCTCCTCCTCGTCCTTCTTCTTCTTCTTCTTCTTCTTCTTCTTCTTCTTCTTCTTCTTCTTCTTCTTCTTCTTCTATGTGCCGTGTCCCTTCAGCATGTGGACGATCATGGCCCTCCTCATCTCCCTGTCCCTTGTAGTTTTTAATAAGTTTTGTTGGTTTATTATTTCTGGCAAGTGATTTAAATCACTTTAGAATAGCTTAAGTTGCATTCAAAGGTTAAACAAATTATTAAGAAACATGAAAATTTCATTAGAAACAAACAAAAATTGTATTGGTCGTGTATGTAATATGATTCCTCTTATATGGTAGAGAATGCTGGAGAATTTCCTCACAGATAAAGAGGAGACATGGGCCAAAAAGATTTGTGGTTTTACAGAAGGATGCTGAGATTACCATGCGAAAAACCTGATCAACGTGAGTGTATTAAGGAAATGGAATCAAAAAAAGATATTTGTACTTAGGATATGAAAGACACAACTGACATTTCTGAGATACATAATGTGGAAAGAGGACTTGGAAATTTAACGTTAACATGAAACATTGAAAACAGAAGGACAAAGAGAAACAGCAAATAACCTACTCGAGAAGCTTTTATAAATGGATGGGCAGACAGGAACTGGGAAGATGAGACAAATATTGCTTCGAGCTATATAGGAAAGGCAGTTTTGGAGAGCCATGATCAGCCATGTCTTGAAGAGACACATCTCGTCACAAACAAGAACTTTTCCTCTTTTGTTTTCTTTACTTCTTTCACAGCCATTGGCCAGACACTTGGGTAATTATGGTCATATTTTAGACAATGATAATAAATGATTGTTTCTAAAAAAAATCTGCTTCAACGTACAAATCCTTGACAACGTCTCAGTGTGGAAAGCAATTTAATATTTCCTTCTTTCATTCTGTAAGAAGAATTCAGTGCCCTACTCATATGGAGAAAATACATTGCAAAGTTGATAAAACTTGCTATAAGTTAATGATTAATATATTCGACTAACAGACCATGAGTCTTATACAATGAGCATAATCCTCAATAGGGGGATTTTGTCACATACATTTTCGATTACCTATTAAGAAATCGTTATTTACAACAGAACTATTACAAATGTTTCCGAATATTCTCAATATTTCGACGTGAATATAGATTTAAGTTCTCCGTCGTTTATACAATGTTAGGGAAAACTTAGAAGACTCTTTGAAGTTTACTTTATTGCATGTGTAATCACTTAATTATAGCTTGTGATTTTCAAATCTTGAAAGAAATTGACGAAAAATGGATTTATTATGAAATCCATAGAATACTTCAATATCTCATCCTAAACGGAATTGATCAGTAAAATGTTTGTCTTTTGGTGGGATTCAAAAGAAATTATTTTCTTTGTGACTTCCTGGAAGACGGGCAAATTGTTATAATTCTATGCTAAAGTCAGAAGATGACTCGTTTATAAGACGTATTGGAGAAGGAAAGCGATTCTTCGTTCATTTCGTTGAATGTCAACGATGGCAATGCAGGCAATGATCAATCATTCTGACATTGAAATTTCTTTCACATGTAGGTATATTCTACAGACATCTCGCATTCAGACTGATTTCTCATTTGTCTGATGTTTTCAACAGGGAATTTCATCTTGAAGAATTCATCGATCAAAATTGGCCTCGTCCTATTATAACAACAGACACAATTCACATGGCAACAAAATAATTAAAAGTATCCAGATAACTGAATAGATATCGTTTTAATTTATATGAATAAACATTTTCATGCAAAAATGCTGGTAACTTTTGCATCAATCTAATACAGTCAAACACGAACGAATGGTTAAACATAAAATTGCTGGCTACAAGATCTGATCAATTCTAAACGCTTTTGCTAAAACGGCTTTAAGGAAAATTTGTATTTCTTTTGAGAATTGATTACACGCAGACTGCAATTGCCACACGGGACAAAAGTGTCGCAAAAATGGAATTTGATATTTACTGAAGCCAGTGATTATTTCTCGTGGAAACGGAGACATCTCTGGGTGGAGCATAAGTTAGTTAGTCTAACAGACCGTTACAATTAAAGAAAGTTCATTTCCTACTGGGAGCGATATACATCATAATATTATGTCAAGCTAAGCTGAGAATATATCAGGTAGGGCCCATCGCTGTATAACTGAGGCCATATTTGATATAGTGACTTGTATCCTCATTGGGAACCCGATCACTTGTGACTTTGTGTCATGATTTAGTGCGCTTCTAACGATCAATGTGATCACCTTGCCAAGGAAGAATATTTAATGCGAAACGTTTACTTATGACACGTGCAGTAAATCACTTTATGCTCATATGACTGTGATTAGCTATCTAGTATCATAGAAATATTATGACCCTTGCTGTTGCAGCCTTTTGCCAGACTAAGCTAAGCTTGATAAATATCTTTAACAGAAATTAGAGAGATGTCTCCCCATAAAGCGATAGTTAGTGTTTTTGCAATTACCTCATATATAATATTTTCTACTTTGATTTCCTTACATTAAAATTAGCAATGGTTAACAAGCTCGAATTGCAGACTGTCCTTTTGACTCTGTTGAGATGAAAATCCAAATAACCTAGTAAGAATGAAAGTCGGTCAGTCCAACAGACAGACAAAAAAAAAAAAAGAAGAAAAGAGTAAACGAGAAAGATTCAAAGATAAGACAATTTCCCGCCTTTTGGACCAACATGATTATTGCTTTTATTTCCTCAGGTTTTCATTGTTCAGACACATTATCAATTCATTGTCTCAGTCAGATGCTAATTTAAAAACTTGATTATGCGAAGATTAAAGGCATTATATTGTTTATAGATGATTTCAAGTGTGTCTTTCTGAAATGTGCAAATTATCTGAGTTCATAATATAGAGGTGTATCTAGTGAAAGCAGAATCACCAATAGACACATATATATAAAGGTCATAACTATAACATCATTAGTTTATTATATATATATATATATATATATATATATATATATATATATATATATATATATATATAAAAAGTGGACACCGAAGTCAACATAAGCAGCGACAGTCATGAAACAGACTGTTGCCGCTCGATGCTGGCCTCAGTATCCACTTCTATATTTACATACACTCTATCCTTGATATTGAGCATTTTCACCCATAAATATAACATAATATTCAGTTACCTCCCCACCATCACAATGTAACTTCCTTGTGTCTTTTCTATAGATACTTTCATGGTAATTGTTCTGATGAACTTTCCTCTATGGTCCCTAGACTTTATGAATTTAAATGCAGTACTAGATTGGCGGCAAGGTCTTGTCATTTAAAAGTTGAAATGGCAGCTAGATGTAACTATCATGTATATAACGATGTACACTTTTCAAAGGGACTGATAACAGAGGAACGGTGGACTGTGTGCCATGAAAATGTTCTTCCCATGTTGAATGCAGAGATTTATTTTTGTTAAAGTGGAAAGGACCAAAGCTGCTCTCCTATTTAAATCTGGTCTTTATTCAATTCCGTATTTATGCAAAAGTGAATATAACTCTCTGAGCCTTACACTACTTGTCGAGTGCATAGGCCGACAGACGTAATATAAATTTTTAAAAATAAAAAAGGGACGTCTATTTCAAACACTGGTATCTACTAAAACATATGAAGTAATCAAAATATCAAATTAAAAATAAATATATTAATTCGTCAGAAGTTACTGAATTAGTTGTTTTATATTTTCGGTAAATTTACTAAAGTTCATATTTATTTTTATTTTATATTATTTTTTCCGATTATTTTCGAATGTTACTACATCTATATTCAAGGATTAGTCTATTTTGACTTTAAGTTTCATTTTTCAAAATTGTTATGAGTTTCCGTTAGATTGTGTTTAGTGTTACGATGGTTTCAAAGATTTTTCCTTATAAATTTAGTGATATAAAATTTTCATGGCCAATATAATAAATTTCTTAACCTTCGTAGCTATTAATAAGTTTTGTTTTCTTAATATCCCTCTAAATTCATTTCTACAAGCTCGGTAGGTAGACTTTTCGTTCTACTCAGCCTCTATTGGCTTCAGTATAAGCTGTGCGTGTCAAGTTCTCCAAACCCTGTTTCCTCATTATTTGTCGAAAAATTTCAATTGTTTCTGATTCCGATACAAATATCCTTTTTGTTTTCATTTTCCTTAAAACTTCGTTCATATATTTTGGGTAAAAGGATGGTTCGGAAGAAAACATGTCTGAGAATATATCACCCAGTAATTGTTTGCCGATTTACATAAAATACATTTGTGTTCATATGTCTTTTAAAAACAACTTATCAAACTGAACTCTTCATTTAGGCTCTGTTATAATGAACGTTTCTAAGCATGACAAAATATTAGACATCAAACAAATAAAAAAACAAAGATTTAAATGTGTAACTTCCAGAATAAGGTAAAACTAATAATGGAACTGAACAATATGACTGTAATGTGGTAAGATATTAACAAGGTTGGCGGGAAGAGGGAGAACGTCTTAAAGCTGTAAGCAGTCATCTTACAATATTATAAAGAAAAAGAGAAAAATAACTACAGTGGTGTAGAAGATTTAGTCAATAAGCAAATTGCGAGCGGATAAAAGAGTGGGATAAGGTTTTGGTAAATGGATACAATTTACTAAAACCATTTAGTGCAAGACTTTATCTGGAAAATGAATTGCGAAGAAATGGGAGCGACATGAAGAGAGTATATTTAAATTTAGGATTTACTAACGACATTTTACAAAGATGTCGGATCAATTATGAGAAATAAGAAAGGGCCTACAGAGTCTTGTTGCCGGTTGAAAAATGAACAAAATTAATTTTCAGTTGTAACATTTCGAAACAAATAATAAAAAATAGAAAACGAAAAATGGAAATACGTGTAAGAAAAAAGATAATAGAAAGTTGATAACATTGAAGATTGAAAAACAATAATAAGATAAAACGACTTATAGCAAATTGGTTGTAATAAATTTAATAAAAAATACGAGGAATGAAATTATCCTGTCGACATATATAAAATGCAAAGTGTATAATGAATCTTTATTACCAGCTGTGATGTATAATTGCGAAAGAAGAAAATGAACACATTTCAAAGCTTCAGTCTTGAATAGAGAAAAATTCACTGGAAAGGGCAAGACTCAAGATAAGAGGAAGTGACAGAAACAGGTTAACATGGATCAGAGAGCAGACAAAGATAAGAGATAACAGAAATGATTGCAATGGATGGGGTCACAAATGAAACAAGAAACGATAGCACATTGCTTGATTGGTGACGCAAAGACAACAATCGTCAAAGACTAGACAGAAGAGTCGGGGCGAATTGAAATAGAATTTTGCTGATAAGGAATGGCACAGTCACAAGAACGGTTCTTGTCTTGCAGTGGCCAATCAATGGATTCTGCTTCTGATAATGATTACGAGGAAGAGTATGATGGTGATGGTGATGATGATGATGATTATGATCCCGCTTATAACGCGTTTCGTTTCGGGTTGCAATTTTTATGAACTTACCGAATACATTAAGATGTATACCGCATGTCAAGTAATGTTTTTTGTGCACTGCTGTTTAGATAACTGAAATAAAATTAATTTAATATTAAATTAGTAATTTTTAAAAGAATTTAATGAACTAAAAATTATAATTTTAATATTTATGTTGAATTTTAGGTTTAATATGAATAGATAGGTTCGCCTATCGTCCGGTTCACACTTCTCCCCAGTCTTTTGAAAAGTAATAGAGATTTATCGCTTGTTTCCTGTTTAGAATTGTGTTTTCCGCTTTCTCCTAAAGACTTCGCATTTTCTTTCACTCGTAGTAGCAGCTTGTGTCTTAATGGCATTATCGCCTTGCTTGGGGTGAATTGATAAAAAAATGTAAGCAGATTATTTTTCAAATTATATTTAGACTTTTAATAGATACATCTATATTATAAGGATCTGATGTCTTTTGATGCGTATGCTTATTGTTAACAAAGTAAAAAAGGCACATTATTGTACCATTTCTGTTTGCTCAATACACTTAAAAGGCTATAACTTGAAGAATAAACCATTTTCCAGACTATTTTATATCTTACAAATAATACTGTTCTCGGCATTTGCACTTAATCTGATAAAAAGTAATTTTTGTAATGTTTTTGAAATAGAAAAATTTGAGAAAAATACTAAAATAAAATAATGAAAGCTTTATTTTTAAAAATATTTTATTGCATATTTTTTTTTATATAAAAATAATTACATTTAAAAAAAAAATAAGCATATCATCATTTCACGAGTTTCATTATTTTATGCAAACATGATTCTTCGTTTCAGTTATTTTACTATTCCTTCATTAATATTTTTATAATTTATTATCAATACATGATTATATTTTTCCTCCTCTCGAATAAGGTATTGAGCATTGCGGTCGAAGTTTATATTTTGTTATTGTCTTGTTCAGTACTTTCAACCAAAAAATCAAAATGGTTTTCGAAAAAATAGATCAACCGTTAGACAAATCCTGACTGTTCGGCCGATTATTGAGGGTGCCGGGGAAAAGAATCTACAAGCTGACTTACTTTTTGCAGATTTCTCTAAAGCCTTCGATTTTGTACATAAGGGAACGTGGAGAAGATCCTTCACACATATAGCACATCTCCCTTCCCTCTGAGACAGTAAGTGTCATACTGATGCTATACAAAAATACCAAATATTTAGTTAGATCCCAGATAGAGATACTAGCGTCTTTGACATCAAAGCAGGTGTCCATCAGGGTGACACCCTTGCAGCTTTTCTCATTGTTACCACTCTTGTCTACGTATTGATAACTTCTCTCGACAAACGTCAGTATCTAGGCTTTACTCTATCACCAAGACTCTCAAATCGACATCCTTCCAAAGCAGTTGACAGATATTGACTATGTATATGACCTAACAGACACGATTAACAATGACAGTTCTACATAATGTAGAAAATGCTGTTAATGATTTTGGAGTCAATGTCAATGCCTCTAGAACTGAATTTATAGGCTTCAATCAGAAAAGATCAATACAAACAGTCTCAGGTGAATCAATATAATCTCTCGAAACATGGTGCAAGACGGGCTGCTTGCCCAGCAACCACCTACATTGATCAGTTATGTTATGAAACAGAATATCACCCTAATGACCTTTCGACAATTATGCACGACTGTGATAGTTGACGTAAAAGACTCAGAAATGTCTGAGATGGCTCGACCGAATAAAAATAATAAGTTTCGGTCATTACAATCATTATCAAGATCCTATGTGGTCTCTGTGTGACATTTAGAAATCTTGGTATTCTTTGGGAAGTTAGAAGTTTGAAATAGTCTGACATGATGCCATATGTAACGGTTATTTGGAACGAGACAACAACAAAGGAATGCCATTTATTATTTTATTACTTTTATTGTATTTTATTCCCTTTTTTATTTATTTATTATTTTATTCATTTATTTGCATTTTTTCTTTTACTCATATATTATATGTGCACATTAATTATATCATAGGCACTTCATGATAGTGTACCTGTAGTGAATAATATTTTATTTAATATGGCGTATTCATTTCGTATAATAATAGCTTGCACGGTTTTGGTTGTTAACAGTTTATCCACAACTTCGAGTACAATAAGCAACATCTTATTCGAAGGCTGATAAAATATAAAACAGACACACACCTTGTCTGTTCTTTTTAATCAATGCTATCTAAATATAACTGCAGGAGAAAAACAATCCCTTTGTTCATCGCCTTTGGCGCCGAACTATCCATGCTATTCGATATGCAGGGATTTCGAGATTATCACTAGTGAGGAGTTCAACAGAGAGACAGTAACTACAGCTGGTTTCCATCAACTGTAGGTTAAATGCACACATGGAGTGCAGTGTATCGTAGGTGTCGATGGCATAGCATCGTTGGGCAGAGGGATTGCCATACTAAATTCAACGACCAGGGTGAAGAGTTGTCCAACATGTAATCAGTGACTGTGTGTCCGTAACCAAAAGATATTAGGTTGTGGGATCTGCCAGGGTCTACTTTGCACAAGACACGCTGCCATTGAATTAATTCCCAAAATTCGAAAAGGGTACACATTATTTACTAAATAGGATCAGTTTCGTTTTTGAAACAAATCAAAAAGTGTTGGGTTTACATAAAGAAAACTTTAAAAGTTTAACCAGTTTCTTTATAGGTTTTTGAGATTAAATATTTTTTTATTATTCATTGTTGATGAGTTCTGTACTTTTGCATTCTATTTTTAATGTCAAATGATCCGTTTAAGTAAATAGCATGAAATCAATACGACTTGAAATTGTAACCATAAAAATCCGTGAGGGACAGTGTTTTAAAGATATGGTCTTCAGAAATTGGCTTAAGTGAGTTCAAATCCCGTTGGAACCTAATTATTTAATAGTTAATAAAGTAGCGAGAAAGTAACAATAAAAACAATAAAAAGTAGCAAATTTACGGAAAACTTAATCAGACATTAAAATAATCGATTGAAAAATATGACTTTGCATTTCACTTTCAGTAAATTCTTTTGTCTTCAAACTCCACAAGTTTTATTTCGGTTCAACTATTTTTTTTTTTATTCAAACGTGACGAATCATAAAACTTTCGTTGCCTTAAGAATTCAAACATTTTATTTTTTTGTTATTTGAGCTGTGTCATATTTTGGCGTTGATTGACCTGAAAATGTCACGAAGAAAGCAGAATTTAAAAAAGATTTTCGAAAGGTAAAACAAAGAAAAAAAAAAAGAGCTTTTGTTCGAAAATTTGTGTAAACGTGATGGACGAGCACAGACAAATAACACAGAAAAACAAACGAAAGGGTAGAAGCGAAAGGAGATAATGATTAAAAGTGACCAACTTTTTAGAATCAGATTTGGCTCAATGTTAGAGATATCTTAGAAGCGTCAATGAAGCTTGTTCAATTTGAGCATGTGAACTATTTACAGAAAAGTGATAATTGTGATTGATCTTAGCAATGAAATTAAACTGGTTTAAAATGACGTTGTACGATTCTTTCGTAAAAACAGTTTTATAAGATTCATCATTCTTCAAAGTCAGGGTCCCTGCTGGTCCTGTCTGTCTAAGATCTTATATTATTAAATGTGAAGACTGAAAAGGGTTGGAGCGGCACTTGACCCGGTAGACTCATTTCACCGACACTGGGCCAGGTGTGTAACCGTCAAGCTGAATATATGATAATTATGAAACGGTTTGGGGCTCTTAGAGAGAAATCTTTTTTTTCTTTTCTCAGTTTTAATTTTTACTTTATTTTTTTCACCGTCCTTTTGGAGGTTAAACTTGACAATCCTCGAAAAGAGCCGAACCATCTACGAGACCAGGGAACCTGTACCTGACATACTTTCGAGTTCGTTTTCATCCCCGTTTGGTTTGGTTTATTTTGTTTACCTGAGCATATCGTCAACATTCCTGGTCAATGGGTTATTTAATCCCGACAGAATTTTTAAGATAGTTTCATATGAATAGAATATGTCTTTTTTAAGGGAAGAGGTGGATCAGAAATTAAGGAGGAGGACCCCAATGTAGATCAGGTTATAAATACAATGCCGGGTCGGATCATTGGACCACCAGGGCGGCAAGTTTTTTTGACAGGGTGCAAAGAGTGTTTTTTAACAAGCTGAGAGTCAAATATAACCAGTGGGTTTGTATATATATGTTAAAAGAGAAAGAGCTTTTTGGTCGGATGGGCCCTTTATGATGCTGGCTTTGCAGGAGGCCAGGACACCTCGATGAAACAATCCGGCCGGGGTCACCCAGGTACAAAAAGAAATGAAGATGAATTATTATTACGACGTCTATTCAAACAAATAAGAAGAATAAGAACTGAAGAAAGCGTTGGTTGATGACATTATGTTGATGTGATGGATGTGAAGACCAAACTGATATGCACTTTACAGGTTGGACATTGATTGCTGACACCTGGTGGTGGTCCACGCACCAGGAAATCCTGACGTTCTTGCCGGGGAAATACCTACTTTTGAGTTCGGCTAGTTTTAAGCCTTTCAATGGCCCGACAGCATAATGTCCTTCAATGTTGCGATTGGCTGCTAAAATTTTCATTTCTGCAGGATTAATACTGCACTGTTCTAGCATTACTTTCAGAAGAGTCTTTCAAACGTTGTTTCTGTCCTCCAACATAGCGTTAGCCTTCTGAGAATTCCGTCTATAGGATACTCTTTGGGAGAAGGTGTTCGGGTATCCTGATAACATAACCAATTCAACTGATCTCTCACTGGATGATTAGGGACACAATATTTCTGCTGAATAATATTGACATTCGATCTCGTTATGACAATCCGAGGATTTGTTGAAGACTGCGAGTGTGGAAGCTTTCAAGAGTTCTCGTATATGAGCTCTATATGGAGTCCAGAATTGAGAGCTATACAGATGAAGGCATATAGCTTTGAACACTGAGGCCTTTGTGGAGGTGGACAAGTTCCTGTTCAAAAAAGAAGAATCTCATTGTTTTGAAAGAAGATGAGATCTTTTGATGCTTGATTTCTCCAAAAATCCTATTGCAATTTTGTAATTCGTCATCTGTCCCCTTTCGTTTGTACACATGCGCAGTCGCATCAACTTAAACATCACTTCAGTCTGATGAAGTCTTCAAGAACGAAACGAAACGTGCTCCACTATAAAACTGAAAAACTGTGCATACTAGAATTGTTTTTTCACACCTTATAGTTATTTCCGTATATATATATATATATATATATATATATATATATATATATATATATATATATATATATACATATATATATATATATATGTATATGTATATATGTATGTATGTATATATATATATATATGAATTGAAACTGGCACATGGTGACCGAAGCGAGTCAATAATGGAGGAATAGAGACACGCTAATGGTGACTGGACAAAAATTAAACGATAATGGCTATTTAATTTACTGAATTAAGAATTATACCGGGTTGATGTAGTTGAAGAGAGAGGGGCAAGAAAATCCATGATACAAGCAAATCGTCTTCGATATATTTATTGACGGATTATTAATATTCACTCAGATACTAGCAACAGATGTTCCTTGGATTACGCCAGCATAATTACAAGGGAGATTATCTCCTACAGAACACATCTCTCTGTTAGTGTCAAATACGAGTTTATAATTTCGGGAAGAAAGATTGTACGTCACTTTTAAAGATAAAGATGTTGTATTATTGCCGGGAAATACAAATTCATAATAGCATATGTATTTAGTATTGAAATAGAATTTCTTGCGCCAGAGTAAATGTGAAATCGATAGCCTAAGTCCTGAAAATCAATAAAGTCAGCTCTCTTGAGGTATTTAGGAGCCATTTCCTATTGGAGAGTGACGAGGAGAAAAATTAGATTATGTGCAACTGAAATCGTGGCTGTTAAGAGAAAGTCAATTTTGAAAATAATATATTCTCAATTATAAATTTGAATGGACAGTCTCTTAATGTTCTGAGTTTATGGCAATTACTCTTATGATAAGTAATTTTAGGTTTACCAGTTTATGGTTAATAGACATGTGCTTCAAAGTATATGGTAAATATTTTTATGATGCAGGTTTTCTGAGATTATCATAAATATACTTATATTGAGATTGTGGTCATTACAGTTAGTGTTACAATTTAATAATGTATATTCATATTACGCTGGCTTTTAAGTAATTATTTATGTAGCGTTTTGTATAACAATAATCGAAGGAGATATCGATGATTCGCTGTGGAGGATATACGTAATAGCAGCAGTTACTGACTAGCACATTTAACAGAAACGTATTCCCAGAAAGAAAATATCTTTTCTTTCGCCATTATTTAGTGTTTTGTAACTGGGAAGTGTTCATTTCCGATCGGTCAATAATTTTTTTTCATGTTGAAAAGCGTAGACATTTGGATTCTAATTTTGTTGATGAAGAAACGTATGAATTTTCCACAGTCATACATTTATCATTTTTAGCCTATTTTATGGAATAAATATTTAATAAAATTTCCACCTGTCCTGCATTTGTTTTTTTTTCTGTGTCGTTTTGTTGAAAACATTTTCTGATGGTAAAAGTGATTACTCCGCAGATAGCCATATCACTTCAGTTCTATGGTTCGGAATTTATGGTAAATTAAACTTAAATAATATTCTTAGGTTTCACATTTTATTTAAATCTTTTTATGGTTCACGGATAATAGGAATGTTCTGAAATGCTTGTAAAGGAACAGTTTTTTTTCATGATTTAATGCGCGCATAATCATGACATTATAACATAAAGGAAAAAAAATTCCTTAATGGATAATTTTTTTCACGTTCTAATGAATACTCAGCACATTGTCAATCTTTTTTCATTTAAAAGCATAATGAAAAATTACGATAATAGATAACAACGCACATCTTTGTATAAATACTTATACTAATGAACAACATATAGTTTTGTATTACTTGCACCACAGAAGAAGATCACGAAAGGAATGTTCTTGGGAAATAAAAATAAAAGAATTTAAAAAGCTTTAGCCCATTTCGCTCATCCTTTAACATCAATACACAGAAGGTTATTCGTGAGTATGAACAGATTTTATTAAAAATTAGCAGACATAATGTCTGTAATTTATTCAATTATATATATATATATATATATATATATATATATATATATATATATATCGTACTGGGTTCCTATACGTAAATATTTATGTTTCTGAATTAAGGGCAAAATAAGTATATCGTTCTTAGTTTCTGATAGATATTTATATAATTCTGTGTTTATGGTAAATATTTTTAGTAGAAAATATTCTTACTCTTCAGAATTTGCCTTTATAAGATGTCATAATTGAGAAGTTCAATATGAAAAAAAATGTTAAATCTCGATTGGATAAAAAATAGCGAATTGTGTTTAAAATCGGGATCAGCCAGCCACAAACAAGGAACGAATTCAGTATCTTTTGCTCATGATGCTATTAATCTCATATATGCGAATACATATAAATTTCACTACACCTCTCTCTCTCTCTCTCTCTCTCTCTCTCTCTCACACACACACACATCTATATGTATACACACACACACACACACACACACACACACACACACACATATATATATATATAAAAGTGAACATTAAGTCAATACTTAGAGGCGACAGACTGTTTCATGCTAAACGCAATCATCAGGCTACATGCGTTGTGTTTTTTCTCGGTTATTTATAATATATACGGGTCAGTGATGCATTGTGTCTAGTCTATTTTAACGGTTAAGTTAGCGGGAGTGGCTTGTTTATGTGTTTATTATTTATTTGTTTCGTTATTTGGATTAATTCATCTTACCAGTTTTTGCTTATTTATTTTATTCTATTTATTTTAATTTATTCTTTTCAGATTTCAATTTTTACGTAACGTAGTAAAATTTGTTTTCGTGTCTGCATATTGCAATGAGTCCTGATCATTTATTTAGTAGTTAGTTTTGCTCTGGGAAGGTAATTATAACTAATATTTCCTCCAAGCAGAGTTTTCAGTTTTTGGTTGATTGTTGTAGGCTGATGTCCTTTTCCTTATTTCCCATGATATGTTTGGTGTCATTTGCTTTTTGTTTTTAATTTCCCATATATACTTGTGAAAGATGGTTTGTGTACATAGTTTCTTTGTTTCCAGGGCCCTTTAGTTACTCCTTCGTTATATTACCGTGACTTGGTATAAAATTATTCGCAAGCAATTCCCATTTAAGGAACATTCGTTCTTTATTCTGCAGTTACACGTGGGTTTAATTTGCTCATTTGCCTTGTTTATAGTTTTCCCTGTGCGCTTTTTTATAATAAAAAAATAAACATGTTAGATCTATCATTCGAGACAACGTAGCTGTAGTTTGACCAACATAAATTGCCGCCAGGAACTATAAAATCATCCGGATATATTCGTTAAAAAAGCAGACAAACATCTTTGTTGTTTGGGACAAATCGGATTATGAAACAAAACTAGGACAAATAATTAATGACCATACAAAATTTATAAAAGTCAACAGGTATACTACTAACTAACTAACGAAAATTAAAAATTAATAAACTTATTGCAGCTAATAATGCTAGACAAGATAGTTTTAAACTTTCTAAAATCGTGGGCGATTATAGGCCTGGTTACATATTCAAATTCTAAAAAAGATAAACCTAAGAAGGAAACTATAGCCTCACTTGACGTCGAATAATTATTCACTAATGTCCCAGTTAGCGAAGCTATTAATATGGTAATAAGAAACATATACAATAATCCATCTTAAAATATTACAGAAACTTCTGTTAACTTGCATTACTAAAATCCCATTCTACGATCACAAAAATAATATATATGTAGAACGGAACGGTGTTTCTATGGGTTCACTTCTAGGCCCAACTTTTAGTAATTTCTAGGTCTAATCTCGGCAGGGTTAGAGTTTTAGTATTAAAAATCGATAACTATATATCCCAATATAACAATAATTTATTAAACAAGCACACAAACAAAATGCGAATGCAACTGCCGTAAAAACGTAACCAGCCCACTAAATGGCCAATGCATGACCGAAGGCATAATCTGCAGAACTAGGATCAATTCAGACGACGATGATAAATACTACTTT
Organism: Acanthosepion pharaonis; assembly: GCA_903632075.3. Taxonomy (NCBI): domain Eukaryota; kingdom Metazoa; phylum Mollusca; class Cephalopoda; order Sepiida; family Sepiidae; genus Acanthosepion; species Acanthosepion pharaonis. The sequence continues at coordinate 2,135,164 of CAHIKZ030000253.1, read as the reverse complement.
GGTTTTACTGAGAACAACTACATATTGCGTTTTTCCACCACCAAATGGCGTAAAGCAATATTAAATGCAAAAACTGCATAACAGTCTGTAAGTATTTTGGGCCATTAAAAAGCATTCATAAGAACCTAACCATTAGTTGGGAGATAATCGTGAAAGCTAAACCAAACTATGGAAAGGGAGGCAGTTGTAACTTATAGAAAAATTTATTATTATAAACACTTATATAACCCTAACTTACTGAACAAAAGAAGTGAATTGACTATATGTAGACACAAAATTAGGTAATTTGAGCCTGATTAAAATAGATTTTAAAATAGATTTTTCGATTAATATAATATGCATCAACAATTAATATTCATAGCACCTGTTAAAAAAATAGCAGTTTTTTTATATCTATAATATACACATATATAATTCTATAGACCGTATTTGATTATTTTTCTGCATGTGTATATATAATTACACTTTTGTAAGTATAAGGCTATGTTTAAAATGCATTATATATATATCGCCCTAACGTATAATTAAGTTAACATCTTGAGAGATAAGTTTCTTCTATTAGGCATTACTTTAGTAATATACTTTAATAAACACCTATTATTTATATTACCACGAACGACGGTTTTTTATGCAAAAAAGGGAGTAATCCCCTTTGCTACATAGCGCTTTTACCTAAATTCAAAATTTTTTAAAATATATTTTTAATTTCCCGTTCTTCGACCTTAAGACTTTTATCGATATAAATTATTAATAATTAATTTAAATATTATAGACAACAGTAATGTAACGAACAAGTTTTAAGACAACTTTTAAATTTTTGAATCAACTCCACGAGAACGCGAATTTCGTTACGTTTAACAGTCAGTGAGCATTCAGCACCTATGTAACTGCATGAAACTCTGAGTCGTGCTATCGACCTGGGATATTATGTGCATTCCTTAATATATATATATATATATATATATATATATATATATATATATATAAAAACGTTTTCATGGTTGCATTAACATCAAGTGACAGCAAATTTTCTTAAGTCTCCAGCATTCCCGTTTTTATTTTGCGGCTTTCCATTTCGTCTATTTATTATGGATTGATGAAACCAGAAAAGACTGTTACAGCACGATACTATCAGGATCAATAGGCTTGCTCAAATGACGCACTGAAAAAGAAAAAATACCTTTTTATGCGGTATGAAGTCCTTTTTTTTAATATCTGGCATTGCTGATCGTTATCTTACAAATACAATGCAACAGTCAAAGAATGAAGAGGAGTTCTTCTACAATGGAATTTATGCTTCAGTTTTTGAAATTTCAGGTCACTAATTATTTCACTTCATTCCTCTCGTCTTGTCTCTTTACTACTTCTGACAGATTCAGAATATTGACGATTTTTTCGAGGTTTTTATGGACTTAAAACTGGAATTCTTCTTTGACGATGTAATGAATAATTGAACTGCAAGTTGACTTATAATCATAGAAGGTTAGAGGAAAAATGAATTCCGAATAATAAGAAATGTCTTTGAGAAAGTCATTAGCAGAAGAAACCCGCCTGTTCCACTTTTGAGCATTGCTCTTTCCACTTTATTCTCTACGAAACATTGTAATTATTTTACTGTTTTTGTTCCACGCCTAAAGTCGTACAGTATATAAACTCTGACAATCTTTGTCTGTCACGATGATTTCATTCCTTACTACTGTTTGTATACTCTCCTCAGAATATAGCAAAGTATTAAATAATGTGTGTAGATTTCAGCTTTTCAAAATACTTAAAGAATAGTATTTATCAGAATTTCTGGGATAAGAAGTTCTCATTATTTACACTATTTATATTCGGACTATTGTCTTCATCTTTGTTGTTACTATCGCAATGTTTCGGCCAATGTGCCCTCTGATCTTTGAGTAGCCTACAGGGTATTCTGAACTGAACCCTTTATTTAATCTATAAGCGTAGATTGTTCCCGTTTCACTACTCATGCCTAGGGATATAGTCTAGTTCTAATTTTTATTTAGTACTATTCCGTTAGTTATAACTGAACAGTATTAAATAAATAATACTATTCAGTTAGTTATAAAAACTAGACTAAGTCATGCAGACGGTTGACTTCCATATTGACTGGGCTTTTCACTCTTTCAGCCTTTTGTCAAGATTGAGAAATAGCCAAGGTCGGTTAAACTATGTTGCAAACCTTTACTTGTTTTTATTCTCTTATTTTATTGCTGCTTTTATCAAAGCGAATTCAAAACCTGTCGGAAACTAGTATTTATTCATTGCGTCTCATGATTTAACGGCCAAAAAGGGCCTATCTAAGTCTGTTCCTATCTATCTATCTATCTATCTATCTATCTATCAATGTGCGATTGTTTTTCAAAGTGCCCGTCGATTGTTGTCGTAAAAAGTTTGTTTCGAATCTTGTGCTTCAAATCGGGATGGGCACCACTTTAGCTTGTCCAGCGGGCACCTAACATTCCTGCAGTCTTCCAGTACCTGTAAAAGAGTTTCTCTTATCCAGTTGTATAATCTCCTTACATTTTTCTCTTCTTTTTCTTCTTTGCCGTTCCTTTTTGTTGATTGGCATTAGAAAATACTCGATCTCACCGTCTTTCCAATCTACCGACATTTTCCTTGGATGAAGCAAATAACTCATCGAAAACATTTTAAATGGTTAATATAGAATACCATAATGTATTGATAAGTCATTTCTCGTTCTTCAGTCAAGACCTCTAAGGGAATGACATTCGGATCATTAAATGGTGAAATTAATGGAGTGTCTTTTCTGCTAAAATGAGAGAAACAATAAATATAAAAGGTTAAGATGGGTTTTTGCTTTGTGTTTGAGAAGAAAAGGCAAAGAGTTCAATGACCGTTGAATAAAATCAAATTCCCGCGTTGGTTTCTAATATAAATTCGCTCTAGCCAAACTTGGTAGCGTAATGGTTAACAAACTATTATCACACAGTGTAGTTTTCGAAGCCTTATCTCGTATGAAGTATTTGTTGTGACCAAGTAAATGGTTAAAGAAATAACAAAACAAGTGTTACAGATATATCATATATTAACAGTAAGTACAACAGAAGAGTATTACACGACTAGTGTGTCGGCAGACCCAGCGTTCAATCTATTCGACTGTTATATTTAACAACGTCCCGGATGGGGCACAAAGCCGAGTTTAATGTGGGGCTAACCTAGACATTAGCTTTGGTTTGGTTTATTTTGTTTTACGGCATATCACCCTCAATGGGTTATTTAATGCCGACAACAAGTTTTGGATAGATTCTTATGAATAGAATATGTACTCTTTGGTTTGAATTGGTTTGGTTTATTTTGCTTTACGGCGTATCAAACTCAATGGGTTATTTAATGCCGACAACAAGTTTTGGAAAGATTCTTATGAATAGAATATGTACTCTTTGGTTTAAATTGGTTTGGTTTATTTTGCTTTACGGCGTATCAAACTCAATGGGTTATTTAATGCCGACAAAATTTTTTATTGTTGGTAATATTTTGTTTTGTCAAAAATTTGTTTCTGGTAATATCTTTACTTCAAAATTGTATTACTGGTAATGATTTGTTTCAAAAAAGTATTGCTGGTATAGGTACAAGGGATGTATGTGGCACGAGGCCGAGTTTACCGTGGGTTCTCCGAGCCCGTAGGCTCGGCCAAAAATATTCCCTTGGAACCAGTATAAACGGTTTCAGGGCCTGTCTACCTCCCCGGACGAAATTTTTCCTTCGGCAAAGCCCTGTCCGGGTTCCTCTCTGCTCGAGGCAGAGTGTTCGACAGTATGAACAATCTGTTCGACTGTTAATATTTAACAGCCCAACTCCACGAGGGCGTATGTGGCACCAGGTCGGTTTATTGTGGGTACTCCGAGCCCGTAGGCTCGGCCAAAAAATTCCCTTTGAACCCGCCTAAATCTCCCCGGACGAAACTTTGCCCTGCGGCAAAGTTTCGTCCGAGTTCCTCTCCGCCTAGGCAGACAGTTTGACAGTCATGAACAGACTAGTCGACTGCTATATTTAACAGTCCTCCCACAAGGAATGTATGTGACACAAGGTCGAGTTTAACGTGGGTACTCCGAGCCCGTAGGCTCGACCAAAAATATTCCCTTTGAACCCGCCTAGACGGGTTCAGGGCCTGTCTACCTTCCCTGACGAAACTTTGCCCTGCGGCAAAGCTTCGTCCGAGTTCCTCTCTGCCGAGGCACAGAGTTCAACAGAAATGAACAGTCTGGTCGACTGCTCCCCCGAGGCTTGTTCTCTTACTAATATTATAGTAGGTGGAAGAGTCCAATATAGACTCTTTAGCGGAAGGGCACCACAACAGTATTCTAAATAGGAATAGTGTGCATTTTGCTGTGAAATAATGATTAGAATGCTCGTTTTGCAAGCCATTATTATTGAAGTGCGTTCAAGATCCAAGTTTATACCTGCGTGTTGTTTAAAGCTATAACAATGTTTCTTGCACCTGGTACTGTCCATTTATAGTGGGAATTATTGCAAGATATAAATAGCGCTTATGAAGTTTACTGTTAGTGAAAGCGTAATTCCCTTTTTTATTCATAAAAAAAAAATAGAAGGAGAGTTTGCTTTTAAAATTAATATTTAGTGATATGCTCTCAGAGATAATATACATTCAAATTATGAGAAATCCCCTGTTCTAAGGATGGAAATAAATTAAAGACATATTAAGGAATTGTCTGATCTTCTTTTAGTATCTAGAATATTCTATTGACGTAATTTGGTTCAAATTGGTTCCAGAAATTGTCAGTTCTTATCCAACCACAACAAGCAAGAGACATATTGCATTTTCCTCATATTTTTTAATGTGACAATAGGAAGAAATTCACTGAAGAAGAAAAGACGTGGTTTTTAGTTTATTATGAAGAAAAACATTAATAGTGTTATTGACCTAACATTATACAGACGAAGAACCGCCATGAAAGATTGTTTGAAAACTTCGGAAACGTATGAAGGTAAGAAGCAACTGGATAGGTCGCCAAAATTGAGCCATGCAAGTCTTCTTTGCTTTCTTTGAGAGCCAACAAAAGATAATAAGATTTTCTTTAATAAAATCTCTCCTTGCTAGAAAAGTTTGACAGATATTCAATGAACGCGCAGCCTCGTGTGACGGCCTAGAAAGAAGGTCTCACTTTTTAATGGATACATCTAAGAAGAAACGTGTCACGGGACCATGAAACACAAACTGTAAGAAGACATCATTCTCTGTCGAAAAGTACAATTCAGATGGCTGATACAATTATATTAGCGAAATATTTGAAAGAGTCAGCAAGTTTATATAAAGGATTTTTTATGGTGTAGGGAATTTCTATAGTTAAAGATGAAGCTGAATTGGTGTCGACTGAAGGCAAACAAAACGCTCAACGTTATGTAGAAGAGCCAGAGAAGCGTTTGGTCATATTTGCCATTTGTGATTATGGGAGAAATTATGTCTACTATCAATATAACGCTGTGCCTGAAAAATATGAATATTTTAACATTTTTTCAATGAAAGAAAGAGGATCGTTATTAAAAAGATATTTGGGTTAAAAATCAGTGAGAACATTAAAGAACTGAACGAATAAATTGACTATTTAAAAATAGAAGAAAAAACGGTAATAAAATTGAGCAGGAACAAAAAGAGTACTTGAAACTATTCGATGGGGAATCTTAACACGAATGGGAGTAAAATATTAGGAAACGTTAAAATCAACGGCAATAATTACTTTTGTAAAATATTAATAAACGAGAAAAATATATAGGGATAATTATTAGCATAATTCGAATAGACCACTCCGCCCAAAAAAAAAAAAAAAATAGAAAAAATAAAAAGCAACTTTTAAATAAGACTAAACTAACTTATCACACATAATGTAGGTGGAAACAAGATGGGGCTAAATTTAAATTTTAAGATCCACGGAGGTTATCGTGCGTTCCATTTGAATTGGATGACAAGATTAAAAAGAAAAATTTTCATGATGAACTAGTCGGAAACTATTCAAGAGTATTCTATGTGCTTGGTCAATAAGCTTGGCTTTTGGAATTTGACCCAGCGATTTACAGTGGAACGTCCAAGACTATTCCAGGATGTTTTATTTGGTTATTTTACATTCTAAGCGATTAAACAATGTCTGATATTGAGCGTTGATTTTTAGCCATGATCGGCATGTCAGTGCTAATAAAGTGACATTGATCCTCGCCAGGTGCTCATCTGGATGGTCTTGTGCCAGACTAGTTTAAATTTAATAATGTTTTAGATAGAACCTCGCCTGTTTTCTGCAGCAGAAGAAAACTCCAAATAAGAATCTTTCGATCATGAATTCCTCTCATAACGCGTTCAGATTGCAATAAAAGCGGTAGGAATGATAAAAAGGTACATCATGATTTCTTTGAAAAAATCTGAGGAATCGGTATATTTGTGGAAGACCAAGATTCTTGTGTCCCCCCCCCAAAAAAAACAACCAAAGATTTTATCATCCAAATCATCATTGTTAAAAAGTAAACCAGTCATCTACACATCTTTAGAGCTAGAATTTTGTCAGCGTAGAGTATATCGACACAAACACCGTAGCACCATTCTTTTAATCTCTAAAGGAGCAATAAATTAATCAACGAATCAATGGCTATGATGAAAGTTCCACCATTCTTATATCTCGTTTAATGGTGTTTCGCAGAATTCTCATAAATAGTTCTATTCACATGTCTTAGGAACAAGGGTCGGAAACATCTTGCCGTCACTGACAATAAATGTCATTCATTTATATATTTTCCTGAGGAGAAATAAATGTTTGCCAATAAGAAGAGGTCACCATCAAAGAGGTTGACGCTTAGACACCAACATCAGAACAGAATAAAGATTCAGACACTTTCAGAGACTCACTTGACCGGGACGACCGAACCATAGAGAGAAGAAAAGAGGAAAATTTACAAGATTTTGTAGATCGGTGTTGCAAGTGACTGACATGTTCTCATTGACTAAGCATTTCTGATTTTGAGATGAAATGGACTCAGTAAGGATCGAACTTACGACTCATGTTTAAGCAAACAGCCTCGACTGGTTGCGATTATGTTACTTTGCATTTCTTTTCGCTTCTTATCTAATTCGACCTCCTCTTTAAACTCTTACCTATTTTTGGTTTTGATTTTAGTGATCCCCTTCCTTTTTCTCACCTTGTGCTCTTTCGATCATTTACTGTTTCCCTTCCTTCTTCCCACACTGTCTGTCTGTCTATCTGTCTATCTATCTATCTAATTTCATGCTATTAGTATCTATCTGTTCCTATTTATTTATTTATTTCGATTTGTTTATATGTCTATTTTTATTTCATTTCCTAGATACCTCTCTCTCTCTTTTCTGTGATAACGTTCCTCGTTTATTTTTCTTTCTTCCTCTTCCTTACTAAATTTTCCTTCTCTTTCCTTTTTCTTTTTTTCTTTTTATATTAATTTGCCACTTTTTCTTCTCTGAACTGATGTTTATTCTTATAACCTCTCTTTTTGTCCTTCTATCTGTAAAGACTTTGCTTCTAATCTCTCGCTATTAAATCCCATCATTAATGACGCAAATAAATTTAACATTTATATTATTGGTAACAGTTGGGATTTTAGTTTTAACTTACGTGACTATTGCTCTTCTTGCAGTTTTAACTGAAAAGTTGTTTTCATTTTTCTCGGAATTCTGGTACAGTATTTGGAATTATATGACGTCAGTCGATCTTCTTGAAGATCAATGGACAATTTTGTATGTCACTTAAACATCATTGTTTATTTGCTGTTCATTTCAAAGGTATTTCGACAAATTCACTGGATTGTTATAAACTTGAGTTCTCTGACAAAATTTCAGAGTAATAAATGTTTAACATAACACATTATCAAGTTGGCCACAAATTTAGATTGTTCTATATTGTTGTGATGTATATTGTAATACTTTTCTATATTATATATCAATGAATGATATTTTTATCATTTGAATTGAAAATTAGTTATTAATTGTGATATCATTTTTGTACTATGACACCACATAAATCAGAATGTTAATTTTCTCTCCATATTGGAAAAAAGCCCTGGATGTTAATTGATTCTCGTTGGTATAACTTTCGTGTTTATACATTCCGGTTAATAACACTAACGTGCATCAATACAACCAATAAAACTGTCAGTACGAAGCAAATCAATACTTCACCGGCATGATGTGTTGAAATCATTGAAGAAGAACAGCACAAATATTCTTCAACTCATTTCTCTTAATTTCGGTGAAATTCCGGTAAGCTGTATTCTATTCTTATTCTGTCCTGTTTTTTTTTAACGTTTATCTTTTATCGCTAAGTTTTCATTTATCTTTCTTCATTCTGTTTTTATTTGAAGCTTTATCCTGTTCTGTTTGCTGCAAGTCTCTATTTTTACATTTTTTAAACACAACAACCATGGATTACTGGTTGAAAGGCGAGGGAACTGACTTACGTGATGTGAATTAGCTACCAGGAAACATGGCAGAGTAAACAGTAGATAATGAACAATTATCAAATCCTGGACCAAGCAAACTGAATGTGACAATTGGAAAGAGTTACGCATATGGATTTATTCAATTTGGTGATAATTTGGAGCCAAAAGCACAATGTATTCAATGCCACAAAATATTGTCAAATGCATGTCTTGCGTCTGCGAAACTCTCAAGATATTTGAAAACTGTGCATTCAGAGTGCAAAGGAAAAATGGAACCTTCTTTAAAAGAAGTTTGGATACGCTCAAAAATTAGTTAGACATTAATGTCAAAGATTGTTAAAGGAGACCGTGAGAATTCAACATTCTAGGTGAACTATCATATAGCGCAGGCCAGGGAAGGACAAACAGCTGAAACTCTAGGAAAGCCATATGCCATAATAAAGCATATATTCATCTATTGAAAAAAAAAGTATAAATTCTGCTAGTGAAAAAATAATCTACGAACAGTAAATTTCATAATAAAGCTTTAAATAATAGTGGCTATAAATGCCCTATCATTAATTATATAAAAATGCTAACAAAAACCAGGGACAAAATAGAAAATCATTTGGTACACACACCCATTCAAACAAATGTTTAGCACTAGGACATAAATTTCTTGCTTTAATTGATAAAAAATTTTCCTAAAAATAATCCAAATTTTTTTTTAATAAAAATACCCTAAAATTAATTTACAGTTGTACTGAAAATTGAGGAAAAATTATAAAAAAACATAATAATAAAATTCTAAGAAATAATGATCCAGAAATAAGAATGAACAATAATAAAGAAAAATTATGTAACTGTAGGAATCCTGAAAATTGTCCTTTGAATAATAAATGCCTCACAGAATCTGTAGTTTACCAATGCTCTATCTCATCTATTGAGAATTCTAATATTGTAGAATTTTATATTGAATCTACTAAAAATTAATTTAAATTAAGATGGAGCCAACATCTGACTTCCTTCAATAATATTAAGTATCTCAAACAAATATGTCTATCCAAATATTTCTGGCATTTAAAAAAAAACAAACAAAACACCCACTGTAAAATGGAAACTAATAATAAAAAAATGAGAACATGTAGATCTTTAAATGACCCATGTCCTTTGTGCCTACATGAAAAGTTATATGTTATCAAGTTTCTGAAAAATAAAAATTTATTAAATAAAAGAAATGAAATAGCAGCTTTTTGTAGACATTGTTCTTTAAAAATAATTAATTATCTAAATACTTTGCATAATTATATCACTATTATTTGATCATAAATAAAATAGTTTATAAATGCGTGATTCTAATATTTTAATTCTAAAATATCATATATAGGACATTAGTAAATATAATAAATAAATTATTTTAAATTTTTATAAATAAAAGTATAAATATAAATAATATGACTTAATCATATTTGAAAACCCTTTTAAGAAAATCTCGATGTAGTTTAAAACATAAGAAAATAAATAAAAAATTATCGTTATTTCATATATATAAATTAAATAAATAAATTAAATTAAATATTTAAAATAAGAGACAGCCGTTGAAAATATGAATTTGAGCTAACCAAACAAAATGTCCGTTTTGTTTGGTTAACTCAAATAATTTAAATATTTAATTTTAAGTTTCTAACACTGTATCTGTCCGTCCACCATTTGAGTCGAAAAATGCAAGCGCTTTGACGCTATTTGAAATAGCCTATAATCATGAGGTAATTTGGAATTTCTCTATTATGTAATTTATATACTCTGTTATATGAAATATATTCAGGTCTTTTTGTGGACCAATTTAATATTTTATTTTATTAGGATCCACTTGGATTATATAACAACGGATTTATTACCTGTAACACACACACACACACACACACACACACACACACACACATATATAAAATATATATATATATATATATATATATATATATGCGTGTATGTGTGTAAGAAGTCACACATTAAGATGTTGCTTAGGTTTCATGTTTTTCCTTACACACACACGTTAAAGATATCTTTTTTTTTTAAGTTGGTGAAAAAAATCCCTCTCGTTTTTTTTGTCCTAAACAGGCAAAAACTAGGCAGAATGTGTTTTCGTTTTTTTTTTCTGTCCATACAAATAAACAAACAGAGGGAAATGAGATTTACTTGATATTTATAACTCACGAGACAAATATTATTTTCTATGTTTTGGGAAAATCATAAGTGCGTTCGATTCATTTTTTTTTTTTACTTTTAAGAAACAAATGGAAATATCTGCGCTGAGAAAAGCTAACATTCCCTAGGGAATGTATAATTCCAGTTGGTTTCGTTGTATCACTAAATCCTTGTAATGTAAAAGAAATTCATAGAATCTAAAAAAACATATCCTGTGCTTAAATAACCTGCAAAGGGTTGATAAGCCGTTTAAACTAATCAATGACAAACTCTAAAAAAGAATAAATTAAGAAAATACGAGGTAGGAAGTTTATATAGCCAATATTTGATGAACAGGTGTTAAGCATATACCTTGAAAGTGAGTATGCAGTATTCAGAGAATTTTAGCCTGAAATTTCAACCATTACGACAAGAAATCATCATTACTAATAATTGGCAATTTTTATTAGTTTTGCGTGTTATAAGATCAAAAGTATAAAACACCCAATGACACATTGAATTCTCTAACGTAGTAATAGCCTGTGACACTAGATTGCTAAGACTTACAATGTTTTAACGAGACACGTACAAAATAAAAACAAAATGTTCACCAAGTTATGCTTAAAGAATAGACGAAGCAGGCTAGTAAACTTAACTAAGGATGACATAAGCTTATAGACTTAGGGGATTCAATACGGATCGATCGCAAGATAATAAAGTTTGCTGACATGTTTTCTGACCCGGGACGAGGTTTATTATTCATTTCATTGTGACAGTTACAGAAAAAAAAAACGTTTACCAATTGTCATTCATCTTTTTTTTCCAAAACTGTTCTTGGTATGTAAAATTTATATGACAGATTTCTATATCATCATCATCATCATCATCATCATCATCATCATCTATATATATATGTGTGTGTGTGTGTATGTGTATATATATATATATATATATATCAATGTTCACTTTTATATTTATATTTACATACACTCTATCTCTGATATTCAGCACTTTATCCCATAAATATAGCACACCTTAAGACTATATTTCTTCATATATATATATATATATATATATATATGTGTGTGTGTGTGTGTGTGTGTGTGTGTGTGTGTGTGTGTGTGTATTAGTGAAAACATAAATCCAATATTTATCATCGATAACACTACTCAGAGTTTCATACAGTTAATCCACTCCGAATAGCGTTATCGACGTTGGATATTATGTATATTCACTAATATATATATATATATATATATATATATATATATATATATATGAATAAATATAGTCTTAAGATGTGCTATATTTATGGGATAAAGTGCTCAATATCAGAGACAGAGCGTGTGTAAATATAAAAGTGAATATAGAAGTCAACACTTAGAGGCGACAGTCTGTTTCATGCTAGATGCAATCGTCAGGCCACGAGTGCTGTTATTTTTCTCGGCTATTTATATATATACGGGTTAGTGGTGCATTGTGGGTAGTCTGTTTTGGCGGTTATTTTACCGGAAGTTGTGTATTTGTTTATTTATTTATTTGGGTTAAATTATTTTGCTTGTTTTTATTTATTTTTCTTTTTTATTTTTGTTATTTCTTATCTTATATATGCAATTATTTATTTATTTATTTTTATTTTAATCGGTGTTTTTATTAACGTAGTAAAAATTTGTTAATATCGCTTATTTAATAGCTTTGTTTTGGTTTGGGAAGATAAAGCTATTTATTCAATTTTGGGGTTGATTGTTCTAGTTTATTCTAACTATTATTTTGGCGGGAACAGTTTTTAATTTGTTTATTACTTCATGTATTTATTTGGATTGATTATATTTATTTGTTTTTTCTAACGGTTAGTTTATCGGGATCAGCTAATTTATTTACTTATTTGGATGAATTTAGGTCAATTCATTTTACTTGTTATTATTTATTTGTTATACTGTATATTTTCTCTTTTCGGTTTTCGATTTTTAAGTGACGTAGTATTTGTTTTTTTTATCGTTATATAACAGTTATAGCAATTTTTTTTTCGTCCGATTTTTGGTTTGATTTTTATAGTCTG
>CAHIKZ030000253.1:1917500-2117500 GCA_903632075.3 Acanthosepion pharaonis | reverse complement strand
TATTACATGGAATCTTAAATTGGCCTGGTTTTATTTAAATTATTTGCTCTGGATTTACATTGAGCTCTCTGGATTTTATCCTCCTTAGGTTTACCCATACGGATTACCTAGTTTTTCATAAACTATATATATATATATATATATATATATATATATATATATATATATATATATGATATTTTTATTTAAAATATTTTACATTGTGACACGGAAATTTCTATGTTTCGGGACTTAAACTTTTTAGCCCGTCATCAGGCAATGTTCATTAATTTTTTATGAAAATGATTTACTTTTGAAAACAATAAACAATACGTTTGCTTATTAAAGAGTTATAGGAGGGGGAACCAGATTTTAAAATCTTATGGGTGTGTCTCTTTTGACTAATGAAAAGACTGGTCAAAGCTAACGCAGGAAAGTTAAAAATATAGGTGAGATGTTGAAGAGTGCGTGGTATTCATACATGTCTCGGGGAACTGTCATATTAAGACACGACCTCGTACTTCCGGTTAAAATATATATTAAAATTACGAAGAAATAATCTGAGCGAGATGTATATCTCTAACAACAAGTTAATTTTTTTATTTAAAATTTGATTATATGTATATTTTAGAACTATCTTAAAGGGGCTTCTGGTATGATTAAATCATTTTTATATAATTTTCAAGCTAAAATACATTTTATTCAATGGTCCTTAATATTATACTCTATGTTGTATTGACCACATTTTTAAAAAAGTAAATGCTAAAGAACTGTGGATTCTAAATCTGTTCTTTCTCTTCATTTGTATATCAAGAATTTCAAGCACGTGTATAACGTCATCCAGATGACAACAGATTGTCTTCATTATTATCTACTGAGGCATCCCCCTCTTTTATCCACAAATCCTCAACTGTGTAAGACTCGGAAATCGGTTGTCAATGTGGAAAATTCAAATTTAAAACATATCTCCACTTGTTTTCAATTTCCGTTACAAACTTATACATAGACACAACTATGGGCTGCAAATCCTACTTGACGGCGACAGGATATATTTGCTAGTAGACTAGCAGAAATCATTCCATTAGAAGGAAAATTTATAAAGAATGCAAAACTCTAGAGATTTTCTTAAACATGTTTGATAGCAATTCTTGCGTCTTAACATTAAAAATATTTGAAGAAATCATTCACGACACATTATAACTTTTTAATTCTTTAAGAAATTGTCATAATTTATCAAAAGAAAACGTTTAAGTCCATCGCTTCAGCCTTTGAAGATGTAAAATACAAATTTCCATCTCATCCCATAACAATCTAATCACAATCAAAAGAATATTCATCTAAAAAATTATTGAATATTACATTCATTACCACATTCGTAGTGAATGTTTTTTTCTTTGATCAGAGTAGAAAATTATTCATTACGACTTAAATGTCTAAAGTGTCTTGATCACCAGGTCATCTACAGGAAATTTACGCCCTGATTCTTACAAAATTTCACCAGATGTGGCAGATGTTCTATTATCACAGTGTGGGATACCTACTAACAAAAGTGATGGAAAAATATCTCTAAATGAATTCAGCTAGAAAAAAAAAAAAATCTAAAATCCCCAGCATCCATTGTTCGTGCACATATATAGTCTTACCAACATAACAAATTTAGTCCGATGAAGTCCTGACCAGGTTCAGCATTAACTTCAGTGATCGGGCGATGTTTCAGTAACAGTACTAAATAGTAAATTCTTACAGATAAAAATACAGTGAATAACATCTTATATTCTTACTCACTAATTGTGGCCTTGATTAGCTAAGGAAATAACGGCTTACGATAGTTACATAATATTGATAACTACAGTGACCAACTTCGGCGTACCGGTTAGTCACGTAGTCACGCAAACCATTGTTAGTGATTTTGATTTTCACTTGGAACCCCAACAGAATGTCTGGCATTGTCTTGTTTATTAGTCTTAATCTATTATATTTCTACCAGTAACTAGTCTACGCCAGTAAATTGTTTTTGTTTTTTTTTTTGCTTGAAATTTCCCGCAGGAATAGTAAAACCTTAGAAGATGACATGTTCAAGAAGGATGACGATAGCACACAGACTCTCACATGAATTCAAAGGCGATCACGTTTAGATAAAATTGTGCTTTTTCTATTGCCCACGCCTCTTTCATAAAATGATTCCAGTGGCCTGAACAAATTACCTCACACCGATTATCTGCCGTTGTATGATTCGATCAGTAGATTTGCCTGAAATAAGTGCATAGTAATGAGCCATAATCAGCCCAAAAGAGATAAAATCATTAAGAACAGTTATTGCAACACACCTTCTACTGCATACTTTGGTTCAGTACAAATTCACTGTTGGATTTCTTTCTACAAGCGGGCGTTTTGATACCAGGAGAGAGACTTGTTGCGCCTTCTTGAACTAACGTTTCCGTTTGCATGAAGAAGAAAATATTATATTGAATATGCTGCTAAGAAAATTGGTTGAGTGTGTTGTCTTAGACAGTTTTTTGTTTGCCAGAAGTCAAACCATTCGCCCATGCTTTGAATATTGTACCATATCTGGTATGACGCTTCTGTTGTATATTTAGAGATTCTTGATAAATTAGAAAAAAAAACAAAACATATCATTGGTCCTGAGCTGGCACCTCGGCTTCAGTCCCTTTCCCCACCTCCCTCTGCCTTTTCTATAAATATTTTCATGGTAATTGTTTTGATGAATTTGCCTCTATGGTACCTAAAGTTTATCAATTTATGAACAGTATTGGATTGGCAGTAAGGTCTCATCATTTTACAGTTGAAATGGCTAGATGCAGCCGCAAGTTTTATGCTAACAGTTTCTTCTATTACACTACACGTTTGTGGAATTCTCTTCCCATTCAACTTAGATTTTCAAATGCAATGTCGATTATTTTTGAACACTTAATTCCGATTCTTTTATTGTCCTCTCTCCTTAATACTGTTTTTCTTTTTCTCATATTCTATCACACTCAGCAACCAATTTCTTCATATTTGCTTTATTGCTTTGCTTGGGATGAGACGATTAAAAATATGCATCGATTTTATTTCCCTAACTTCAAATGAGATATTCATTTGTTATAGTAATCCGAAAGATCTTAACCACCTGGCATCCAGTAAAACAATTATTATTACCATAACAATGGAATATTTCATTACTAAGAAGAGAAGATCAGGTTATTTGACGGATATATAATTAAAATAACGCGCAGAGTACATTAAGTAAGTACAAAATTCGTCTCTTAGAAAAAAACAGTAGATATTTATTATAAACAAGTGGAGAGTGAAATTTTTTGGTCAGTATTCTATCATCTTATCATGAGGAAATCTCTTCTTCAGTACGATTATGTAAGACTACACTGTCTATTGCAAGAAATGATGAAACCTTCCTTTGGGATATATTACTAAATCCTCTTAACTCAGCTTAATTTCTTAAGAATTTTCATCTTATCAGATCAGCGAAAACTTTCTTAATATCTTCAGAGAAGTTTAATATGGTTAGAATTCTTATCGTCAAAAAAACAACTTTTATTTAACAAGCAATCAAATACTCACTTCCATACCAGGATTTTGACTTTGGTAATAATAATAATTATGTTCCTGACGAATTTCAATTTGGTTGTTTGAAGGAATCTTTATCTCGCCTAAAAATTACGCCATTGCATCTCGAATCATCTAATAGCTGATGTGGAAGAGTTCTTCAAAAGTGAAACGGAGAAAATGTCTTTGTAGTTCGTCTGTTTAGAACTTTATAATGAATACATAGAATTGACAGAAACTGAACGCATGCAATCTATAATTTACACTATTCAAATTATTCGGACTGTTGTCATCATCATTATTGTCATACTCACAACGTTTTAGCCGTTGTACGCTCCGGCATTCTTCAGGCGATATACGTTGAAATTTCGAAACGAGCCCTTTATTTCGTCCACCGGGGTAGATTGTTCTAGTTCCACGTGCCTTTTCTGGATATCCCAGTATCAATTATCTCCCTTTAGTAACTCAGTCCTTCAAATTTTTGTTCACATCTGCTGTGGTCAGGTATTGAGTTCATAACCCTTTGAGTTAAGTCACTGGATTACTTCAACCAACGCTTTTATCCACTGAAACGTGTGTCCCTAAGTGAAACAATCTATAATGTTTCATATCTCAATGGTAACTACTCTATTTCGTAAATGCTGTCTTTCTTAATAGAATTCATTAAGGAATTAAAAAAAGATTAATTCGCATTTTGTTAAGATTCTGCTTCCTCGATGAAAACTTCGAAATCTGGAGAAAGGCTATATCATAATTTGTTTCGTAGAAATGCAAGATTTGTGATGTCAACTACAACTTCTCACCATCATCTACTCTTTAGACTAAATTACTTTCTTGTAATTGGAACAGAAAATCAAGAAGCCTTTTTTTTCTTAGATATTTATATACCTTATGATGACGTCAAAACACTCACATTTACGAGAAGAAGCTAAAAGCTAACGATTAATTTGTCTGGACTCATAAAAAACAGACATTTTTATTCTGCAGCAATGGAATAAGTTTAATTTGGTTAGTTATAAGGCCAAAAAATGTGTTAGACAGCCTAAAATTGACAGGCTGGTTCCGACATTTGTGAAAAATATCACTTAAATTAGACGGTTTGAGAGATGTTCATATTTATGTATGGCCCACCCAAAGTCCATACACCGTAAGTAGAAATGAAAATATTTGAAATATCAGTAGAAATAATGTCAAAACAAAAAAAAAAGAAAATCAACATTGGCTGATTGGCGGAAGAAGTACTGCAGGAATCGGATAGAATTACACCGGAACAAGGTGACAAAATTTTTAGCGACCTGTGGTCGTTGATGTTCAGAAGTAATTAAGATATATGACTTATACAAACCCTTTTAATATTCTGTATCAATCATATTAAGTCAACATGCCCTACTCCTTCCTTTAATCAACTATAACCAATTCTTTTTTTATGCAACATGACCATCGAACAAAACTCGATCCAACAATAGTTAACCTATTAGTAATTGTTCACTGATCAGCTGATTTAAAAAGCTAGAATTAAATATATTGATTAATGTTCTTTAGTAGAAATTAAAGCAGGTTTGAGTTTTTCTATAGGATGTCACGCTGTTCACGGGCTTTTATATTTATTTGTTTTTCGATTTCTTTTTCACGTCTTGATTATTTTTTCTTTCTCCTTAAGAAAAAAATCGCTGACATTTGTCAAATTTTCAAGACTGTTTTTCGAAATGTAATTCCAGATTGACGTCGTGTCATGTTCTTCATTTGATTTATACGAAGCAAGACAATTATTTCATTTTACCAGTGAAAGAAAGACAAAAATATTATACAAAATATCTATTCAGGGAAAATGTAAACATGTTATTTTCTTTCTTGATCGATAATGTCAAAACAAGCTATTTCAAATGATTTAAGAGGATTTGAAGAAGATGGGGTTGAAAGTCACTATCGGAGAACTGAAGAGGAAAGTAAATAAGACATTGTACAATGCGTTAGCATTAATAGTTATATATCATTGAATTACAGGAAAGTATTATTGCATTAAAATATATTCATTACGTATGTAGCCAATGAAATACCATTTTTGGGAAAGATCCGAAGGCAAGTGAAAAATAGAAACAGGAATTTATGCGGCTCTTACAGGCTAAAACGGACTACGGTAAACACATACGCACAAACGCACTCATAGAGAGAAAACCTCTACACAAAGTAACATACATACACTGATACAAAGAAATATAAAATATACAAATAAGCAAATACAAACACACACAAAATGGTACAAAAAATCAAATAAAAAAAAACAAACAAACTTACAAACACACCCAAAAAATAAATACGCGGAAAAACAAAGCTTTTATTAAAATAACATGATTGTGATTTAATTAGAAGATAAATTTAAAGTTACTAAATTAAAAGTAATGAATGCAAATTATAATAAGGTTGTAAAATTAATTTCTGATAAAAAAATCCCCTTTAAGGCCGTTTGTATAAAATGTTTCAAGTGTTGCCTGTCTCAAGAAGTAAAATAACTTGAGATAAGATTAGGATAATAAAAGGGCTAAATCTCAATACAAAACCCAAGGTAAAATATTTAGAAAGTAATAAACGCGCGTGTGTTTGAGCATGCACACACACACACACACACACACACACACACACACACACACACACACACACACACACACACACACACACACACACACACACACATACACACGCACACATATATATATACAAGATCAATCAATGATAATATTATGAACTAGTTACACTGTTAAAAAACGCGAGTTAATGGAAAATGCCTAAATAAAAATGAAGTTACACAGCGAAAAAATATTAAATAAAACCTAGGAAAATAAGAAATCATAAGTAAGCAGAAACAATATATATGTACTCTCAATGGAGACTGCTTCATTCATAATGTGATTTATAAGGCTCTTATTATATTTGGTTCGACACCAAGACATCTGCTTTAGTTTGACTGAGGGAATTTTCAAGTAGCGCTATTTTAACCACAAAAGTAGAGATATAAATACAGAAAATGATGCTGTCCATTTGAAATATGCGTAGAACATAAAGGAAAATTAAAAAAAAAAAACTGACGATGTTTCCACTGTTATTTGGAAGTTATTTGAAAAATCAAACAGCCAGAAAGCAGGAACAGGTAACTGGAAATTATATCAGAAAGAAAAGATATTACGATATCAAAATAAAATAATGCCAAGTTGAATATATTGACAGAAAGTGGTACTTCGAACCTATCTAGAAGAAACTACTTGAATATATATTTTATGGGGTATGACGTAATTAATACATTTAAAGATGAAACAATATATTTTGCACAGCCTGTAGAGTCAAAAAGGATAAAGCAGCAGCAGCAGCTCGCTGTTTAGCTCGTGTTTATTTTTTTTTTTTTACCTTTTATTCATTTCTTAAATTCCCCTGTAATTTAATTAATTTTAAATTACATTGAGCATTTTTTATTATTTTAAACAGATTTTATCTCTCATACAACGTTTTGAATAGAATAACTTATTCATACTATTATCATTGGTTGCACTTATTAATTTGATTAGATAAGGTTACTTTTGTAGAAAATAATTTCTTCCTTATGAGCCGTGTCTGTTCAAGACGTGGTCGATCATGGTTCTCCCCAACTTATATATCTTTTTTAGTCTTTAGTACAGTTTGTCTTTTCGTTAGTTCTCCCAGTGTCCGGCCATTCATTTATAAATTATCATTAGATAGGTCACTCATTGTTTATGCTCTGTCCTTACTGACTTCAGTATGGCCTGAGTCAGATTCTTTTCTTATTATGTGTCCGAGAAATTCGAACGATCGCTTTCTGATTCTAAGTAGAAATATCTTTGAGTTTCCACTTTTGGGCTTAAAAGATGTGCAAAAATTCCTCATTTCCACCTAGATGAAAGGACTTATGCAATAAAGGCTATTCTTAAAATGAAATTGATCTAAAAGAAGGTTGTAGCAAAACAGTTGTGCACACTGCTAAAGTAAATTTCCAAAATTCAGGAACATTCAGCGACAAAAGGGGAGAAGAGGATATCGAAGGAAAAAAACATTGCTAGAGATGACTAGTTGATTAAACTGATTGCCGTACAATCTCCAACAAATTCTCGTAAGAAGATACAAGCTGATCTGCTTCCAAATGATATAAATGTCAGTCCTATGAGAGTTTAACGTCGTCTGAGATTTGGCATGCTCTGAAACCATTCAACCAAACTCGTAAAACACGGATAGCAGCAGTTAGGAATTCCCATCGTCTGGGATTTGCAAAGTAACATGAATTCTGGACAGCAAAGTTATGTTTTCAGATGAAACTACACTGCAGTAGTTCATTATACGTCAAAGAAACAATGAAAGAACCCTCTGATAAGAGATTCGATGAAAATATACAATTGGGGTAGCAATGTAAAATCTAGAAAAGCTACATTCTACATCTCGCTTTCAGAAACAACGATAAAGGGTTCAATGTATTTAGAGGTAGCGTCTTACCCACGAAACCTCCGACCGGTGGTGGTTTTTATTTGGGGGCCTATTGTGGCCTCTGTCATTTTTCTGCAGTGTTTTATGGTCATCCACCATTTTTAAAAAATATTTTTAAACTGATATTTCATTGTCAGTCATCAACTAATAATATACAGGGTGTTCTAAAAGTCACGTGACAAGCGACAAAAAACATACAACTGTGAAATAGCAACCAAGGAAAATTTGCAGGCGGTTTATGTGAAGATTCTTGCAATGTTTATGATATTTTAGTTTCAAGTGGTTGATACTGCCAAAATTGTTTGATCTGTTGCAAATTCATTCTTTTTGAATACGTGGAGAAGGGTTTCATATATATTGACCAATGAGAGTCGATTTCTTGAAGCCCTTGCGAAAACTTGAAATGAGCCTATATGACGGCCGCTTTTTCAATAAAATGCACTGCTATCAACGGATAAGCACAGAGAAGAAAAGAATGTGCTGTTGACGAGAAAAAAGTTAATGGAGGAGTCAATTATCACCCACGCTTTAAACGACTGGTTCACCGAAGGAGGTTATAAATAAAGAGCTGACACGTTCAATGCAGCTTTCTACTCCAAAAACTTAAATTCCTTTCCGTGCCTCCCGGAGAAGATTTCACACCGAAGAAAATTCAAGAAGCTCTCGAGAACCCAGATTGGGAAACTTTGAAATCGACATGTAGTAGAGAGGTGGGGAGGCGTATAAAATTTTGGGGGTTGGTGGGCCCTAAGAGGTATTGTAGGTGGAACTGGAACTGCGTATGCACATCCATTAATGTACAATATTTATGCATGATGCTGCTCCATGCCATAAGGTCAAAGGATGTTCAACCTTGCTTGAAGAAGAGCAACGTCACAACATTGGACTTGCCGGGAAACACCCATCCAGATCTCAACCTAAATGAAACTGATGGAACACTGTCAAAAACAAAATTGCAGAAAAACAGCCTTTAAGCACTTATGCATTGAAAGAGTATATTAACATAGTCTGGACAAAAGAAATCTCAGTTCAATACAGCAAACATTTCTCAGCGTGTTTTGCAACATCCAGACAGTCATCCAAAGCAAAGGAGGTCTCATACAGAATACCCCCCTGGAGATAAAAGGGATGGTGAGGCTCCCGGTGAGGATTGGGAGGGTGAAAAGCACCCAAAGTTTTTACGTAACCCCCGACCTGTGTACGGAGGCAATCTTGGGAGAAGATTGGCTCCGGAGCCAGAGGGCCCAGATTGAGTTTAATCCTACTGTGTTGGTGGTGAACGGCGAGAGAACGCCATTGGGATGCCCACCAGAGGAAGAGATAACCATAGTGGTGGAAGAAGATGTAAAGTTACCTCCTAGGACCGCAGTGTCGGGAAAGGGTAGGTTAATGTCAGGAAAAAAGGTATGGAGAGGACCTCTGCAGTTGGTCCCTGTAGAAGGAAAGGGCCTAGAAGATAACGAGGTAACCCTGTGCGAAACGGTAGTGGAGGCAGCCGAGTTGGTGCCCATAATGATGGTGAACCAGGCCCAAAAGACTATAAAGGTTAGGAGAGGGAGAAGATAGGAAGAGCACTTCCCCACGAACTCTGAATCGGGTGAGATTCGAGGAGGAACGAAGCAAGCTAGTAGAGCAAACAGAAGGAATTTTAGAGGAAGATATATTAGCACCGGATCAATTTAGAACCAGAGTGGGGGTCTGTTAAGGGACAATCGAGATGTGGTGGCCCAGTCAGACAAGGAGCTAGGTCAGACCCACACAGTCGAAATGAAAATCGACACCGGAGACCACCCCCTGTGAAATTAAAACCCTACCGAACACCTATACATAAAAGACCCCTTGTAGAAGAGGCAGTAGAGGAGATGTTGGAAGCTGATGATCGAAAGATCGATCTCTCCTTGAGCTTCCCAATAGTAATAGTAGGTAAGAAAGATGGCGGGCATCGTTTCTGTGTAGATTTTAGAAAGCTAAATTCTATATCGAAGCCGTTGGCGGTGCCATTGCCATTGATAGACGACATTTTGGCATTATTAGGGAAGGCAAAGTACTTCTCTACGTTGGACTTGAGGTCCGGTATTGGCAGGTAGCCCTGATGAGGCTGACAAGGAGAAGGCCGCATTTGCGTGTCACCTGGGACTGTTTCAGTTCAGGGTGATGCCATTCGGTTTAGCTTAATGCCCCGGAGTCTTCCAACAGCTAATGTCAATAGTGTTAGGAGGATACGAGAGCTTTGCCATGGCGTATTTGGACGATATCTTGATATTTTCGGAAACAGTGGAACAACACTTTTTCCATTTAAGACAAGTGTTGGGAAGGTTAAGGAAACACGGCTTAAAATTAAAATTGTCAAAGTGTCAGTTTCTGAAGGAAGAGACTAGGTATTTAGGCTTCGTCATAAACGGAGACGGTATTAAACCCGACATGGATAAGGTAAAGGTCATAAGGGAAATGCCAGAGCCTAAGACAGTGAGGCAGGTAAGAGGTTTTATAGGAGCTATAGGCTACTACCGACGCTTCGTCCCGGCATTTTCAAGAATTGCCATACCACTAGTAGCCCTGACGAAGAAATACGCTAGGTTCAAGTCGACAGAGGACTGTCAACGAGCATTTGATTCGCTAAAGGAACAGTTGACAACCGTCCCACTGCTGACGTACCCAGACCTCAGCAAGCCCATGATATTATACACGGATGCCAGTGAGCAGTGTGTAGGGGCAGTACTTACCCAGCCGTGTCCTGATAAGAAAGGACCAGTGCCAGGCATACCAGAGGAAGTACCGATATACTTCCTCTCCCATAAGCTCTCAGAGACACAACAGAGGTGGCCAGTAATAGAAAGGGAAGCATATGCTATCATGTATGCTCTCCAAAACTGGACTACTATTTAAATGGTGCGGTCTTTACTATAAAAACAGACCACAAACCTCTGCAGTACCTATTGCAGGCAGAGGGACAAATAATAAGAAAATTCAACAGTGGGCACTTAAGTTAAGTGGCTACCACTGTAAGATAGAGTATTTGGCAGGAAAGGAAAACACGTGCGCAGATTTGCTCTCAAAAATACCGAAACAACTGGATGAAAGATCCGTAAAGGTAGAGCAGGGAGTAGATGATAAAGCCTATAGAATAGGAGTAATTAACTCTAATAAGCTAAAAGATCGCCCTATGTTAGAATCGGACGAAGAAGGGGACGCCCAGATAATAACCGATCCCTACTGGACAGAGGGAATTGAAAAGGAGCAAGCAGACAGTGAAATAGCTGCTCTGAGAGAGAAGGTGAAGGCAGGAGAGACCACCAAGTATGCCATAATAGAGGAAAGGTTGTATTATCTCTCAGGAAGGGATGAAGAAGTCAAGCCCAAGTTGTATGTGCCCAAAAGTTTAAGACCAGAGATATTGGAGCAGTGCCACGAGAGGTTGGGTCACATGGGAATTGATAGGACATGTGATCTCATAGGAAGAAAGTACTATTGGCCCAAACTGTACGGAGAAGTCACTAACTATGTTCGAGTTGTGTAGTGTGCCAGTCGCAGAGCAGAAGGCAGGAAATGGCACCCTTGAGGAAACAGACGTACCAAACTTCCCTTCGAGAAGGTGAGTATGGATGTATCAGGACCATATAGGGAAACTGCACAAGGAAACAACTATATAGTGAGTTTTGTCGATTGGCTAACAAATTGGCCTGAAGCATTTGCAGTACCAGACAAGAAGGCCAGAACTGTGGCCAGGTTGATAATAAGTGAAATCTTCCCTAGGTATGGTGCCCCTGTGCAATTGGTAACAGATAATGGCACGGAGAATGTGAACAGCATCATGAGAGAAGTTCTGACAGGTTTGAATGTAGAGCACATAAAAACATCCCCATATCACCCCCAGGGAAATGCTAAAGTGGAAAGGTTTCATAGAACCTTGGGAGATGTATTGGCCAAGTTGGTCGGAGAAAACACTGGAAATTGGGACTTGTATTTGACGCAGGCTCTGGCGGCCGTGAGGTTTACGATAAACGAAACCTCCAGATTTTCTCCTTACTTTTTGTTGTTTGGCAGAGACGTGGTCCTGCCTGTGGATAACCTACTGAAGCCCCGAAGAAGGTATATGGGAGAAGATCATCATCAGCTGTTGCTGGAACAGCAACATAAAATATTTGTACAGGCCAGAAGAAGAATAAAGAGGGCCCAGAAGAAAAGAAATGAGAGGGTGAATGCTGAAAGAAAGGTGGTAGAATTGAAGGTTGAGACCCTGTCTACTATAAAATCCACCAGAGAGAAGGAAAACTGGACCAGAGATGGGAACCGTACTACCGGATAGTAGAGCAGACGGGCCCAGTATCATATGTAATATGGGATCAAGTGGCAGGACGAGCGAGGAGGGTTCATGCCAATGATCTGAAGAAGGCTGAAATAAGCTAACCTGGAAATGAGCGAGCCAAGGCCTAAGAAGACAAGGAAAAGGAAGGTAACTCTGGTTGAACCGGAAGAAATGGAGACGGAGGAGGACCCGAGGAAGATGAGGAGATAGGCCGACTTGGCCAGATAAACGAAGCAGTCCGAGTGACAGAGTTGGAACCCTCAGCGGAGATTGACGATGTTCAGTCGTCGACTGAATCGGTGCAGAGAAGACCCCGTGAGATCGCCATCACACCCCATGTCCGAAGAAAAGGAAGAAAAAAGACGAGGAGGTCCAATCAAGCAGTCGAAGGCTCTCTAAAAGAGGCACCCTGAACAGGACGAAGGGCCCAGCGAGTGGGAGGAGGAGGATCGAATACCCTTTCCCAGCTCAAGGAAAGGATAAGGAACAGGAAAGAATTAGACGTAGAGTCGAAAGGTATTGAAGACGTTCAAGGCGAAGACTCTAAACAGAAAGAAGAATCAGGGGATGAAGAAGAGGACAAAAAACCTCCTGGACGGGAGTTAAACACAGAAAGAAGGTTAGAGGTTGAGCAGGAATCACCTCAAAAGATGAGATCAGGGAGGGAGAAGAACCCCAAATCTCAGTAGAACAAAAGGGCTGTGCAGAATAGAAGCATTTAGTGTCGACAGATAACGACACTGGCTCATCCAAAAACCTACTGGCTGACTATGGTAGATGTGAGTGGAGGGGATGGAGTCGCGGGCTGCACCTCACAAGGGACGGAAGAAGATCATTGGCATTGCTGATTGACCACCAGTGATGTCATGAAGTACGACCTTTAGAATGAGCGCCACGCACACCTGACCAGACCATTCTGGCTGCTAGAGGTTAGCTAGAGGAGGGAAGAGCTGAACTTAGTAAGAAGTTATGAAATGATTGAGTGATGAGTCGAGCGAGACTGAGTGGTTGTGAAGAATAACAACAAGAGAATTTGTTACCTTTCAAGATGAAAGGGTTGGTGATGACGATGATGGTGATAGCCACGCTGATGGTGACGATGGCGGAAGCCGGGAAGCGCAGCCGAAACACCATTTTTAAAAAAAACGAGCCAAGTAATAATAACCAGGTCTAAGTGGTTGGTCACATTCGTGATAGATTTGAACCCGTATGAGTCGCTATTAGATAAGTTAGGAAACGAGCTGACGCAGCTGGATGCAGCCCGATTGAAAGTAGGGCAAGATTATCCCAAGCACAAAGGGTATCTTAGTTTATTGCACTCCCTAGAATCAGAAGCCACTATGATAGAGGCTCAATGGAAAGACATGCAAAACTACCTGCAGGGAATAGAGTTTCTGCAGACGCGGGAAAGGAGATCCGTACTTCAGATTGTGGGAAAGGCATTGAGTGTCTTGTTTGGAACAGTAACTGAAGATGACGTTAAATTCATAAGAAGGAAGCTGGGACAAGTGGAGGTAAACCAGAGGACGCTTGCCCAGGTGGCAAGAGAGAGTGTGACGATATTAAATGTGACAAGGTTAGAAGTGTCCAAAAATAGAGCCAGAATCAATTGGTTAATAGACAACCTGGCGAAGTTGAGACAAGAGGTAATTAATAATACAGAAACTGTAATGGTTGAATTACAGGAAATGAGCGGATTCATGCAAAAATATTTCCAGCTAATGACGATTACGAATAAGGTACGACAAACTAGTCAGTCGTTGACGACCTTGCTGGAACACGTGAGGGCACAAATAGACATGCTGTCATTAGGACACCTCTCCCCAAGCATAGTAAATCCGGGTCACCTAAGGGAAGCACTACTTGGCATACAGGCCGAATTACCCCACCATTTAAGGCTACCGGTGGACCCCACTAAAGAATTGTGGAAATATTACAATGCACTAGGATGTGTGACCTTGTTAGAAAATAGGCGATTATTGGTAGTGATATCTGTCCCGTTATTAGATAGCGAGAGTATATTCGAGATATACCAGGTTATAAACTTACCCATTCCCTACCCCAGAAGAGATCAAGGTTTGGGAATGATAGCAAGGTACAAGGTGGAAGCAGACTACATAGCTTTAAATTCGGGGAGAACGAAATTCATGTTGCTATCAGCTGAAGAAGCTAGAAGGTGTAGAGATGATGCCCTAGGGACTTGTACCTCGTTAAGCCCCATCTATAAAACTGGTAACCGCAGAATGTGCATATTAGAATTGTTTGAAGGGAAGGGGGAAGGAATCAAAAGAATCTGCCAAGTGGAGTTATTAACAAACACGGCATTACCACAAGCTATCAGTGTTTCAGACGGGGTGTGGGCAGTAGCCACACAGAAACATATCAGCTTGTCTAGGGTATGTGGGGGAGAGTCCACAAGGACATTAAGAATAAGGCCACCGTTATCCCTAGTGACGCTACCCATGGGATGTTCGGAGGTTGGGGTGTCCATCTCCTTGCCCCCCTATTACCAGAAGGAAGAAAGATATGAAGAAAAAGATTCACTCATAGAGATGATTGGTAGAGGCTTAGTCAATTGTACAGAATTATGGGAGCCTATAGTGAAGAGATTCTCTAATGTTACCTTAAATAAGATGCCAGTATTAATGAAGCCAATAGAAAAGATCGATATGGATCAATTAAGAGATAAGTTAAGTGCGTTGGGAAACGAAGGTGTGGCTTGGGAAGACGATGAGCAGATCGCGATAAGTTGGTCAATAGTAATGGGTACATTCCTAGTTATAAACATCGGGGGTGTATTAATATGGAAGATTAAGAGTAAGAGAAGATTAGCGAACGACAGTCTAGTGAGCATGCAGCAACTCGAGAGGGAGATGCCGAGCGGTGTTCCTTACTCAGACAGGACTGGCGAAGAAATTGCTGAAAGACCAACGGAGGAGACTGGCATGAGACCACCACGTGCGGCAGAAAAAAACCTCCCACAGCGGAGAGGAAAACATTGACCAAGAAGAACAAACCATAGTGAACACATCTGCACCTACAGACACACGCACACATTACCCTTGCATGTAGAACAAAAAGAAAATGAAAAGAACATTACATTGCATGTAGAACAAAAGAAAATGAAAAGAACATTACCCTTGCATGTAGAACAGAAGAAAATGGAAAGAACATTACCCTTGCATGTAGAACAGAAGGAAATGAAAAGAACATTACCCTTGCATGTAGAACAGAAGAAAATGAAAAGAACATTACCCTTGCATGTAGAACAGAAGAAAATGAAAAGAACATTACATTGCATGTAGAACAAAAGAAGATGAAAAGAACATTGCATTGCATGTAGAACAAAAGAAGATGAAAAGAACATTACCCTTGCATGTAGAACAAAAGAAGATGAAACGAACATTACCCTTGAATGTAGAAAAAAAAAAAAAAAAAGTAGATGAAAAGAACATTACATTGCATGAAAAGAATATTACCCTTGCATGTTGGAAAGTAGAATAGAATTGCATGAGACAAATGCATGGTGCATGTTAAATGATGTAATTGGGTTTAGGTGTCATTTACGGGTTAATGACAAATCGGTTAGGGGAGGATTGTGGCACCCTGCATTATTAGAAAAAAGAAATATTCATAGAAATATGATTTAATTTTTTTTTTAATTATTATTAACCAGTTGTTAGTTTTTTAGACGAAGAATAATTGAGTTTCGAGAATAATTCTCTAATTGTACTTAGGCGATCCTAAAGGAAAAGAAAAAAAAAAAGGAAGGGAAAAAGAGAGAGAGAGGGAGGAAAAGAAAGAAAGAGGATGAGTAATGCAAAAGGCCGGTCATTAGCGAAAACAGGTGTCAAAAAGGTATCTAGGCCAGCGTGCCTGACCGAATTTCGAAAGACAATGGGAATTGTTATTTAGAATGAAAAGTCATTAAAAGAAAGAAAGAAAACAGGCTTGGTAAAAGTGTATGAACATATGTGCGATTGATAAAAATGTCGATCGGAGCATCTGGCCTACTTTTGTGTAGAAGACTCATTATCAATTTGGAGAAATGGGATTTTTTTAGAACAATGGAAACGAAATATTAATCGGGGAAAAGTGTCTTTTGGGATGAGAAGGTGACCGCTGGAATTGTATACAGATTCTGACCTGTTAAAGATCAGAACTCCCACGATGATGAAGTGAAGACATTTTCAATTCAGATAATTAAGATTTTTGACTATCAGGTCTGAGCAAAAACAAAGAGGTAAAAAAAACAATTGTTCTTGGCTCACAGAAAGCGTCAGCAAGACGAAAAAAATTATCCTGAAGTCACATCTAATTAGCGGCGGACTGTTTTGACAAGAACCAGGAAGGTGAGAAAGGCCAAGATTGTCATTTTTCGTGCGTGCGAAAAAGACCAAATTGGATTTTGTTTTTTTAGCAAGGTGTTCCTTCCCAGAACAAGGACGGGATAAGCCACGCCCGATTGGAGACGTCACGTAGTACGGGAGACGCCCAACCAGAATCTCATTAGCCGAAAGCGGTCACGTGATATGCGAGAAGAGGAGAAAGGACGCTCGATCAAGACCCATTGGTCGAAAACGGTCACCTGACATACGAGAGACCGGGAGAGATGGGTATGCGCCTCCCCACCAGAGGCACTGTGAGAAAGTAGGGGTGAAAATAAGAGCGATAATGGGAAATCAGAAGTAGTGCGACTTTTGGAATTATCGAGAAAACCCTGACGCCGACAGACCCACCCCAGTTTGTTGCGGCGTCAATAAAAGCAGGACCCCAATCGACAGAAATCAGTTCAGCCCCGGACGGCAGCGAGAAGGGTCCACCTCAGACAGGCAGTAAAGTTGCAGGCCAAACAAGCAAATCAGTTCAACCTCAGTCGACAGAAAAGAGTTGCAGGACGGAAGAAGAAGAAGTTGAAATCAAACCAAGCCCAAGAACAGAAATTCGACCAAACCAAATCGAAGTGAAGAAATACGTCCAACTCAAGCCGAAGAGAAGAATCAGCTGTGAACGACTGGTAGAGATTAGCCCCAGTGTCAAACTAGACCACACTCCGACATACACAATTCTGAAGAGTAGACAATTCGAAGTCTTTAAGTTGTATGATAGGAGCTTGGTTGTTACCCTTTTTTATCAGCAATTTTTTGTCTCGTGAGTTTTTTCTTTTACTTGTGTTTTGCCACCCCCGTCGGACTCAACTTGCATACGGCCCCAATCCCTGTTTGATCCCGTCTGTCTAAGATCTAATCACAACGTGGGTAGACAGACCGGAGATCAGTACAGTTACCCTAGTAACCAGGTGTTGGAAGCGGGTTGAGAAAGGCGAGGCTGGTAATCATCTAACCAAGGGGTTGGAACGGCACGCTTGGAACACCGAAGAGCGACCAGGAGGAGCGACGTCACAGTTGGCGCCGTAACAAAAGGTTGTGTCCCCGTCACAGTAGCTACTGTCAACCCGCCTACTACCGCAACAAAAATGAATATCGGTGCTAGTCAAAGCCATCATGCGTATGGCTAAGAAAAAAAATGAGGATACTTTTGTGCAGCATATGACCCAATTCAAAGTGATATCCTAATATTAAGAATGAAGAAGGCTATATTGAAAAAATTTAGAAATCTGAGATTTTTGTGTTCATTTAATATGCGTTGTTTTGCTCCTAATATTACACCTGTTGTAATTAAAGACGAACAGATATTGCATTTTGTGATTTGTCGTAGTTAAAGAAGAACAGGCACTGCATTTTGAAATCTGTTGTAATTAAAGAAGAACAGATATTACATTATTGGTAAAGACTCATATTTTCAACACGCCTTTACAGTATCATATGAAAGCTGTCAAGAGATATGACTAAAAGTAAATGGAGATAATTCAAACCATTTATGATTTGCTGAAGACATTTTATGAAAATCAGAATCATCGGATGATTTAAAAGAGATGCTAAATAGGACAATCTAAATTGAGGTTTTAAAAGGAGCACAAATAAAACAAAAGATTTAAATTGTAATGATCCGGACAATTCATAAAAAAGAAGATTTAGAACCGAAATGACATAAAAAAAGATTTACTTACGTGGGATGATAACATTAAATGAAGAGCGGGAAAACAAAAAATGTATAAATTTATTTGAAAATAAATGTTTTCACGAAGAGCTTCTTGCTAATATCCTTCAACCATAATTTATATAAAGGAATGTATAATGTCAGATACGATGTATGGAAGCGAAACATGCAAATTAACACAACGGTTTGAAAATAAACTCAGTAAACGACAAAAATCGATGTAAAGAGAAATTCTAGCCATAAATCTAGAAAAGTGGTTAGAGGTCAGCAAACAGACAAAGATAAGAGAAGTAAGTAGAATGGGCGGAATCGAGGCACGAAGCAAAAAAAAAAAAAGAAAAAATAGAAAAGAAAAGATAACAGTTTGCATGATTGGTGACCAAAAAGTAGCAGATGCAATAATGAAATACTAGAAATATTGGGGAGAACTGAAAAAGAAGAATTTGCTGCTAAAATATGACACGGACATCACGCGAAGATTTTTGCAGTAGACTAGTAATGGTTGCTTATATATATATATATATATATAGTTTTAAGGTGTGCTATATTTATGGGATAAAGTGCTCAATATCAGAGATAGAGCTTATGTAAATATAAAAAAGAACATTGAAGTCAACACTCAGAGGAGACAGACTGTTTCATGCTTGACGCAATCGTCAGGCCGCTAGTGTTGGGTTTTTCTCGACTATTTATATATACGAGTCAGTGCTGCATTGTGGGTAGTCCATTCTGGCGTTTATTTTGGTGGGAGTGGCTTGTCTATTTATTTAATTGGGTTAATTTATTTTACTTGTTTTTATTTACTTTCATTTTTTTGTTTTATATATTTATTTATTCTTTTCGGTTTTATTAACGTAGTAAAAAATTTTGGGGGATTTGCTTAGGTCGCTTATTTAATAGTTTGTTTTGGTCTGGGAAGATAATGCTATTTTTTCGTCCAATTTTTGGATTGATTGCTGTAGTCTATTCTGTTATTTTAGCGGGGGGTATTTTTTAATTTATGTATTATTTTTATTTATTTATTTATTTATCATCAGCCTACAACAATCAATCCAAAACCTGCAAACTTTGCTTGGAGGAAAAATAGCTATTATTATTTTTACAGACCAAAATAAATAATGGTGATGTACAATTTAATATACTTTAGATATCTATATATATTAGAGTAATAAAAGCAGATATTTTAAAATATATTTTGTAACGAAAAGATACTGAAAAAAAATACTGAAAAACAAAAGATAGCAAAGTTATTGGGTAAAGCAATAGAGATCTTCGATCGATACAATAGGCTGCTGAAAGTATATGACGTCAAGAACTTCTCGAGGGGAACCTAAAACAAAGCGAGTTATAACGAGATATCCGCTAAAAGAATAAAAGGTGTACAATAGATCACAAATTGGGTTCTAAGCAAACTTTTCTCAGTAAAGCATATATTTTAAAACGTCAGAATTGGACCAAGAAAAAACTTGACTTTTCTAAAGTAATTTTTGCTAACAAATCTCGGCTAAAAATCAATGAGCCTGATGGATGTGTCCAGGGTGGATTTTATCCAATGCCGATGTGCCGGTGGCTAAGAGAAAACATCAAGGAAGCGGCAATGTGATGATATGGCCTGGAATTGTCGACTAAAACATTGGACCATTCAAAGTCGATGAAGCGTTAAACTGAACAGGGCTAACTATTGCGATTTCATGGACAAGACTTTCTGTGTATGCTACAAGTCCCAGCCTCTTATTTTCAAAGTGAGATGTGTATTTATGCAGGACAAGGCTTCTTCTTGTGTATCTCAGCTTACCCATGAATTTCAGCGTAAAAGGAAGATAATGGAATGGCAACCATTAAATCCCGACCTGATTCCGATCGAAAATCTATGGTCACTTGTGAAAATGAAATTATATGAAGGTGGCAACAAATTTGACTGCAAAGCAGATTTATTGGAAGCAATTAAAACCATAATTTCGGAAATTGAACCTAGTTAAGTAATTTTTTTCTAAGAAAAATCAATGGGTAATTGATTTCTGGCTGTTATTGTGCAGAAGGGTCATTATATTAAGACGTAAAAGTTTCAAAGTCTTATATGATTGTTATTTCTTTATTATAGGCGTTGACCAATTGTTGATGATTTTATTACCTTGTTGTTCAAGTAAATAATGATTTACTGAGTTTTCATGATTTAAGACTACATAATTTATAATAAATCCAATAACTTTAATACAACATATTGAATCTACTTAAAAATGTAATTCAAGCTCTTTTACGTCTAAATTAATCGTTTAAAACTTGACAAAAAATTTCAAAGCAAATACGAGTTATTGAGGTTTATGTGCTTTGCATCAGAACTTCAGATTGACTGTAGATAGTACGGACTAAGAAATCAACATTGCATAGTGACTGTCAGTTTCATACCACAACCATTTCTGTAGCTTTCGAAAGTTTTTTTTATCAACCCACCGTGTGATTGGGGAATAATCGGAGCGATATATCGCTTTAGTAGTAAATGCTTTTGATTCTTTTCTCGGACAATTGCCGCAAGCGAATAGCAGAACTCTTGGAATTCCTAATGAACATCAGAGGCACGTGGAAATTGTGGGCGTCAACTCCGTGATAAAACGATAGGAAAGGAAGCAAATGACAAGTGTCTTATAATACGACGAACGACTCTCAAATGCATAATAAAATCTGATACTGTCTATATTCTTGAGATGAGTTATTATGTACACTATTTACATTATTCGGATTATTGTCCTCATCTTTGTCGCCATATTTACTACAACGTTTCGGCCGTGGAGAACTTGGAGAGGGGAATTAACAGGAGATAACTGATAACAGACATCCATTAAACACGGCACGTGGAACTAGAACAGTCTACCCCAGTGAGCGAAATAAAAGGTTCAGTTCGACATTCCAACCACCTGAAGAAGGCTGGAGCGTACAACGGCTGAAACGTTGTAATAAATATAGCGACAACGATGAGGACAATAGTCCGAATAATGTAAATACTGAAAATCTGATACAATCAAATAAATTATGTTAATTATTTCAAATAAACAGAATTAGTAACTTGCAAATAAGTTATATTTTTTATATCAATACAAGTATATGATGAAAGCTTTAACAAGATCGTTGAATTGCAAAACCAAATCTCTCATCTTGTATATTGAGTTTCAACATGATAAAGAATTCTCACATGAATATTTCTTTATAATTTCATGAATAAAATCCCCCATCTTGTATTTTTCTTTAGAAAATGAAGAAAATCTTTCGAATTGAAACGTCAAATCTGTCATGATATAAAAGTTTTTGCTCTATGGTGATCACCCCTCGAGATATTTAATCCAATCTGACATCATGTCTACAGTTTAACTGTAAGAGAGCATTTCTATCTTGTTTATTCATTTCTGTCTTTATTTGTAGTTCTTTGATTTTTCACACCGCTAGTGTCTTGGTAATTATATTCAAGATCAAATCTCTTGACTATTTTAACCTTCTCCTCGATATTTGAGTTGATTTTAATAATTCTATCTTCTGGGGAATTATAATCCGACTTAGCGATTCAAAAGCTTTTCAAAACTATTACAAGAGTAACATTTATTTCATGTTTATAACTAATAGTTTTATAGTTAATAGATTTCAGCTTTCGTATTTATTCTCTCCGAAAAATAATTTTTCGTTGGCAATTAAAAGTTCTAATCTCTTTTGGCAGGCATAGTGGCTAAAATGCATTCATTCGTCTTTCAAAATTTCACAGAATTAATCATTTTATTCTCTAAAACAGATTCTGATTTTTGCGCGCACACACACACACACACACACACACACACACACACACACACACATATATATATATATTTAGTTTTATCGTTAAATTATTCATTGCATAATTACCAGTGCTTATTCTTTCTTACCCACTCATGTACAATTTTGTGTTCATTCTAAGACAACTTTATGAATTCTCTTATTTTATGAACAGTGTCTCATTTATATTTCCGTAGAGTTCTATTATTATTATTATTATTATTATTATTATTATTATTATTATTATTATTCCTTTGCATTTGTGGTACATACACATTTCCTTCCGGGTCCCAACCAGAGACCTAATAACAGAAATGGCTTCCTGACATTTTCCAATTGTCATTTTATTTTGGGACCCAAACCAAATGATCACGCACATTTTACATAGATAAAAATTTTCATGTGAGCTGTGTTTTTGAGTACATTTTTTGTATTTATTTAAGGCTTGGACTAACAGCAAATCCTTCACTGAGTCTATCGGAACATTTTCCAATCAAGCCGATGGCCCCAATTACAACTGGAATTATTGATGGCATCATGTACAGCATTTTTGTGATTTCTACTTCAATATCCTTGTATTTTGATAGTTAATGATCTTCAAATTTATATTACAATCTGTAGAAACGGCCATAACAGTAAGAAAGCGCATTTTGTTTTTTTTTGTGGTTTTTGACCATCATGTCTGGGCGATAAGCTCTGATTATTCTGTCTGTATGTAGTGTAAAGTCCCATAAAATTATTATAGGTCCTTTTTCTGTAGCCAAGTTTGGGTGATGTTCATACCAGTTTCTGGAAGTTTCCTTCTCGTAAAAGTTGCATATTTTTCAGTGCAGATATTGGCCCAATCTATCATGGCGAGATATATATTCGTGATAATACTGTTCAACCTGATACATGATCGTCAATTGTTTCTCCATATTTTTCACAGATTCTGCATTTCGGGTTAACAATTCTTCAGTATGTGTGCTTGATAATTTCTGTTTATCAAGCATTGGTCCCTTGCATAAAGAGTGAAAATACATTCGGTTTCAGCTTTTAACCCTGCACAACGTAGCTTCTGATGGGTACAGGGTTTGTCAACATCATCTTGATTGGTACAGACAGAGTAATGACTATGAAGAGGCTTATTTTTTCATTTGATACATTGCATTTGCTTTTTCTTTTTTTTTTTTAGGTTCTTTGCCGCTGCAGTAGGT
Organism: Acanthosepion pharaonis; assembly: GCA_903632075.3. Lineage (NCBI taxonomy): Eukaryota > Metazoa > Mollusca > Cephalopoda > Sepiida > Sepiidae > Acanthosepion > Acanthosepion pharaonis. The sequence goes on along the minus strand of CAHIKZ030000253.1, from coordinate 2,094,115 downwards.
GTATTATGGTTTATTTGCAGTTTTTCATCCACTTGGGATTCCATTTTGAATGTGATGGCTTCCCTTATTACTGAATAAAATTTCTTATTTCTTTCATGTTATTTGACACAGATCATCGTCCAGTCTTCTGTAGTTTCCAGGTATCTTTGAAGACCGACTGTTATAGGTTTGTAAGAGAGTTCTGGTTGAACTAATCCTTTGCCTCCTTCAGACCTGGACGTATACAGAAGATCAATATCAGTCTTGGAATGATGCATGCGATAGCAATTATGAAGCTTCAGCATTTTGGGCATCCATTCGCTTAATGTCAGCTATGGTCCAGTTAAGGATGTTGAAACTGTATTGCACCACAGGGACAACCAAAGGCTTTATGGCTGATATTCCGTTTTATGAATTCAAGTCGCTATTATTTAACACCAGACGCATACACCTGTAGTATTCTTTACTTACTTTCTCTTTCATCCTCCTAGGTATTTACAGGATTCATCTTGTTCTAGTTCCCTAATATCTGTGACAAAATATAGATCTATTGAGTGTTTCTGTATTTCCCCCTTTCTTGAATGTTACTTTTGCACATTTATCTAATCTGAAATCCCTACCTATGTCGTCACTGAAATATTTTACCGTTTTAACTCATTGGCAAAGGGTTTGATAACATCCATGTAGAATAGATGATTAAACGCTTTCTTTTTTTACTTTGTATCCATAGTTATTACTGTTTAGTCCATGCGAAAGGGAGATTAAAGACAAACAGATCAGACGGGGCGACAGGGAGTCTCCTTGAAATATTCCTCGTTGGATATTCAAATAATTGAAAGTGGCAGTACCTTTGGTGTAATATAGGTATAATGTGGTTTTTCACAGTTGCATGCTATATTTAAGAAAATTTACAGGTGAAACTTCGTACATTTCCAAATCCTTACGGATCCAAGAGTGTTGCACACTCAAAGGCTTTACGTTAATCTATCCATGCTGTTTAGATTTCTACTTTTTTCCTGCATTATTCCACGATTATTTTATTTATTAGCAGTTGATCTTTGCAATCATATGAACCTCTTCGACATTTCATCTATTCCAGGTGAAGAATGAACATTATTCTTGGTTATATTTTTCCATTCTTGTACAAAGTTATCCTTCATTCTTTCTTGTTCTCATTTGATCCACTCTGCATTGCGATTATATTCATTTAGGTTGCTCCAAATATTTTCCCAAAATACACTTTTTCAATAGATGGTGGCATTTTGACTTCTAATAACTGCTTTTTCAATTTCTCTGTTAACCTTTTTGAGTTTCGTTTGGAATATCTTATTTTATCGATAGAATCTACAACGCTTTTCAGGTCTTGTTCTCTGTACTTTTAATTGCAGTTTATTACTATTATTATTATTTCGATTTCTGCTATGGTCACACTACCTACCAAGTCTACAGGAAGACCTAAGGCAGGTGATGGTGTGTTATTATGGCTGCATTTCATGATTTGCTTTTCTAACTTCCATAACATCACTAACGTTACATGGAAAAAAATTCTTCTTAGTGTTTGGGCTGTACTTATCAAGACAATTTTCTCTATTTATCTTAAGCTTGGATCTCCAGAGATTTTTTCAATGTGTTGCTGTGTTCCTTTTGTATCATTCCAAGCGCACCTACTATAACTGGTACTATTCTTGTTTTCAATTTTCACATTTTCCTATTTCGATTTCCAGGTCTTTATACTTCGATAGTTTTCGAAATTCTTATGTTATTATGTTATAATCCGCTCAGCAAGTCATATCAATTATAGCAGTAAGATTTTTCTTTTTAAGTTATATCCGGCCTATTTGCATCAATATTCCTGTTTTTAAAGATGGTGTAATCCCATAGAATTGAAATGTCTTCTATTTCTGTAATCGGTGTTGGGTGATGTTCATACCAGTGTTAACAACTTTTCCAAAGTGTTTACACATTATCCTGTGTAAGTATTGTCCCACTCTATCGTGATGATTTTTATATTCATTTGGCGCAAGTACAAAACGCCCTGAGGTCTATAGTTTCTTGATATTTCTAACAGAACCTGCATTTTGCATCCACACTATTATGTATCATATTTCCTTGAAAGATTCTAGCGAAAAGACTCTGGTCTTGCGCTGCAAGAATAAAGCTTTCTGTGTCAGCCTTTAATCGAGATGATCGTAACTGTCGATGAGTATTAACGATGTCAATATTGGCTTTATTAGTAAGTTCCGGATATGGGCCATACGGAGGTTTGTTTTGGCAGCGTTGTTTGATGTGTTCAAGAAATTTATCCTTGGTTTTCTTTTTTACAATTTTTGACGCAACAGTTGGTTCTTGGGTCCTATTTTTGTTTTCTACAGAATCTACTAGATATAAATCTCTGTATTTACAACCTTTCATGATTGAATAGTTTTCCTTTCTCTTTTCGTGTTGTTTGACTAATTATATCATCCAGTCATGTAAGTTAGTAAACCAGTAGTTGTTGTCTTGTATGACAATTCTAGCTGAATAAGACCTCTTTCAACTTCTTTGCGGGGTGTGTATAAACTGTCTGCACCAGGCTTTGGATGATGTTTGCTTTCTTGACTTAGAATCCATTTGTTTGATATCATTTTTTCATGGTAATTTACGCACGCATGGATCTCTCAGCTATAAATAGGAGTAGGTATTGCCTTTTGGAGAGGGAAGTTTCCAGCAGTCACCTCTGACAGGCGGACCGAACATTTTTGCTGTAACACTCTCGTTTGTATATGTTTGTATTACTGTTTCTGTTAATATATTTGTTTAACTCAATTCCTCTCTTTGTGTCTTTATTTCTGGCCCTAATAAGGCTACAACACATTTAGTGTCCAGTTCAAGATGTTGAAACTATACTGAACCACTGGAATGGCAAGATTATTAATGGCCATAATTCTCTTCTGAGAATTTATTTCAGTTCTTAATATCAGTCGCACCCATCTATAGTACCCGTTTCTCACTATTTCTTTCATCCAATTTATAATGAGTTCCTTCAAACCCATTTGTACCGAAATATTTATAAGCTGCTTGTTGCTCTAAATCTTTGATTGTTACCCTAAGGTCAAACATAATAGAGAAGGTTTGTTCTAGTTAACCTCGTAAAATTGTCACTTTAGCACATTTATACAAACCGAATTCCATTCCAATGTCATCACTGAAATTTTTTTTCCAGGTCACTGTCATTCCTAGCATACAACTAAGTCATCCATATAAAATAGCTTATTTTCTTTTGAGATATGTTATAAACTTATTCCGTATTATTTATTATATGCTTAAGAAAATGAATATATATATATATATATATATATATATATATATATATATATATATATATATATGTGTGTGTGTGTGTGTGTGTGTGTGTGCCTCTGTGTGTGCCTCTGTGTGTGCCTCTGTGTGTGTGCGTGCGTTGTCTGCATGAACGTGTGTGTTGTGTGCATGAATAATGCCATGTGGATATAATAACATCTGCGTATATCAGGGGGGGGGGGGATATAAGCAGGTAAACCGAATTCTTATAGATTCATTCGTTGCCTGTTGTTGTCGCCTGTCACCTGCTCATGATATTTATCATGTATTCAGAGATTCTTGAAAAAATACAGAATAGAATCTGCAATGTTACTGGTCTTGACCTGGCATTTCAGCATCTGCCACTTTACAGTAACGTAGCTTCCTTGAACCTTTTCTGCAAATAATTTTCATGGTAATTGTTCCTATGAACTTTCCTCTTTGGCACCTCGCCATTTCCCACTCTTAATTTTTAGACTGGTTCCTGTAATGTATCAGTCATTATTTTAGGTATACCTATATTTCTTTGTCGAAGTTTCACACCTGAGTCAAAAATCGGCAAGAATTAATTTCATGGTCAAAAATTTTCTGCTAATCGAAAACATAAAGAATGGGAAAATATCTGAAAATTTTTTTTTTATATTTTAAAAAGGACGGTTTCATTTGCATTTAAAAAGGTTTACATTGTCGACATTTCTTTTTTTAGGTTGTAAAAACACGTCGTTTAATAATTTTCCATTTGATTATTGGATTTTAATAAAACTTTCCACATTTATATAAAAGCGAATATATTTTTGAAAGCACACTTTGTTTAAATTTTTTTTCTTTTGATAAAAATGTTTTTTTCATGCGATTGCAACCCCTTTTTAATATGATGAGTTTACACTTTCTAAATATAAGCCCTTAAAATAATTGCTGAATGAATTCGGGATCCAGAGTAAAAGTTAATATGAATGAATTAATCTGTAAAAAAATGAAAATAAAATATAGCCCATCTTTAAAATTTTTAATTTTATCTTTTTTCATTTATATTCTTCAGCTGTTGTCTGTAATAAAAAAAATCTTTTAAAATTTTTTTGGATATTTAATAATTTGATAATCTTTCAAATAAAAAGTGTACCACTATTGAATTTTGTTTTTATGGACTTGATGTACTTTAATAAATAAGAGTTCAAACACATTGAGAAAATATTGCTATTTTTAAAATAATTTTAAAATATTACGCGGCTGTTGAGGGCAGATATTATTAATAAGTACGGGTGCGCAGATTCGTATCCTTCCTGCAATTAAATTGGCATAATTCTTGAAATAGTTACGTCGTAGCTAAGACGAAATGATTCAAAGAAAAACTAAATGTATATCTCCGACATCACTTTCAAAGATTTACCTAAAGAATTTGTAGAATTAATCATTATATTACAAATTAATATTGTACGTAGCGATACAGTATATATATATATATATATATATATATATATATATATATATATATATATATATATATCATACAAAATTTAGGTAATGTGCCTTTTAAGTGAGAAATATTAAATTTTGTTAAGAATTATTAAGTTAAGTTACTTTATTCAAAGGAAAACGAAAATAAAGATGATGAGGAATACACAAATCCAAATTGTGAATTTGGAGATTATTTAAATAAGGGATTATTTTTTAGACTAAACTAATATTGAAGATAATTTTTTGATTTGTCACGTCTGCATTCAATCCATTGAAATATTTTGCAATTGTCTCCCATGTAAAATTATTTATCTAATTTAGTTGTATAAGAATTTTTGACAGTTTTGAAAATAAAATAGACTACTTCCTATATTTTTCACAGTGAAAATTTTATTTTTTTAGATATCATAATAATTTCAACCAAAATCATTTTATTTCTTGAGACCAAAAATAGCAAATATATCTCTGTTTTTCTTTCATGCTTTCAATATTTCGTATGACAGATTGTATTCCAGAGTTAACTTTTTAGAAGTAATTACCTTTCTCTAAAAAACATTTGATTATAATATAAAAATTAGAGTAAAATACTTTTAAAATTATTCTTTTTTATCAGGCTTTAGATTATAAGGGGCTATCATACTTACAGACGGAGCAATTCGCTTCTCAGATGTCGCATGTCTGTTATCAGCCGATGATACAACTGCGATATTATCCACCCACATTAACCTTTGAATGGTACAGACAAATGCTAGCTACGAATGTTATAAAGTACAGTTTTGACATTTTAAATAAAAATTAGGAAGTTTTCGAGTATTAAAATCGAATAAAGATTAGAGTAATTATTTTCCGTCAAATTGTCATGATACGATTATTTTTATAATTAAAATATGCGTTGTTTACGACATTTAGTTTTCTACTATTCACAAAATGGTCGTTGTTGATTAAAGAAATACTTTGAATGGCAGAAGTTTAATTAAATATTAATTCATTAAAAGTCTGGCCTTTCATGTCAAGACGCAAATTTCTCTTTCAATGTTAGTCATGAAAATAATGAATATACTAAAAAGTCGAATTTTTAATATTTAGTTAATATTTTTCAACAAAATTCTTGGGCATTTTGTTAATATTTCTAAGTGCTATCTGTTCTGTCCCTATTACTGTATACCTTGAGTTCTGTCGCTATGTTTGGGTACCTTCTGTTCTATCATTATCCTTGGGCGGCTTCTTTTCTGTCAATATTCATGGATACCTTCTTTTCTGTCCCTAATCTTGGGTGGCTCCTGTTTTGTCATCTAGTTTGTCATTAAACTTGTGTATCTTCTGTTTTGTTACTATTCTTGGGTACCTTCAGTTCAGTCATTATACATGGGTGGCTTCTCTGTTGTCTCTATTCTTGAGTAGCTGCTTTTATGTCCCTATTCTTGTCTACCTTCTTTTCTGTCCCTATTCTTGTCTACCTTCAGTACTGTCCCTATTTTTGTCTACCTTCAGTACTGTCCCTATTCTCGTATGGCTTCTCTTTTGTTTCTATTCTTGGTTGCTTTATTCCTGTCAGTATTCTTGGCTGCCTTCTGTTTTCATCATAATCTTTGGTGTCTTCTGTTCTGTCAAAATACAAGGGTCGCTTATGTTGTGTTACGATACTCGTTCGTCTCACTATTCTTGTGTGCCTTCTCTCACTATTCTTGGGTGATTTCTATTTCTCTCACTATTCTTGGGTGATTACTATTTCTCTCACTACTCTTGGGAGATTTCTTTTCCCTCACTATTCCTGGGTGATTACTATTTCTCTCACTATTCTTGGGTGATTTCTTTTCTCTCACTATTCTTGGGGGATTTCTTTTCCCTCACTATTATTGTGTGATTACTTTTCTATCACTATTCTTGGGTGATTTCTATTTCTCTCGCTATTCTTGGGTGACTTCTTTTCTATCACTATTCTTGGGTGATTTCTTTTCTCTCACTATTCTTGGGTAGCTTCTTTTCTGTCATTATTACTGGATACTTTCTGTCCCTAGTCATATATCACTTCTGTTCCGTCACTATTCTTGGGTGGCTTATGTTCTCTCAGTATTCTTCTGTTCCTTTCAAAGTCTCATTTTCTGTTACTATTCTATATCTTCTTTCTATAGAAGTTATTGGAATTTTATTGCTGTGTCTGCCATCAACACTGTATCATCCATGAATGCCAATAATGAAGCCTAGTAGAACTTCTAATTCTCTAAGAATCGCCTCGATGTATAAGTTGAATAAGTCCATTGAGAAGACGCGTCCTTGTCTCACACATATTTCTATTTTTGTATATTTACTGAATTCATTTTCTATCTGTATAATTATTATTCTTGTTTAGTATTTTATTTCATCTTAATTTTAATGGCTTTTCATTTAATATTATCTGTAATTGTTTTGTTTAGATGACGCACTGTAAATAATTTTTGAGTAATATCTTTTTAATGCTAATTTCGCTAGATTTCATCGCAGCTATTCTGTTTATCAATCTTCGGCCATCAGTAACATAATTTTGAAGTTTTATTAGATGAAATTTTTTTAACTATAATAAACTTTTGACAAGTATGTATTTTTCTCTAAATTTCACTTGCATTATTTAGTTACAGTAATTTCTTGAATTTTATTTTTTCTTTAGATGAAACATTGTTAGCCATTGATAGGTTTTGGCTTGTATTTGTATTAGTATGATTTCACTTGCTTTATTTTCAATAAAGAATATGTCAGCTAAAAAGGTCAAAATAGTTCGTTAAAACTAATAGAAATGTTAAATATATGTAAATAGCAACATACTTTTTATTGAAAGAAAATTGTGTTTCATTTTCCATAAAATTTTGGGCGAAAAATTAAAAATAAAATCATGTCATTCGCAGGAAGTGAAACTGAAGACAAAGCAGACGACAAAAAATGATAATGAAAAGGTAAATGCGCGCGAATCGCGAAGCTAATTTCCGATTTATCGTGAAATTCATTCTGTATTTTTGACATATGTTCTCATTGCGTTTCATTTGTTGTGTTAACTTTTCACTAGTGATTCTATTTTTATGGCATAGAGTACCTCTATCTTTGTTGCCAGTAACGCTAAAGCATGTGTACGGTTTTTAAAGCCGTGTATATTACGTGTCATAAGTTTTGGCAATGAAAACTTGATGTTATATGTGTAAGCCGTACACTTTTGAAGGGCTTTGATTTTCTCAACTTATCTTTTAAATTCCTCGCATGGTTTGATAGTTTGGTGAAATGTCTATGTTTCTCCAGTTTGAACGAAGATCTGTGATTGTATCACATTTTTCTTAAATTCACCTTCCGTACCTCCCACGTAGGTATTATTCTTCCCGCCGAAATCCTTTATAAATCCCACGAGTCATCCAACGGGTACCTGTCCCTATCTTTGATGTTACAGAGGTTCATGTTGGTGTTGTTACTACGAACATCTGTTTTGGAAATCATGAAATAAAATTTCTAAATAATTTTGAAAGGGAAACGATTTCAGAACGTGAATGAGATTAAGGAGAACAAAATGTAACTGATAAAACCCATGTTAGATGATTTAGGAAATATATATAATAATTTTCTAATTACAGAATTCTTTCCTTTTGCTTAATAAAAACATAATAAGTCTACGCAGTGAAAAGCTTTGGCCCTTTGTAATATTTTCATTTGCAAATAATTATCATTTATATTCTATAAATACGAACTAACTTGACATCGATTTTAAATAGCATATCTGTTGTCGTGTAATCGAGTTTAATTAAAGTAGAGAATAACTATTTCAAAGATATAAAAACGTTTTCAAGTAATTCTAATCATCGGTGTAAAATACAAAATCGGTTTGAAAAATTTTTCTTGAAATAATTTTAACATTTAATAAGTTTAATTAAATTGGGAGTTAATTATTTAGGAGCAGTTTTTTCTTTTTCGGAGTTGTTTAGAACGTGCATATTAGGCACACCACTAGAGAATTCTCTTAAAAAATGGTTGCCTTTATTCTTGCCTAGGTGTTTCGTAATATTATTAATACTCGTTCAGTAATTGTTAACTCCAACGGTAACAGGTTATCTTACATGGGTGGCGAAGTGACAGTAAGTTCCCTTATTACTATTTGAGTCCTTTTCATTAACACCTTCATGTGAATGATTCCATGTCTTCTTTAATTTACAATTTCTCCAGCTTCTTTTCTTGTCGTCTTTTGACAAGGTCGGCATACTTATTTCTCTTTTTAATTAATTTCTGATCTAATTAATTTGATTAATTTCTGTGATCGAAAGGGACAACGAAATAATAATAATAATAATAATAATAATAATAATAATAATAATTATTTTATTTCTAATCATGATCTAAACCTCTAACTTATTTTTCTTCTTGATTTATTCAGTATTTCTTTTCTTCATTCAGTATAGTAGGGTCGGTTTTTAAAGGTGGAAGAACTCTTGATTAATAAACGGCTAGATAAGTAGAGGCGGTGTTTCAAGAAAAACAACTCGGAGAAGGAAGCAAGAAACATCTCCACTATCTTTCCCAAGAAAAACTCATGGAAATACGCAATATAAATGTTAGAGACTTTTATACATAGAATCAGAAAGAGAAACATTTGGAAAATCTGACGGTCAAAATGTATATTGAGATCAAGAGGGACAGAGGGAAGGAGAGGGGGACCTACTTAATGCCCATGTGTAAACCGATATCTGGACAGGGAGGAAGAAGAGGAGCGATTGTAAAAAGAAAAATATTACTAAGAGCCATGAAGAATAGAAGGTCGTGGAGAGTCATGATCATCTAAATTCTGAAGGGTCACTGCACGAAGAAGAAGAAGAAGAAGAAGAAGAAGAAGAAGAAGAAGAAGAAGAAGTTTCCTCATGACTGACCTTCGACCTCTTGCTGATGTTATTGTCTTAATGGTTTCGATTGCGATTTTTTCCAGCAATTGTTTTCTGGATCTGTTCCAAGAACAACATTTTTTAATTCAATGAATTTCCTTCAAGCAGAGCAATTATCGCAGTCATTTTTCCCGAGGCAATAAAAAAAGTGAGAGTTTCTAATTTCATTGTTTATGCTTTTCATTACAGCTACCCTGACCGTCCGTCTGAGTAATTACGAATGTAAACCAATTGAAATTAAGATGAATGAAATAAAAATAAATAATTAAATGATAAGGCTTCTACTAGTAAAAATTCAAAATTATATTACACATGGCCGAAGTTGTGATGAAAAGTAAGTGAAATTAAGATGAAAGAAGTGTTGGTCGAAAATTAAAAACGACTTTACTTCATGTTTCTCAGTGTTTTTTTTTCTAGTCGTAATGGTTCCTAATTGTTCACCTTTTTTCGTTTGAGTCGGGGATCTACCAGAACGATGGCGTCCAATCTCTGACAGAATTTGGTTTCTTTATTTACGTGCCTCAATCTAATTTTTCGGGATTAGCAAATCCATTCACTTTTTTGATTTAATGGAAAGGATTCTAGTTTGTGTCTGTTCCTATGGATTCTAGTGCGTGTATATACCGCTGGATTGCATGAAGTTTTGCACAATTTCCAGTCAATTATGGTTACTAACCAGTCATATCTACTTCTGTGTTTCTTCTGAGCTAATTACCTTAATTAGGAAATAATTTGTAGTTTTATCTGTCTCTGAAGTGGCAGTATTTATTATTTTGTCTTGTTTTCGCAATAAAGTTTCTTCCAATAAACGTCTTTACAATAAAGATTCTGTTTCACTCTTCAAGTGTCCTCTGCTTAACTAAGTCTATTAAAATCTTATCTCTAATGAATTTTGCTGTTGTTTTGAAATGTTCGCAGATTTTTCTTCCTATTTTTCATTTCTTACTGTGGAGAGCTCAAATCGAACAATTTTGTTTTGCCAATTTTGCTGAAAGTAGTGGTTGGCTAATTCAATGTTCCATAACTCTTAGTCCTTGTAATCCTCAAATCTCTAGATTTGTTCATACAAGTTTTTACATATTTGAATCTATGCCAGTTGTAAAATTCCTAGCAGGTTATTGTCCCTTGTTGAGCTAACCTCACCTTAATGCAATCACATAATTTACAATCGATACGCATGTCTTCCAAAATAAAACCACCAAGTACTGTCCATATGTGCAAAAAACAAATATAAAAAATTTGTAAATATATCATCAATGATAAAACTTCTACTCCCCAAGCACAAAAAATAAAACTAAACGACTCAAATTACAGGGTGCGATAAGTAAATTGTCGCCATTTTATATTTTTAACTTCGCGCATGTGCTTTGTTCTTGATTTTGTCGACTGCACAGTATAGTTGGGTCAATTGGGCACCATCTGTGACAAAAACGCAATTCACTCCGCCAGAAATTTGGAAACAGCATGTTGCGTTGCTTGGCATCCGCGCCGGAAGCCCCGATACGAAAGAGTTGGATGAGTCTAATGGTGATTACGAAGGTACGGCAGTTCGGAAAATTCACTCTGATCGTTTTGATAAGAAAAGAACTCCCGAATTTGTTGGTGATGGCCTCAATACGGGGGCCTACATCAAGTGCCTTGAAGAGGTAGTGCTGCCCTGGGTCAAGAAGGTGGAAGCTGGAAGACCCTATGTCTGGTAACAGGACTTTACCCCATGCGACACAAGGAGGAGAACCAAGTCATGACTGTCAGACAATTTCTGCGACCACATCACCCCTTACATCTGGCCACTTAACTCACCAGACTCCAATCCCCTTGATTATTACATGCGGGGCGCAGTTGAGCGAGAGGCCAACAAAACTCCTTGAACTGAAGGTAATGACAATGGCAGCATTCACCAATTTAAACAAGATAACCGCCCAGAAGAGATGCAGAAGATTCCGAAGTCAATGGTGATTTTATTGAATTAAGAGTAAATCTTTCTTATTTCAAAATATTTTTGTGCAATTTTGGCAAAGATATCTGTTAAAATGAGATGTCAGTATTATTTTCATTGTTGTGTCATTTAGACGGCAATTTATCCATTACACTTGTACTTGAACTCTAACCTGATTTACCTGATTTTCTGCAATAAATGTTACAGAGGTAACAACGTTGGTGAAACAGGCTCTCAATTTCACCCCCGATTTAATATTAACAAAAAGACAAATCTTTGGTCTGAAGATAACATTGAATCGTGAAAGTGACAGTAATCATAAAATTTTTGTAATATTGCCCCCATTATCTCAGTATTTAATATCCCACCACGAGGAATATATGTGGCACAAGGCCGAATTTAAAGTGGGTTTCTCCGAGCCCCATTATTCTCTCTCTCTCTCTCTCTCTCTCTCTCTCACACACACACACACATAACTCCCAACGAACCCCAATATATATATATATATATAATTTTTCTAATTTCGAAACAATGTTTCACATCCAAATCAAAATTGTGGACAAAGCACCAAAAGTATTTCTCGTTTTAAAATTTTGTTCAAGTTCTTTTGATCACATCAGCCATTATTAGGAACTGAATATTGTTAGTATGGCAGACAAGATTGCTTAGCTGACATCTTTTTTTGAAACACTAGAAGTAAATTTATTTTTCATTTTGTTATTCACTTACCCACTGATATATATTTTATTTAATATATATATATATATATATATATATATATATATATATATATATATATATATATATATATATATGTCAAAGTGAGGACTTATGTATATTTATTAATATATATTTAACTGCCCTGTTATTTAGCATTGAGCACTGTTTTACTTACATCAAAAGATATATGTTTATATTTGTATTTGAACAGTTACACATACATTTATTTATATTTATCCATTTGAGTATATTCGTGCTAGAGCCAGAACGAATTTATGCAAGATATTACCATTCTGCTAACTGTAAACAATTTTCATACGCAAAATAAACCGACTGAACAGAGCTGAGTTTGAAGAAGTCTTTGAGGTCGCTTCTTTTATATCTCTCCAGTCGATGCCTCTCCGGTGTTGTTAATGTATCTACGTAACCAAACAACTTTTCTGATGAGGAAACAAAGCTCCCAGGCGAATGGCAACCAACTGCGAGATGCACTCGTGAGCAGCAGGTAACCTCGTGGAGGTTACATGATAAAAACGTGCGGGCATTATGGCTTATTTGCCGGATCAAACAGCGTTGCTCCGATTGGTTTTGAGGATTTAACACAAAACGTTCTATAAAATACTAAACATGATGGAAAATTCACTACATATATATGTCCACACATAATGTATGATGCATACTTGCATCCACACAGACATACGAATATTGTATCAGACTTTATGTATAGAAATGGTACAGTTTATATCGATGGGATGTTCGTACAACATTCTGTAGTGAGCCATTCTGGTGTCATAATCGCTCATACACATATTATAGACATTTTTGGAGACAGAATAGAGTATATCAAACTTGATCTAAACAGTTCAATAATGGATGTAATGTTTATTAAGATCAATATTCAGGAGGGAGTAAATATAAACGAGAAACTCTAGGGAAACAAAATACTGACGATATTTCACAGGTACAAAGGTTGACAAATTACATAATTGATCATTTTTTACATAATATCCCATCTATTTATATATATATATATATATATATATATATATATATATATAATATATATATATATATATATATATATAATACTAATGAACTAAATCAGTGGTTCTCAATTGGGGTCTACATGGACCCTAGGGGTCCATGTAATATTTCCGGGGTCCACAGGCAAAACTCAATTGTTGTGTTAATTAAAAATAGTAATAATAATTATTATTATAATTATAGTAGAATATTTTATTTGTATTAAATTAGTTTTCATTTAAAAATAAAGCTTAATCGTATACTATTTCTTTGATAATTAAAACCTTAAAATTTATATTAGTGAAGAATAGAAAATTGTTCTTATGTCCAATAGCTATGAAGGGGTCCACCAAGATAAAAAGAAGGGGAAAGGGGTCCATGGGTAAAAAAAGGTTGAGATCCACTGAACTAAATGAACAAACCAATACCCAAGGGGAAAAAGGGTAAAAAAAGAAAGAACTAAGAACATGTACTTCCGGCGAAAATAATCGTCTAGAACGAAAGTTCAGAGTCCAAAGAAAAAAAAAAACCCCGGCACGAGTAAAGTAAAAATAACTAGGCAAAGTACTCATGCCCAATACGCTAAGTAGAGCAAACTAAGTAAACCTATGTAGCAAAGAAGAAACCTCGTTTAAATGAAACTTTCTGGGCAGCAATATAATCTGCCACTCATCATGTTAAAGTCGAATCAGTACAAAAGTTATCAAAATCAATAGTTGAAAGACTGATGAAAGTTATAGAATGTTTAGGAGTCATTATTATGTTGTAGAATAAAAAAATAAGAATTTCTTCATGTATATGGAATACTGAGTTGATAAATTTATATTTCTGTCGCCTATTTCTCTTGCATGAAGTTATAAATAATTAATTATGTTACTCTTAGTTACATTTATAGAGCAGAATAAAACCTAACATCCTGAAAAATTTGATCTCAGAATAGCTCTGTTAATACCGGTTTTACTATGAAAAAAATGATTTTATTATTAAAAACTGATCTAATATATATTAAATTGACTGAAATGTAACCATAAAAGCAATATAAAATGTTGTCCGGAAAATACTTAAAATTGTGGCTTTTTTTCTTTGAATCATAAAACATTACACATCCACAAACAGGTTATTAACAATATTTTTATTAAGGTTAAATATTATACGCTAAAAGTCGAATAATACATTGTTCATATATATATACATTGCAAAAATTTTACGAGAAACATTTTATTGTGAAAATATTGAATTGCATTATAAAATCTGATGTGATGAAAGTGAAATACCATACCATACAATAATGTCATGCAATAATTAAAATTAATTTCATCAAAAGATTTATGAAAACTTCATCTATAAAAAATAAAAACCGCTACTTTATTGGATGTTTTGAGAGAAAATGGAGTTCAGTACAAAACCCGACCGAGAGAAAATTTTAGATTTGACTCCTTTAAGTTCGAGAAATGTCGCGACATTTTCTTCCGTTACATGGCTCAATGGCTCCTCATAAGTTCTAAATAAATCACGGCAAATATTCATGGACGGGGTGGGGACATATAAAAGAATTCTTTAGATCTGTCATGTTCAGAAAAGGCACTTATTTTTGTTCCCTTCAAGGCTCATTTTTCCAAAAGTGTACAAAACATAAACAAATTAAGAATTCATCGAATCAAAAATTGTTTTATGATATAATATACAAATTAGCTGGAAGGGGCTTTACAATAATCAGAACACAGTTTACATCTTTTAATGTTATGTTTATATAAGTTAAACCTCTAATTAGATATAAGTAAAAAAAATCCATCAAAAAACAGTGAACATATTGCATGAAGCTTGTATCTCTCTTGGAAACTTTTCTAAACAATGTCCATTCAAGTTAATTAAAATAGAATTGTATTGCAATACAACGGCTTCTTTGCAACTGGGATACAATATGTAAAGCTAACTAGTCCTACGAGTTTCCTTATATATGAATTGTTTATCAGTATTTAGTTGTTGAGCCTCAGCTGTCGATAGCACTACACAGTGATATGGAAAAACTATTTCTTTTCCATCCTTGTGTTTATTTTCTCACCAACAACCAGTGAAGAGTTTATAAATCCATGGCACTGAAATTAGCGCTTCCCAATCGGATCGAAATGCGAAGTAACGATCTGATTTTTTATACACAGTTTTCTCGCCTCAAAAATACGCTTGAGATTATTTGTATTGAAATTATTTAGGGTTTCTGGATAAATGGCTTATCTGAGTCCCAACTGAAACCGAAGCCCGGTTCTAAAGCATATCTTATCATTTGGAAGCTGATTTTTGAAGCAAAATCTGCGCGCAACTAAGAGAGAGACTATGTAGGTTAATATACGTTTTGCCAAGCTGATCTAAAAAAAAATGATTTATATAAAATAGCATAAATAAATATTAAAAAGGAAGAAAACGTGCAAGAAATCGACTCTGTAATTCTGTTGCAAAAAGACTCTTATCAGCTTCTGAAGTTCGGCTCAAGTGCCCGAAAAAGTGGACAATAAAGTCTTTCTAGTACGACTATCAGTCAAAGTAGTCGACTTAATATCTTTTCTTGCCAGAACGTCAAACTAAAATTGTTTCTAAGATATGACAAGTTATCGTAAAGTACGTCATTCATAACCTAGGAGGATCTGTACACAAAATAAACAGCACCTTCACACACGCGCACCCCCACATACTTCCCACCTATATATATATATATATATATATATATATATATATGAAAAGTGTATATAAATATAAATAAATATAAGTATGTATAATTATTTATATATTATATGCGCGGTACTTATTAGAAAGCGCTCAATATCAGAGATAGAGCTAACATATTTGGTTGGATAGATGTGAGTTTGTGACCCTGGGTTTCACGCTTTAGCGATCGTCAGACAAACTGATTAATCCACTGCGTGCCAAATTATTAGCGAGATAACTTTTTTCTAATATTTCAAAAACCGTCCAATCAATTCACACAAAATTTTCACACAAAATTTTCACACGTTTTTGACAACACTCACCTGCGCAATCACTGAAATTTTCGTACTGATCTGCACAATGTAAACAAACTGGCGCCGTATTTGTTATCAGCACGGTGATTTGAGAGTGCCAAATTATTAGAAAAGTGTAAGAATTTAGTGAAAAGATAGGTCGTAAAAGCAGTTTAAGTGATGCTGAAAAGAAAACAATCACCCCAGAACTCTCAAAAGGTAAATCTACCATAGAAATTTCTAAAATGATAGGGAGGTGTCATCAAAAAAAAAGTTCACCGCCGACCCTACACAAGTACGCAAAAAGGCAAATAAAGGCAAGCCGAAGGTTATTTCACGTTGTCTCATGTCACGAGATGCCACGAAGAACCCTGGACTTACCAGTCAAGCGCTTTTCAGTCGCATTGGGGATCCTTCTGTGTCTAAAAGTACTCGGTGTTGGTATCTGAGGGAAATAGCAACAACAGTCAAACCTGTATCGAAGCCTCCGTTGACGAGAAATCACATTCAAAATCGATTGAAATGGGCCGAGGACAATATGAAGATTGACTTCTCTAAAGTTTTGTTCACAGACGAAACTCGAGCAACACTTGATGGGCCAGATAGTTGGAGCAAAGGCTGAGTAATGAACGGACAGAATCGCCATCAGCGTTTGAGACGCCAACAAGGCGGTGGAGGCATAATGATCTGAGGTGGTATTATTGGAAACACATTAGTGGGCCCATGGAGAGTACCAGATGGCGTCAAAATGACTGCTGATGCATACATAGCGTTTATGAAGGAGCATCTTGAACCGTGGATGAAGAGGCAAAGAGTTGCCTTCAGAAGGGCCATTGTTTTTATGCAAGATAATGCTCCCGTACATGCTGCTCACAACACTACTGAATATTTGAAACAGTTACGCTTCGATGGACCTCGAAAAATGAAGTGGCCAGCAAATTCTCCGGATTTGAACCGAATCGAAAACCTTTGGAGCATCATGAAGCGAAGACTGTACGGCAAACGGACGACAATTCAGGAGCAACGCTGAGTTGTGGGAAGCAAACTCTTAACACATCTCGCGGCATTACAGCAGTGACATCCTACAATTAACAAATTCTATGTATCATAGACTTCTTCAAGTAATTTCAAAACTGGGAAAGCACATTCCCTATTAATTTGTTTATAACTGTGCCTTTGTTTGTATCTATTATTATTTGTTTGATTATCTTATTTATTAGCTTCTTTTGATCATAAACATTCACGTGCAACATTGATAAACGTTTTGTTTGCTCAATTCTGGGAATTTTACTAAACCTTTCTAATAATTTGGCACTCTCAAATCACCGTGCTAATGACAAATATGGCGCCAGTTTGTTTACATTGCGCAAATCAGTACGAAAAATTCAGTGATTGCGCAGGTGAGTGTTGCCAAAATCGTCTGAAAATTTTGTGTGGATTGGACGTTTTTTGAAATATTAGAAAAAAAAAGTTATCTTGATAATAATTTGGCACGCAGTGTATATATATATGTATACTTGTGGAAAAAGTATCAAACCACATCACATATTTAATAAAAACGACCAAAAATCTCAGTAGCATAAAAATAAAATGCATTATTCAATTCAATTCATCAAATAAATTAAATTATTATTTATTTTCTATTAATTTCCATAGAAGCTAATATTTTGTATAACTACCTTTCGCCTTGATAACCGTTTTGCTGCGACGTAGAATTCTGTCTTATGACGTCATGGCAATATTCTGCTGAAATACTAGTAGTTCAGAGGTCATCCTTGATAACGTTCACAACAGTTGACTGTTCAATTTGTTGATTGTTTATCTATATCCTTATTTTTCATGCAACGATTTTTCTATGACGTTGAGGTCAGAGTTCTTGTCAAGGTCATTTCAACAAAGTGACATTTTTAAGATGCTCATTCATTTTCTTTGTTTTGTGTTATGGTGATTTGTGTGGGTGAAGTCTCTTTTTTGCCGCTCTATACTGCAAATGCAATAAATCGTTATTGGTCATAAAATGTTAATAGTGAAATTGTAATTAATGCAGTTCGATATGGTTTGATATGTTTGATAGGTAGCTTGTTTCATATAAGATATTTATCATACAGTCAACAATATTTTTAAGATTTTCAAAACATATTATTAAAACTTCCTTTTATTCTCAATCTGTGATCTAAATGCTAAGGTTGTTACCACTTTCAGTTTAAAAAGAGTTTTATCTGAATGAAAAGCAATTTGTACATAAGCACATCAAGGAAACAATGTCATATTTTTAAAGATGTAAAAAGAAAAACCAGCCAAGGGATGAAATCGCTTATTTTTTTAAATGTTTTCTTTTAGTTGAATATGATTTAAAATTAAATGTTCACTTATTTTATAATATTAAATATTATTATTATATTATTAAACATATCAATACATTATGAAATAATATGATTATATTAAATAAAATTACTATATTAAATAATACCATTATTAAATATTATTAAATAAATACAACTAATAACATTATTATTATATTAATATATTATTATTAAATAATATTACTATTACATTATACAAATTATTATATTATTAAATAATATATATTCGTTATACTCTATTATTATATAATACTATTATTATATATATAGAAAGAATATATAAGAAAAGAGAAATAATTATTAATTTTATATATATATATATATATATATATATTAATATTCTTAAAGAATAAACACTTAAAAAATACCATTTGAAAAATATTTTTAAAACCCTTTTATAAACAAATAGAAATAAATAAGGAATAGAAACAAATTAAATAAAATTATAACCATGAAAATAAATAGAAATATAATTATTAAAATATAATTATAGCGTAATAATGTTACATCAAAATTTAAATATAAATAAATCCAATAACAAATAAATGATGATTAAATTATAAGGGAGCCTTATAGCAAGAACACAAACAATAAAATAAAAATAAATAAATAAAGAAATAAATAATAATAATAATAATAATAATAATAATAATAATAATAATAATAACAATACTTTAACATTAAAGATACTAGTAATAGTCATGACAACAGTAATAGTAATTGGGAGAAAAAAGAAAAAAATTATAATATTGGTTGAGTAAGGAAAATGTAGGAAGGTTATATGTTAGTAAAGAGGAGGAGAAGTAGAAGTAACAATACATATTTAAAGTGATACCAGTTTACGGAAGTTCAATAAAATTCTAGATCAGTTTGAATCTACTTCGGTGACAACTTTTGGGAATTAACTTGTTCCTTTGGTTTAATAGTATATTTTGATTATCGAATTTCATTATACTAATCTTCTATTGTACCTTTAAAATTACTATATATATATATATATATATATATATATATATATATATATATATATATATATAAAGAAAAACCATTATGTTGGTGTAACCAACAGGCGACTTGCCAGAAGGCCTAACACCCTATATATAGAATTACCGATATCCCTTGAGGAGTGGACGGATCTAGAGTCGAATGCTGACGGTAACCTCAATCAACTAAGTGACAAATTGACAAATTTTATTTTTATTAATCCCCCCATATATATATATATATATATATATATATATATATATAATAGATAGATAGAGAGAGAGAGAGAGAGAGAGAGAGAGAGAGAGAGAGAGAGAGAGAGAGAGTATAATGTTATAAAGTGTCTATTAAAACATTTTGGGAATTGCATAAAGGTAAAAAGATTAGAACTAGAAATCGTTGTTTTATTGACGATGGGTTGTACCCATCACATATGCAGTATGAATCTATCTTCACTCCAGCTATGGGTTAAATACTAGACATAACATGATTTAAAAAAATGTTTCAGAGACAAAAACAAATCATATAAAATGTTATAAAATATTTTAAGAAGTCTAAAAAAATAGAAAAAGAAATATTAAAACAACAAAACCGTCAAACAAACATAGAAAGATTGCATAGAAAAAGCACTCGAACATTGCTAAAGATTAGAACTATAACACAAATAAATCGTTGTTTTAAGAAATTTCACTTCCAGTCGCGGTTCATTCTCCAAAAGAAAATACTCAAACAGCACTACACTATCCACATACATATGACATTAAAAGACAGAAATATTACACCAAGAATAAGATGGAAATATTGAAAAAAAGCACCTGCCTACAACAACATTACAAAAAAACGTGCCTACTTTGCCTAAAGTAATAATTTCTACCAAACAAAAAGAAATTACTAAAAAAGAAAAAAATTACTAAAATAAATTTCTTCAAATACCCAGCTAAACGGGTAAAAAAAAATAAATACTAGGAAAAGAGAAAACATAACATCATCAATTATTTTCTAGTTCATATATTTTTCTAGTTCCAATTATTTAAAAAAGCAATGATTTATTCTCCAACAAAATTAAAACCGCATCCAAAAAACGCGCAATGTTTCAAATAACCACTTTAAAAATAATAACAAGAATTAACAAAATTAAAAAAATAGTTTTAACCATAGTCTTAACCCAAAAAAAGCAGACAATAATCAGAGAAACAAATTCAAACAAAATAGATGAAAACGAAAGATATTCGCCACACAATGCAACATTGAATACAGCGACCAATTGCATATGTATGTACGCAACGACATGTGAGCTCCAATGAGTGAGCGTGCGTGTAAGTTTGAGTGAGTTTCCGATGACACGTTTTCCTCCCGCTAAAAAAATCACTGATATTGAGCGCTTTCAATAAGTACGGCACATATATATATATAAATAAAAAAATTACATATATAAATATTCATACACATTTTATACACACACATTCACATATATTCTCAGCTATGGGTTAAATACTAGGACATGTATCTGGAATATTTAAAAAAAAGCAATGATTTATTCTTAAAATCCAAAAATGTTTCGAAGAGTTAATAAACCTTAAAAAACAAATCACTCAAACAATGTAGAATATCACTAAAAGAAATGTTCGATATAGTTGATAGGCAATAAGTAATAGAACATATTGAAAAGTAAGGAAATATTTTAAGAAGCTGGTATTGTCAATGTTAAAATAAAGAGAAAATGTTGAATATTAACATTGCCTAAAGACATGCAAGCAATTACACTATCAACTTTAATTGAATATTCCAATAAGAAACGTATAAATTGGGTGAAGAAGTACGAAAAAGACATTTGACATTTTATAACTTTCATCAATTTTCCGCACTGTCAACACTATTTTCCACTTGTAACAGTTTTTTTTTATAGCTTTCCAGTTATCTCCATATTTGAATATACCTTGCCATTCTCATATACATTCCTTTGAAGGATGCACTATAATCTTTCTATTGGTTTGTTTAGAGTGGATTGAGGCCATTACATTTATTTGGTATCATTGAAAATATTTGATTGACAAAGTCGGCATTTTTCAACTGTGTAGAATATAAATATGTATTGCCTTTCATAAATATACTCCTTAATATAAAGCTTCTTGGTTGTGACACGTACCACTAAAACAAAGTTTTCTCCTGGATTTTATAATAATTTTTTTTTTATTTATCTTGACACTATCATTTACTTTGAAGGGCTCTCTAATTGTCTACAGCACTAGTCCCAACTTTTACTCCATCTCCACCATGTTGTCTTCTAGGTCGTACTGTTTGATTATTTCCATGAAGGACTCATTCAGTAAACCAACCCTCATGTCCTTCCAATGTCAATCTTCTGTCATCACTAAAAATGGCTATTGAGAAATCAGTTCTCCTGTATTTTTCTCCCAAGTTACCAATAAAATGGCGAAATAGCTCTTGTTTAAGAATTTCGCTTTGTCGGCTAATGCAAAATTGTGGATCAAATATATTTTTTCATTGAATTATAAAAATGTGTTGTGAATTCAACACCTGGCTAAGCTGAGGTGTACAAAAACGTGGAAAGTTGATTTAAAGGGAGATAACTGATACTGAGACACCCGGAGGAGACATGGCACGTGGAACTAGAACAATTTACTCCTATGGACGAAGTAAAGGGTTCAGTTCAAAATTACAATCACTTGAAGAAGATCGGGGCATATAACGACCGAAACATCGTGAGTATGGCAACAAAAATGAGGAAATAGTCCGACCAATGTAAATAGTGCAAATAAAAATTTTATATTCGAAAAAAGTGTTTTAATTAAATGTCTGAAAATATTAGCAGAAAGAAATTTGCTTTTCAAATGTGTATTCAGTCTTTAGTTTTCCAAAAGGCGCTTTTCGGAACTTTTTACACCCACCAATATTTAAAAAAACCGAATCACGGTGAAAAACAGTCCTGATACATTGAATGCAAAATGGCGTGTTGTTTTCAGACTCTGTATAAATCATGTTTTCTTCTTTCAACCTCTGTAAGCATGAACCGATTTCATTGTCCATAACAACATCACTTATGTGTTTGATGTGTAACCCGCTAAATAAGACGACAGTTGATTGGTTTAACAAGAAAAGCAGTTGAGCACAGTAAGAAGGAAAATAGCATTTGGATCCAGTCAAATATTAAAATGCTTTATCCTTATCACTTACGTGCATGGTTGCCTACAGTAGAGCAAAATTCAGACAACTAATCAATCAACTTATTGCGAATACGTTTGATTACTTACAGGCACCGACTATTATGATTATGTGGTAGAATTAGTTAAGCTTCATAAATATCTGTTGGGTGCTTGCCGTAGAATGAGGCTCAGACGTTTATTCATGTGAAACTCAATACTACATTATTGCGGTCTTGTGCCAGTTTTAGCTGGTAATAATGCTTATATATTTCTCTAATCTATAGAAAACCGATCCTCAAAAAGATGACATTTTGTCGTTGTTATCATTACACTCTCTTGTTAACTAGTTTGAGTCCGATTTGCTGCTCTAGTATTGTGTCATTGTACTATATTAACGCTTAAAAATACAATTGACACACTCAGATATTATCGAATGCTATATATATATATATATATATATATATATATATATAGGGTGCGATGGATAAATTTTCATCTAAATTACACCATAATAACATGAGGGATAAACTTTGAAAGTTTTCATGCAACAAAAACAGTCATTATTATTTCGTCCGTGTATTGGTTGATATATGGAAAAGTAATTGTCATCTTTGATAATGGCTTTTGTAAGCCGAAAGCTTAGATTGGATTTAAATATGTATCAATATGGTGATTTCCTTTCGTCTTTCAATGTTAATGTTATTAAACTTATCAGACAATATGAAAGGAACTTAAAATAAATAGACACAACTTGTCTATATTATTTAATATATATATATATATATATATATATATATATATATATATATATAGTTTATGAAAAACTAGGTAATCCGTATGGGTAGGCCAAGGAGGATAAAATCCAGAGAGCTCAGTGTAAATCCAGAGCAAATAATTTAAATAAAAACAGACCACTTTAAGGTTCCATGTAATAAATTATTTCACCACAACCCATTTAAAGGACTGCGGATCATCAGACTTTACTTCCAAATGTTGAAACGAAAAATGAAAAGAAATTTACACATTTTTGACTGGCCGTATTAAGCATATGTAAATTAACGAAGTGAGGAAGTGAGGGGGAGAGAGAAGACATGAGTGAGTTAAATGTAATTTAATATTTTTATTCTTACATACTTAAAATTACTTGTGGGGGTACAGACATTGGCACATTTAAACGGTTAAATTAACGGAAGTTATATATTGATATAGAAGGGGTAGAGGCGAAAAGACATAAAAAGAAAAAGAGAGAAGGAAGTCATGAGAGAAGGTGTCATTAATTTTCTGAACCTGAATATTGCGTTGTGCATGAACTTGCGAGTTGTGCTTTTGTTTTTAGCATTAGTTGGAAACTAGCTAAGATGAACGACAATTCTGATTGCCAAAGTTGAGGAAAGTCACCTGGAGACTTTGCGGGATTCTATGTGAGCCAGTCATGTGTATTTGGTTCTTCCTGATAGTGTGGTTGCTTCTGCACAAGCCTTCACCGTTGCAATCATATATGTCTAGCTGTTCGGTTCTAAGAAGTGAACTGCTGGAGCCTCATACATAGAATATATATATATATATATATATATATATATATATATATATATATAGTTGGATTGATGTGAGTTTCTAACCCTGGTTTTCACGTTATTTACGATCGTCAGACAAACTAATTCATTTTTAAATTTTGGATTGATATAGGGTTGCGTATATTTTTTGGTAATGGGAGGAAAAATTGTCGTCGGAAACTCACTCATACTTACGCAAACATGTATACACGCACGCTCACTCATTGGAACTCACACAAACACACAAAAAAATACATACGGACCTTACAAAAAAGATAATGACACCCCAACTTACGTACACACATCCTCCAACCATCCACCTTCAATCATCAAACAAATAACCATATCAATCAGCCGCAGACTATCTGAAAACTCATCAAACATAGACATGTTCAATAACAAAAAATCGCCAGCATTAAAAAGTGGATACAAACAACAACTACAATACACACCTCCACAACCGAAACACAAAAATAGAAAAAGAAACATTATCTGGTTTAACACACGATACAACAAAACCGTCAAACAAACATAGGAAAGATATTCCTAAACTTAATAGAAAAAGCACTTCCCTGAAACAAACCGGTTAGCAAAAATAATTAACAAGAATAACGTTCAAATCAGTTACAGCTACACAAAAAATATAACACAAATAATAAAAAGCCACAACAAAAAGTAACAACCTGCAATAATGTAACCAAGGAACTTCAATGTAACTGCAGAAATAAAACAACGTGCCTACTCCAAGGAAATTGACAACAAATTAATATAATATATAAGGCCAAGGTAAGTGCAAACAACAGCACAGTGTACTACAACAACCACGACCTTTCATTCTCCAAAAGAAAATACTCAAACAGCACTACACTATCCACATACATATGACATCTAAAAGACAGAAATATTACACCAAGAATAAGATGGAAATATTGAAAAAAGCACCTGCCTACAACAACATTACAAAAACGTGCCTACTTTGCCTACACGAAAAGATAGTAATAATTTCTCATACCCAACAAAAGAAATTACTAAACATAAAATCAGAAATAATTTCTAAATGCAGACATGAAAACAAATACCTGTTATCACAATTTATGCTAAACGGATAAAAAAAAATCAAACAAACAAAAAAATACTACTACATAAACCACCATTAACCCTATGAACGTGAAAAGAGAAACCACAGACACCATAACATCATCAATTATTTTCTAGTTCAATATATTTTTCTAGTTCCATCATAATAATTATAATTAATGTTATTACCATTCCACCACCGTTACTACAATCACTTCTACCACTTTACAATAACTATTTGCTGCTACAATTGTTATTACCATCACCCGCTCCCCCACCATTACTACCGCATCACAATTACCATTGCCGCATTAGCCCACAATTACCACTGCACCGCAATTACCATTACCGTATCAGTTCAATTATACTTACTTCCCCCGCCTCCAACAAAATTAATACCACCGCATAAATACTAATAAGTATTACAAACTAGAGTTTCTGCCATTTATAAACGCGCAATCGCCAAATATACAATCAAATAACCACTTTAAAAATAATAACAAGACAGCATTAACAAAATTAAAAACAATAGCAATTTTACCTACCATAGTCTTACACAGACCCAATCATTAAAAAGCAGACGAATAGATGTGTGAACACGTGCGCATACGTATATACGTGTGTGCGAGAGAACATTATTCAGCGAACAAAATAGATGAACGTTTTGCGCGTGACACGTCAACTGACGAAAGATATTCGCCACACAATGCAACATTGAATACAGCGACCAATTGCATATGTATGTACGCAACGACATGTGAGCTCCAATGAGTGAGCGTGCGTGTAAGTTTGAGTGAGTTTCCGATGACACGTTTTCCTCCCGCTACCATAAAAATCACTGATATTGAGCGCTTTCCAATAAGTACGGCACATATATAATATATAAATAATATATGTAAAAATTACATATATAGATTTATATTTATATTCATACACATTTTATACACACACACACATTCACATATATATATGTAAAAGTGGATATCGAAGACAACACTCAGAGGCGATAGTCTGTTTCATGCTTAAAGGCAATCATCAGGTCATGAAACAGATAGTCTCCTCTGGATGTTGACCTCAATGTTCACTTTTATATTAACATACACTATAACGCTAAATATAGCATACCTTAAAACTATATTTCATCATCTATATATATATATATATATATATATAAATAAACGTCTCTGTCTGAACTTTAAATTATACTTCTACATTATACTTCTAATGACTTTGCTTAAAACTCTTAAAATTTATTTAGTATTTAGTTTTAATTTTTCCTCAATAGAAGTAGATAGGTTTGTCTATCGCCCGGTTCACACGGTCCACCACGGTCTTTTGAACCAGAAAAGCAGTTTATCCCTTGTTTCCTCTTTAGGATTGGTTTTCTGGTTCCTTCTAAAGTCTACTACAATACTATACTTTTAATGTCTCTCCCCGAACTCTGGAATTTTATTTAATAATATTTTTTTTTATTTCTCCTCAGTAGGAGAAGATAGATTCGAATATAGTCCGGCTCACGCCCCCCACGATCTCTTGAACAGAAGCAGAGTTTGATCCCTTGTTAAATGTTTAGGATTGGGTTTCTGGTTCCTCCTAAAGTCTTTTCATTCTAGTAGCCCCTTGCGTCTTAGTGGCATTATCGCCTTGATTGGTGCAAATTGATACAAAAAAAATACGATGAAGGCAAATTTATAAAGCAAAAGTTTATGCGATCTCTATTTAGTCTGTCTAGCATAAATAATTTCCATGCGTATCTGAGTGAATATATTTGCCATGAGTGAAGAGGCCCTTTAAGAGAGAGAGAGAGAGAGTGAGAGAGAGAGAGCGTGTGTGTGTGTAAACAAACTCATTGACCTCTGCTGCCATAGGTTCACCTGCGCAATGAAGGATACAGATTTCGGACTCCTACAAATTTTAATCATCGTCCAGTGATTTCAAGACAAGCAATGAGATCTGATTAATTTCCACGTTTATTTCTCGTTAAACATCTTGAATGAGTGAATTGATTAAGGAATAAATTTCATTTATTGCATCATCAAGCAGTTCTACAGATGTCAAATGATTATCCACCTTTACGTAAACAGTTTATCGATTAGGAACATGTGAAACGATTTGTGAGAATGAAATATCGATTTCCAGTAAACTAATTGCCTTAGTTGAACAAAATAGTCGTGTTGCTTTATTCGTTCGTTATGAGAATTATCAACTCGATGCAGAGGTTCAAGCGTTTTTAATAAAATCATTTTTGTGATTCATAACATCTTGATTCAGCCATCAAAGATTTTTCCCAGGGTTTCGAGTCTTAGCCAGACGTCCTGCCAAACTGTATATTCTGTCGTAGAAGAACGATTCTGGTTTTGATTAAAAGATTTCTCTGGTCATTTTACAATTTTTGAACATGCTGGAACTGGCATTAAAGGTCGTAAGTAGGAGTCTGAGATCTACTCTGGTGTAAGACAAGCCCACCAGAATTATTGTCGACCCTTCATCATATTTCATGAATATCCTAAAACAGAAATAAAAGCAAAAAAACTTAAAAAATATAACTCACAGGAGTGACTCAGTGGTGCGTGAACGTCATACCCAAACAGACTTTGATTTTACAAGGAAAAGAAGCCTCTTAACATATGTCTTCTTTTTCCGTCTAAACAGATATACTGAGGTCGAATTGGCGTTAAGACCTCGACATCTCAACTCAAATAAACCTGATCTAAAAATGACCAACCAGCCTTGCTTTACAAACTGTTCATACAAGTCCTCATTCTTTTATTCTTGTAAACAGTTGATGCTTTCCTCATACATATCATCCTCATCATCATCATCATTAACAGTTCCATGACTAGCTGCGGTCCTAGGGTCGTTGCGCATCTAAGAACCCGAGCCGTTCCCGCCCATATCTTGTTTGAAAGCCGGAAAAGTATTAATTTATGCATAGCGAGTCTTTGGCAAATAGACCTGGCGGAATCCATCCTTCTTCATGCCAAAGCACAGTATCATGAAAGTTGAAGGCTCGATTCCGTCATGGATTCGTGGCTAGGAATCTCATCAATGTAGTGTTATCGCCACATTCGCTACATCCATAGCTATAGAGCCCACTATACTCCATTGTGCTAGATGACCATTGACTCTATAAGAATGTTCATCCGCCATTTAACAGGTCTTCGTTTTTATATCGATTCGTATTTAGCCACCTTCTTTACCAGAGGAGACACTTGTGGAACCGGGTTAGTTGCTGCACTTATATATTTAATGAAAAAATATTACGTTTTAGGTATATATATATATATATATATATATATATATATATATATAAACCACAAGAATTGTTTTAAAACATTTTTTTAAATTCAATCGACAAGGCTTGTTGGCTTAATATTTGATAATATTTTCCCAATTTTTAAATATGTTGCATGTTCAGATAAAACATTGTGGCGAAATTACCCAACATTAATATATTTTGCTTTTGGTTCGATTAATTTCCACCTCACTCGAGCATTATCAAGAACTAAATGTCAGAATGGTAGACAAAACTTTGTAAACTTATATCTTATCATTTTTGGAATAAACAAACATAACTGTGTCGTATAAGTGGCGTCAAGTGATGATCTATTTTCAATCGATGGGAAATACACCCACAAATATACTTGAGAAAGCCAGTCACATAATACCATATAGCAATTTAGTTAATGACTATAATTAAAATATAATTTAAACTGAATATAAAATTTCTTACAACTAAAAAGACAATGAGGGAAGACTGAATAAATCAATATAAAAACAGAAAACGGAATGTAAAAGAAAAATACTGTAAAAATATCCGACGAAATATATTTGTGAAACGTCTAAGAATTTAAATAAAAGATTAAATGGAAACAAAAAGGATCATGGGACCTGGATGCGATTTCACAATAGTCAGTTTCTCTCTATTTATTTCTCTTTTATTTCTCTGACTTCTTGATGTACCGGCCTGGGAAGACAATTGGACAGTTGAAAAGTGCCTGAAAACCATACCCAACGGGTTGAACCAAACCTTGAAATTGGGTAGAATGAGATATTCAGAAGCTTTTGATTGTTGTGCTAGCCCGAAGTTACAAGTCATCGTGGCCGAGGGTGTATGCTTACTGGTATAGTTCAAAGTGTTAATCGTAATCTCTCGTTCAGAAACTGTAAAATTAACAGAGCATAGTTTCCGTATAAGCCACAATTAGGCTGTGTGAATGTTAAACAAAGCAATCATTTACAACAGGGGTTGGCTAGTCGCCCTAGCAGACAGGTGTGCTCGGAAACACGTGTAGCTGACCATGACAATAAATCTATTATTCGTTCATCGTAATTGGTCGGACA
This sequence comes from Acanthosepion pharaonis, assembly GCA_903632075.3. Taxonomy (NCBI): domain Eukaryota; kingdom Metazoa; phylum Mollusca; class Cephalopoda; order Sepiida; family Sepiidae; genus Acanthosepion; species Acanthosepion pharaonis. Next base: position 2,064,320 of record CAHIKZ030000253.1, on the reverse strand, counting down.
ATACTTTTGATTTAAAGAAACCAGTGAAAGTATCTTATCAAGAAGAGCATTTAAAGACCGTTCATCAGTTTCGGAATCTTCCATCGTAAATTTGCGTCTGAGATTTGAGCCAAAAACAAAAGCGCTAGAAATGCGATCGGCGAGGTTCTGCATCTGGATACATGGAGCGAAAAAAATTAAAAAAAAAAAAAACAAAAACTGAACGCCTTGATATATGCAGCATCCCCATATGTATATATATATATATATATATATATATATATATATATATATATATATATATATATATATATATATATATATATATATATATGTGTGTGTAGAATTATAGATAGATATCTGTAGAAAAGACAAAATGGATAAAAAACAAGAAGGAAAAACTATACTCAGTCGACATTGCCTTGATAAAGTCGCTCAGAGGACGAAATGCATCGGCTTATTATAGTTTTTCCTTTTGTTTCTTTTTATTCATATATATATATATATATATATATATATATATATATATATATATATATATAAGACGCCACCAATTAAAAAATTATTGCAGTGAATTATTACATCTATCTATCTATCTATCTATCTATCTATCTATCTATCTATCTATCTATCTATTGCAGTTCAAAACCATCTTAGAATAATCCATCATTTACTATAGTTTTAAGTATGCTAAAGATGCAATTTAGGGGAACAATTTACAACTTCTAAAGGTCATTTATCAAAAAGATTTTCTTTCGTGCTATTATTTTCCTTTCTTTAGAGTAGGTTAACCGATTATTCTTTCGCCCTAGATTTTTGAAATATAGACATTCTTATGAAGTAGATGGTTCACATTGCCGCATTTTTCGATTAAGCTACATTGAAGTCTTTTTTTTTTGCTTTTGATTTAAAATACACACACTGCAAAAGTACGCACACATATCTGTGCTTTTGTTCTTTTGCTGTCGTGTTTAAATATTTAAAATAGCGTCCCAATATTTTATGAGAAAAAGAAATAAGCAACTTTTCGCACGGAATATGAAAGTGTAATTAATTATGAAGTCTATTTTTGTAATATATTCCGCATTTTCCTCAGAATTATTGCCGAAAAAAATCTGTCTTGTTATTTGATAATAATTTATTGTCATTAGTATCTTGGTATGAAATCTATCTGCTAGATTCCCCCGAAGATAATGTGAGAGCAGCTCTCCTGAATCATCCTGAACTCACTTCAGTGTTAGATTTTCTCAACATTGACATGATTTGAATTTCGTAATCATGTTAAGAGTATATTGACACTAAAGGTCGTTGTCACTCGAGATTATGCGACAGCAAGTCACCAATAGTTTCCAGCAATTTTCACAATATAGTGCTGGCCTCAAAACCTCTATAGAACCTTCAATCATTTCAACTACTTTATTAGAGTGAGACAGGGACGTGCAAAGGTTTGACGATGTTTGGTGATGCCCAGGGCCAATTCCTTGACCGTGTTCACCTAACACTCAAGTGGGGGGGGGCTATAGGGCCTAGTACTGAGAAATGTGAGAAGGGAAGGCAAATATGTAAAAACAGATGAAATATGAAATAAGCACTTTATTCAAATTAAATATAAATTAAATTTCTATTTCATACCTTGATTGGTTGCTTGGGCCCGTCGAACGCTCTGCCACCCCCCCTTCTGCGCGCTACTGGATTGAGGCCAAATATTATGGACACCCAATTCACTATTTAGTTTCACTTCAGATTTTGGCAAAGCGCGCGAGCGCGCACACACACACACGCGCGCGCACACACACACGCGCGCGCGCGCACACACACACACTATATATATATATATATATATATATATATATATATATATATATTACCAGATTTAAAATACATAAACAGAATGCTGTTAAGCCTAATTCATGTTATGTTATGATCTAAAAAAAATAGTTAAAAAATAGTTAATGTTACACGTTGGGAATAAATACAGGTAAAATATTCCTCTATTTTCTACCTGATAATATCCACAGATATCAACACCATTACCCGACCATAAATATTTGTGATTGCCGAAAGCTTTATAAAGGCGTAGAGTTTTTTTAAAAATATCTTTCGAGGCGGAGACATTTCAGAAATAAGCAATTCCATTAAGACAGACTTTAGCGCCATTATCATACATATTATTTTTCTGCCTCTGGATTATTTTACCTTCTATTTTTGTTAATTGTTCGTCTGTCCAATGATTTGTTGAAGACGCACATTCAAGACAAACAAGCGTTCTATCGGCAAACAGGAAAATAACTTCACAAAGAAGCAAAACATTAATTATGTTCCAATCTCACCTGATAGGATATGAAAATGATGATAATTCATTCAAACATTTCGGCAACTCTTCTATACATATACATGTAGATCATTTTATTGAAAGTAGTGGTTATAGTGTGTGTCAAAATTATTTAGGCTTTCTCCTTCAGTGAGTCATTATTACGCCTATTACTACAAGTAGACGCATTAGTATGAAATTATTCGAATATGAATCATTATCAAATATTATTCATTTTTGATATTTTATTTCTTTTGCAAAGAATTAATAGACTGAAGTTCTCGGAAGTTCTTGGAAGAATTTTTGTCAGTCATTATGAATTTTGCGCGATTATTTCTTTCATTTTTATATCTTCCTTTTTCTTCTGGTATTTATTTCCTGCTCTATGACTGCGGATGCTGGACACTTTATTTAAAGATGAAGAGACTTGAAGTAACAAAGATATGGTTCAAAATAAGGATGATAATACACTAAATCATTTTTCTGTAAGGATCTAACAGTTGGTTCATGAATTTGACAGCATAGTGGTTGTCGGTTCAACGGTTCAAACGGGTAAGCAATAACTGAACACTTTTATAAATAAGACGAAATATCCCCAGGCGTGAGCAGTGGAAAGAGAACAGTCTACCCGCGTAAATTAAATGAAGGATTCGGTACAGAATTCCTTGTACGTTTCAGCTTGGATTCTAAGAAGACTGGTGACACAAGAATGCATGTCGCACGTTGGCTCAGCGTCCCTCCGCGGGTGGTCTTAGCTGGTCGCAAACCTGGGTATGGGAGGCATATCGACGCTTCAGAATTCTTGGGACCCTTTATTGAATTGTTGCCGTTTTGGATTTGGCAGTTCATCACTGTCAGAATACCCCGCCCTCGAAGCACTCTGGCTAATCGCTGACCATTTTCGCCCTGGCCTTTGCTTTCTGTACCACGATAAATATTCACCTGAAGAAGGGCGGAGGTCAGAACGACCAAAACGTTGGGATAACAACAAATATGACGATAATAGTCCAAATATGAATAGTGTAAGTAAAGAATGGCATTTATATATAAAATCAGAATGAAACAGGTGAACTTTTCAGGAGGAAAAAGACTTGGAAAATTTAACACTCACGGTACATAAGAACAGTAGAGAGAAGTAGTTGAACGGGGTCAAAGACGGACGTTTTTCCAAGGGAAAGGAAGTCGTGGAGAACCATGAAATCTATGTCCTTAAGGGATACGGTATATAAAAGAAATAAAGAATAAAGTTCTGGTAAGATTCAAAACAAAAATCCTTTGCTTAAAATGCTGCCTGAACACTGGTCCTCATTTAACGACGAGACTATAAAGATTTATAACATGACTAAATTCTTCATTGATCTAAACGTTTCCATATCTCTTAAATGTAACATTATCATTTCTAAACTTTGGACAAATATAGGAAAATACTGAATCATTTTATCAGGTTGTATATCAATAGGTGTATACGTTTGTTTACAGTCAGTGTTGCTTGAGTTCAGCCATTATATTGATAAGATTTTGGGAGAATTATAAGTTCTACCATGATTCATCATTTGCACAATATAAGATATGCAGATGACACAGTGTCGATAGAAGACACAAAAAGTAAACTACAGGCACCCCCAGAGAAGGCAGTAAAAGAAATTGAGAAGAAAGGACTAATCATCAATTGTAAGAAAACAGAATATATGACTGTCAGTAAAAAGGAACAACACAAGAATGCGAGCTACGAATGAAGTAAGTAAAATCATTTCAAAATTCTACGAAGTGTTTTAATAGAGAACAAAATCTGAAGGCAGGGTAGTATAGCAAAGATGCCTTCCAAAAGTCAAGCAAAGTATTAAGGAACATGGAAATTTTGTTAGAAACAAAAAAGAGTACTGTAGTTTCAGTCTTTCTATATGGCAGTGCATGCTGGACAATCTCCTCACAGATGAAGAAGAGATTTCAAGCAACAGAAATGTGGTTTTACAGAAGGATGCTGAAAATAACATGGACTGAAGATGTGAGCAACTACAAAGTTTTAGAGAAAATGGAAACAAAAATTAGGCTTATAATTAGAATCAGAAAGAGACAACTGAAATTTCTTGGGCATATAATGAAGAAAGAGGGCTTGGAAATTTTAACACTCACAGGACATGTTGAAGGCAAGAGGAACGGAGTTTGTGTAAATGGTTGGCAGAACAGGGATTAGGAGAGGTAGAAAAATGACAAACACAGCTAAGAGATATAAACGACAGGAAGTTGTGGAGAGCCATGATTTCCCACTTCTTGAAGGAAAACGTCACATAAATAATAATAAGACGAAGAAGTTGCCTAATTGATAAGATAGATATGGTTGTTTTTTTCGCAAGAGTTCACACTTTTCTACATCAGTCATCGTGTTCTTCCATTAACGGGTCATTATATGAAGATTCTAACGTTGGAAAAATGGTAATTAAGAACAAACAAGTAAATGCCAATATTTCCCTCAGTATATTTAGCATATAAACATATTTCATAAATATAACATCAATAATTCCTAATTATGTTTACCTAACCTGCTAGAAACCATAATCAACTATTACGCAGATATATAAAATTTATGTGTGCCATATTCCTTCAGGAAATGGACGAGCATGGTTCTTCACAGCTTCCTATTATTTTCCTGCCAGAAAATATTGTTTGTTTTTGTGTTACTTCCACATACATTGGCTTAATTTGCCTTTAGTAAATTATTCACTGTTTTTTTTTTGCTTTCGATGTGCACTGTGTGTGTTAGATTCTTCAAGCCTTCTTTTCCTCTTATGTGTCACCAAAATTACATTTTAAATTGTTATCAACATTTTCTTTTTAATTCCTATTCTCCTTTCAAAAATCTGTCTCATACTCTGTCCATGATATTCGGAACGTTTTTCTGTAAAACCACATTTCTGAAGTTTTTCTTTTGAATTTCTAATGAAATTTTCTGGTGTTCTCTGCAATATAAAAGGGTAAACAATACATAGCAGCCCGCCCCTGTTTCTTTTGCTATTGCTATTGCTATTCTATTGCTATTGCTCCTGTTTCTTTGTTTCTATTGCTATTTTCAATACCTTATTCAGTTTATGATAAATATATGTTTATCTTTATCTCTTATAGGCTACAAACATCTGTATCTCATCGCTGCCTAATGGGCCGCGTTATTTATTACTGTATTTGCTATTTACTGGGCACCAACAAGTCAACCAACCTTTCGCTCCATCTGTTAACCTCCATGATTGCTACTTGTTCTGATCACTTCTATTTTTGTCAATTAATATTCTGTATTTTCTGTTTTCTTATTCACATTGTCTGCTTTCTGCCCCTTCAGATTTCTATCTGAGAAGAATCAAACACGGGAAATGAAAATCAGCCACACTAATTGGCAGAGTTTGCAGCAGGGCTACTTAATATTTGATACCATCTACGAACAATGATCCCAAATCATTAAAATATATAGAAACAATTTTGCTTGGATCCCGCTGGCTGTGAAAAGACGTCTAACTCAGTACTGAATCTGGGAGTCTTTAAATCACTAGCAAGAGCAAAAGCTGTTGCACAAAAGAGTCAAAGGTTTTGCGTCAAAAATCATTTATATCAGCGATAATTCGACAACACAAAATTGGAGGAATAAAGATTGGAAAAGGAGTGTGATAAGGAGATACGTTTTCGTTTAATTCGTTTAATTTGTTTATTTATTTCTCTTCTGAAAAAAGAACTGGGAAGGAATGAGAATAAACATAAGATGGGAATGTTTGAAACATCTACCATTTACTGACAACATAGACACGATTGAATAAATGAAACATTTGGAATATAGATATAGATGAATGCACATAGATATATTAGGTTGGTGCAAAAATAATGACGTAATAATGTCGTTTTTGACGTTAAAAAAAAACGTCAAAAACGACATTATTAAGTCATTATTTTGCACCAACCTAATAGATGGAAGCACATAGATATAGATATGTACATATGTATGGAAAGATACTAGGGAGTGCTTAAAAGTTCAAAGAATAATTTACTTACTACAGTCAATGTGTATAAATGCGCAAATACCAGAACGTTGGAAGTGTACTTTTGTTGGTTCCCATCGTACCTGGATATATATATATATATATATATATATATATATATATATATATATATATATATATATATATATATATAGATAGATAGATAGATAGATATGGTCATGGCTACATTACAGACGCATACCTCTAGATATCTAATATGTCATTAACAACCCATTTGTTTTTTTCGAAGGGAAAATAATTACATATCAAAAAAGAAAACAAAAAACCCCAAAACTAATTAAGATTCGTTGCCTAGAAATGATAGCCAACACGAAAGAGAAACTCGCAAGTTTACTGTCAATCACCCCACCTCTCTCCTCTCTCTTCCTCTCTCTCTCTCTCTCTCTATCTCTCTCTCTCTCTATCTCTCTGTATATATATATATATATATAAAGAGAGAGAGAGAGAGCATTTGGTGATGAGTTGTGACAACACTCAGCAAATAAAACAAACGAATAAATGAGAAGAAAAAAGAAATAAGGAGAGAAAAGGAGAGAAAAGAACTGAGATGAAACGATGGAAGAAAAGAATAAAAGAAGTGTGTCTGGAAGAAAAGATAAAAGAAAAGGAATAAAGGCAAAAGAAATGTGTGATTTCAGTGGCTGAATGAAATAAAATCCTATCTGTTGAAATTTAAAACGATGGAATGAAAGAGAAAAGAATAAAAGAAAATGGAAATAACAAAGAAAAAGATGAAGAGAAAAGAAGAAATATATGAATGAAAGTGGGGGAAAAAGAGAAAAACTAGAAAGAAAGGAAAAAAGACAGGAAGAAATAAAAACAGAAAGAAGATGAAAAAAAAGAAATGAAGGAAAAGAAATATTATAGCCAGAAAGCATGAATCAATGAATGAAAGAAAGAAAGAAAGAAAGAAAGAAAGAAAGAAAGAAAGAAAAGAAAAAGTGTTAAATAGAAAAAAGAAATAAAGATAGAAAAATAAAGATAGAAAATAAAATAACGAGACAGGGAAAATAAAAACTAATAAAATAACGAATGAAAAATAAAATAATTAGAAAAGAAAGGAACAAGAAGAATTAGGAAAGAAAGTTAAATAAAAAAGAAAACGGAAACTAAAAACAAATGAAAACAGAAAAAACATGAGTTTCAGGGAAATAAAGAAACATTGAAATACAAGAAAAAAATGAGAGAAATAAAAAAAGGAAAAATCAAAACGAAAAATATAAAGAAAAAGAAAAAAAAAAGAAGGAAAGAAATAGAAAAATAAGATACTGACTTTGTTGTCTCCTGAGGATGGAACTAAAAATAATGAAAGAATAGATTAAATGGTAACAATAACAATAGATTTGATGCAACATTCTCAGTAGAAAGAAGCAAATGGTGAGAAATGCAATAAACTATTTATCTGGAAAAATCGAAATGGGAAAAACAGTCTTCTAATTAATTTCGCTGATTATTAAGAATTTGTTAATTAAATATTCACTTACTGCTTAAAAAGGCGGTTATGTTAAAACGCTCAGCTTTGTAAATATCAATATAACGTTGCCTCGCCAGAGAGTACTAATTAGGAAGATTATTACTACAAACTCGTGACCTTGTGCCAAATTATGCTAAACTAATGTGTTACCAAAATCTTTCAATTGAAGGATTATCACAATTTTACATTTTACTGTATGACACAAATGTCGGTTACCGGGCGACGTTGGAACACACAATAATTTTGATACAAGACGAGATTTCTAATAAGGCCATCTAATGAATGTCCTTAGACTTACATTGTCGGTAGAAGTACAGACACTTGTGTTTGAGGTCCAAATGAAATGAAATGCTAGAATTTGCGAAGGCAGGTGCAACAATAATCTTAATAGTTTTTATTTCCCTCTAATTATCCTTTTTGCCTTACTGAGCTGAAATTTCTGAAAACTGAGAAATGGTTAAGTGCGAAATTAAGCCAAGGATGGAAGGGAAGAAAAATAAATCTGTTAAGAAATATCAAATCAACAAATCTCAAGTATAAAAGTCAATATTTGCAGCGTCTTACACTTAAGGATAATTAGTGCATATCAACCAATGTATAAAAAGCAGCCGTTGGCCAACAGAGAAAGAATGGCGGAAATCCATTAAGATTCCGCCCAGCCGTTTCCAGAGTTGATGTATTTACCGATATCATTGAAGCTTGATAGCAATCGTGTGAGAATACTTCAGATAATAGGACAAACGACATATCTGAGTGTCTCTCCTGGGAAAGACGCCAGCCTTTGTATTGTTTATATCCAGTGAAAAATGTCGAAGTAGGGACGAGTAGGTTTAAAACGACAAAGATATTTATCCAACTCTCGTGTAATATAATAATATTTGTCTCATTTCGTTGGAAGATTTTTGTCGATAAGGAACGCCGATTTTGGTTAGATAATCGAATCATACAAAAACTAATCCGATTCTGTCAGTAATAAGGTATGATCACCGATATTCCTTTCTTTCTAATTGCTCACATATCTCTATGGTAAAATTATTATCAATTGATTTACTTCATTATATAAATAGCTACATTTTTTCAGCAATAGACTGTCTTAATTCTTGACCAATGACAAACATTTTCTTTTTGATTTTAAATTATTTTTGAAGAAAAATCATTTTCAATCTTTTCCTATTGTAAAATAACCATATATTTACATGGTTATGTTAGCCTTATTCTGTAAGTAAAACTTTTTGACTGCTGACGATCCTTTTTTCCTGTTTTCCGATGGATTTCTAATTCAACAAATACTTTCCTTTGGTTTAACTTTTTCAAAAGTAATGCATTTATATTGTGCATATGATAAGCCTATTCTACAATAAGCCTATTCTATAATAAGTCTATTCTATAGTTGGATTAACTTTTCTTCCTCTTTTCCAATTACGATCACAACGCTTGGCCGGTCAGGTGACCCTTAACAAGTCGGTGAAGTCTTCATTTCCACAGGGAACAGTTCTTGGGAGACTGAAAATTTCTCCCTGACACATGGGAAAAACATAAATTCTTGCAAAATGACGTACTAACAGTAAGAACATATTTTTGTAATATTCGCTAGCTTTCCTTTTCAGGATCTGAGAGAAGAGATCGGGTGAGTGTCGATCCGGGTTATCTTCAGAGAATTTTGAGCTGAGAGCTTTAATGTACAAAAGTAGGCATGGAGCGCACTCAGTACTTAATTATTTCCTCCTCTTTTGCTTGTTAGAACTGACTGAGCATAGATTCTATGATAGGATGGAGCTACTTCTGAATATTGTCATGATGTATGGATCACAGATTTTCTGCTTTTTTTCTGTAATTAAGGGCGAGACAATGAAATAAGGAATGACTGATCCCAGATGAAGGGAAAAGGGTAACCATCAACCTCTGTGGAATGAAGTAAAATACTGGGGCACTGGAAAGTCAGACGTCTAAACGAATCAACGCACATGTAACGCTATAAGGACTTTCATAGTAGGCGTAACATAGGAATAAATACAATTTTATAGCCATTAATAAGGAAAGAAAGAGATGTGACAGCAAGGCAACTACATCAACAAAAGCTTCAGTAAATAATGAAGCATCAGTGAGTATAGACGAGTCTGACCAGGTAAGTAGAGTCATCAGTCATCAGCAGACAGGTTCTTCACCCAGAATTTTCCCACGGAACAATAGCCCAATAGATTTAATCGTTGGTTAGTGAAAACTGTGACATAATAATTGTTAGGATGGGCACTGTGTATTTGGACTGAAAAAAACTCAGCAGTATTCAGTCAAAACTAGACAAGATACACTTAGACATGGACACAGGACGAGGGCAATCTAGACCAAATAATGGGTTCAACTTGAAATTCCCTGAAGATGTCTTGAACAAAACATTGTGGTAATTACAAAAAAGATGAAGACCATATCCTGCCTGTAAATAATTATTTACATTTATTAGTAATCCTGTCCAGGATCATTGAATTTTTGGAACAAGGTGAAGAATCACCAAAAGTTGACAAATTTTTCTGTGAATGGCCAAAATTGTAACATTGTAGACATATCATGTCAAACAGATAAAGTGTCGAACGAACAAAATGTCAAATGGACAAAATGTCGAAAGGAAAACAGTCGAACTGATTAAATGATGAACGGACATAATGTCGAAAAGACAATTTTCGAAAGGACAATATGTTGAACAAAGTAAAAAACGAACATATTGTCATGACTTTAAAAACTTCGCTCACAATCTTTAATTATATTTTAATACACTTTTAATTTCTCCATAAATAAAAAAATATTTTTCCGAAACATTCGTCAGGTTTTGGCGTGAAAATCTTTCGACCAACGTTTCAATTTGGTTTTCATTAGAGAAAGTTATGGCCTGATGACATCAGCGGTAGATTGGGCAAAGCGGAAACCATAATGCTTGTCAGAGAGCAGATCATGGGATGTAAGGTGCTTAACCACTTAGGCGTTGATTAAAGCTTCGAAGACTTTGCTGAAGAGTGGTAGGAGACTCATAGGACGGTAGTTAGATGGGACAGAAGGGTCTTCAGAGTTCTTAAAAACAGATACAACGGATGAGGACTTCCAACAGGCAGGAAAGCAAGATTCGTTGAAGTAGTAGTTTGAAGAGGACAGGAACCAGTTCAGAAGTACTTTTCTTCAGGACAACGGCTGGTATCCCATCTCCACCGCCAGCCTTATGCGAGTCTAATTTAGAGACGATGCTCAAAAATAGAGTGTCGGTACACCGGATGAGTCGAGCGTTGAGTCGGATGAGAATTTCAGAGCAAAGCACTCAGCCTTATAAGCTGAGGAAATCATTACCTGAAATTGATTCATTAAAGGAGGTATTGCGGATTTGCTGTTGTTTAGTACGCTCTTGCAGAGACGCCAATAATCTTTGGAACCGAATTTGCGAGATACAATACGTTGTTTCATTTTTTCAGCAAATAGTGACTTTGTACTCATTAGGGGCTTGTACTTATTAGGGGCTTGTACTCATTAGGGGCTGAGACATGTCCCTACGGTACAGACGGAAGAAGTGATTCTTATGGGCAATAGCAGCTGAACAAGCAGCTGAGAACCAAAGGGATGAGTGCGCGATTTAACTTTATATTTCATTGCGGGGATGAAAGCCTCGATTCTAGCTTTTATATAAGAGAAGACCTCGGAAGCACATTTTTGAAAGTGGAGATTAAAGACCACATTCCAGGGGTAATCGCAAAGGAAATCACGGAAGGAGTCCCAGTCTGTTTGTTGATAACTGTTGTAGAGTAGTTTTCACAGTGGAGGCTTGTATTTCGCTAAGTCGGTCCTAAAAGGGTCCGACGTACAAAACTTGAAATAAGAGTTAATGACGCAGCAATCTAGTTGTGATGGTTGATACTTCAATGTCCGACATCGACTGACTCACTCAACTCCACCGAGCTCAACTGTCCACTGCTACTACTACTTATTATCTGTGAAAGATTCTATTACAATAGTATAGGTAATGTTCTGGTATAACAATAACAAAAAGATATTCTGTTGGTAGGAGGTTCTTTGCTGAGGGAGGAGTAGAAGGAGATGTTTATAGACACTACATCATGATTATAGTTGCCAAGAGGGCAGAGCTGTGTGGCACGACAAGACTCGGGGATGGAAGTGAAACAGATATCGAGAAAGGAAGCCTTACCATCCTGGTCACTGGAGAAATATGTGAGAAAGTCAACCATTTGTGTGAAGGATTGAGTAATTGAAAAGTTAAGGGTTTGTATACCAGCAAGGTCAGTTATAGAGTTTTTAAGCCACTTGCTATGGTGGGCGTTTAAATCACCGAACACGAATATATATTCAACCGGATGAAGAGAGATAGCCTTGTTTATATTGTCGGAAATGCTATCGAGTACACTACAGTCTTGGGAGGATGGAGGGCGATAGAGGAAGAAGAGGTAGCTTACAACATTGAGGAGAGATAGACGGAAACACATGAATGAATGGTCTGGAGATTCGAGAGAGTGCTCCCAGGCCAATGGGAGTGGTCCCTGATGTAAACTACCAGGCGATGCATATGGGTTTGAGAGTCTTTTCTAAGGAAAGGAAGGTAACAGGGGATCGAGAAGTCAGAGGAGGAGATAAACTAGTAAAGGTTGGTCTCGCAGAGAGCCAGTATATATGAGGAACGATTCCACACTGCAGAAGTGACAAAAGGCCAGAAATGTGCTTACAATAGAATCCTTTTTATTTAGCGTGCAAGTAGTTGCCGATAAATAGTTATTTTTGAATTTTGAACAAATATACAAGTCTTCGATCAAAATAAACATTCAACATAATTAATGTTTTGAAAAAGGATTTGCATTCAAATTACAGTAAAAAGTTAAAAATTTTATTTATGAGGGATTACAATTGTGGTGAAAATAAAAAATATTTTTTTCATTTATGGAGAAATTACAAGTGTATTAAAATATAATTAAAGATTGTGAGCGATGTTTTTAAAATCATGACAATATGTTCGTTTTTACTTTGTTCAACATATTGTCCTTTTGAAAATTTTCTTTTTGACATTATGTCCGTTCATAATTTAGTCAGTTAGACTTTTTTCCGTTCGACACTGTCCATTTGACACTTTGTTCGTCCGATAATTTTTTGTTCGACACTTTATCTGTGTGACATTTTTGTCCATTCAGTCATTTTGTCTTTCGTCACTGACCTTCGATACTCTGACCTTCGATACTCTGACCTTCGATACTCTGACCTTCGACACTCTGACCTTCGACACGCTAACCTTCGACACTCTAATCCACTACTGTTTTAGCAATGGTTAGGATCATATACATTCCAATTGGTTTCCCAAAAACGGAAATTACATATGACTCAACCTAAAATCAAAAGAACAGATGTTTAAAAATTGTTTTTTTTCTATATGATAAATATAAGTTGTGTGCCACGCGTGATACATGCATAAGCGATCATGTATCTTTCGATACATAACTAACAAAGCAGATTTTTTTCCCGCAGTAGGTTGCCATTTCTTTCTGCGGTAGACCAGTTGCCATTCAAGGCTATAGAACCCCGTCTGTCCTGCTATTTACCCATAGCTTAGAAAAAGAGGATTCATACTTTTCCCAAGAGTATTAGCACGTAAGTGGGGAAAGTTAAAATGATTTAATATACGATGGAAATTTTGGCTTCAGATTTATTTCTGTATTTTTAGAATTTAGCTTTGTCGCTTACTAATAAAGACTGAAATTTTTTATGCATTTTTACAAAATCCCACACATACGAGTTACACAAACGAATAGTAAAGGCTAAATTCCTATGTTTGAGATAGATGTTTGTTTATATACGCTTTAGGGTGGTATAAATGTTATTAGCATGGAATATAATGTCGGCGGGCTGAGTTCGAATGTCAGCCATTCATGTCACAAACCATGTCTTATAAAAATAAATGCAAAAATTAAAGCCTTATAATTGTTTGCTTCAGTTCATTAAAGAATTAACCCCCCACCCCTTCCAACTATTCAAATTGAGACGGATATTTAAATTCATCCAAAAGTGGCAGCATGTCATCCAAAACGTTCTTTCGGCGTTTGCCGTACAGCGACGGCTAACGAGTTTGTTTCTTATAATATTTTGTAGTTCTTTTTGCATTCCAGAAGGTAACTGTTAAAGAGCGTGACTTGGTGCTTTCCTTGAAGTAACTGTTAACGAGTAGGTCTTTTGTTATGACCCCAATTTCTATTTGGGTACTTGTTGTGCATCGATGGATAATGATCATGTCTGTTGTTTTACGATGCCAAATTAACTTTTGGTTGTTTCTCGTAAAGCGATGGTTAACGAGCCTGTCTTGACGCAATTAGTAGAGCAACAGTTAACAAGCCCATCCATTATAACAGCTCAAATGTTTGAGCTTAACGGCAAAGAAGCTATTCATTATGAGGAAGGTTTAGGCTATTGTCGCAGTGCAATCGATACCAAATCAGTCCGTTATTCTTACACTTAAAAGATTCCCTCAAATCAGGCGGATCTACCTGACTTGAAAATTAACCTTTGAAATCCTGAATCTTTATCTGTAACACAACGGAGCAAGCCTATCTGTTTTGTTTGTAATAAATTCAATTGGCGTGGCGATCACATTACATTGAACTAATTAGAGACCATGGCCAATGTTGATTTCTAAGAAAAATTTAAGAAATTCTGATATATTCAATGATGGCGAGTTACCTAAGAATTTATCAACTTAGAATACTTACAAGACCAACTAGCTTTTTATTCCTGTCATCATGATTTTAACACTAAAAGCCGATGACTCTACCGAGTAGCCATTGAGTCTTTAAATATTCTAATTATCAAATTTTTTTATGCATCTCTCTTTCATACATCCAGGATTTATCAGAAAAGAATCAGAGGATCTACGGTTCACACAACAACAAGAACAATATTCAGAAGCAGTTTCACGCTACGGAGAAATCTCGGCCTAGTCAAACCTAAACCTTAGAAAAATATAGCCCCAAATTCCATTCCTTGCAGTTGTGGGTTAGGTTTAGTAAGTATATAAAGGTGAAACTAGGCTCCTTAGAAATTTCAACTACGAAAGTTTATTTTCTTTACTTTATTCAATCTGATTAAAAAAAAAATCTTCTGAAAAGGACTTCTATCAGATTACAGTGATTATAAAATCAAATTTCTAGATCCAAGATAGTTGGCTGTTTTTGAAAAAAAGTTTTCTTTGGAGATCGCTGGTGAATGTCCTCTTTTGTATAAACAATGAACAGTGAACCGTGTGAGTTGAGTTACTAATATTTGGCCTTTTTATGCATAACGCTCCTCTTTCTAAAGAAAACATTTCAAGCAAGTATAACACGCTCGCTTACCTTATTCAGATTCTGAACCTTTCTATAAACCCGTTGATTTGTAAAAAGTAAACGTTGATCGGGCCAGGTCTTTCGTGTCAGAGCCGGCGAAAATACAACGGTTTTGGAAAATAGAAGTCAATAATAAATCAGAATTGCCTGAATGTATGGATGGTCGTAACTGTAATAATTATAACTTAAAGAAAAAACAAAACCGAACCGAAAGAATTTCTTTCCAATACAACTAAGATCGTCCATTATCATATGTTTCTGCTCTTCTCTCAACCTTAGCCTGTATCTTCACATTATCTTCCTTATCCCTTCTAATATCACTAAGATTATCCATTATCATATGCTTCTTCTCTTCCCCTTTGCCTCTATCTTTACATTCACTTCCTCGTCTCTTCCAATACAGATAAGGTTATTCATTATTTCATGCCTCTTCTTTTTTCTTACCAGTCTTCTGTATCATCTCATTCTCTCCCTTAACTATTTATATTCGGACTATTGTTCTCAGACTAATGTTTCTTGTTATCTCAATCTTTCGACCGTTGTGCCCTTCGACCCTCCTGGGTAACCTACATGGAATTCTGAACTGAAACCTTTATTTAATGTACTTTAGACTGTTCTCATGTCTGGAGATATCGTTTAATTCTTATTTTTATTTAGAAGTGTTCAGTTATTGCTTGCCGGTTTCTCTTAAGAGCAAGTACATTCACAACAACTCTGTCACCAAGTGTCATGAAATTCACAAAGCCACACTAGGCCATTGTCTCGTAGGACATTTTGGTGTAGTAAACTTAGAACCTTAACCTGGCTGCTGCTGATTAGCCCCGTAGATTTAATAAATGGCTCAGTTCAGAATACGCTGTCGGTTACCCAGATCGATGTACACTTGATGAAGTCTGAAACGCTGTGAAAACAACAAATATGAGGATAATAGTTTGAATATAAACAGTATAAGTAATGTTAACTCGCCATCCGGGATATTCAGAGAAAAAATATTATCCATTATGTCTCTGTCCTTCACTTGCCCTTTGTCTGTATCTTCTCCATCTTTTCTTTATCTCTTCCAATACAACTAAGATGACCAATGCCTTTTCGGCAGTTTCTTTGCATTTAATATTATAATGTTTCTTCAGAATAGCTGGGATCACCCCAAACGTACTTTTCACCCTAGGTTGAAAAGCAGTAAAAATCGTACTTAAAACAGAATAATAATAATAATTTTAATAATAATAATAATAATAATAATAATTTTTTTTTTAAACAACGCTATTTTCAACGACTTTAAAAATAACAGTTTACATTTACATATTACATTTTATGAATTTAAAAGCAATGTAAAAATATCGTGGAATTTACAGATGGGCCAATAAATTATTTTAAATTTCACAGCAAAGACAAACGAATGTAAACTTTTTTTTTTTTTTTTTTTTTTTTTTTTAAACAATAATACTTTAAAAAATAACGGAATTTACATTTAATATTACATTTTTATGAATTTATGAAGAAAATGCAATCTTTCTGCAATTTACAGATTTAGAATTTCACAGAATAAACGATGGAATTCTTCGGGCCAATTTGGAAAACAAATCCCCTACAGAACCCTGTCTGTAAAAGACCGTTAAACGTGCCGGGCAACTTTTTTTTTTTTTTTTTTAAAAATAGAAAACAAAACGTCCAGTAACCCGTTTCACAAAAAATTGCCAATATCCTGTCTCTGAATCTTCAGGTCCCCACAACCAGGATAATCGTAATCCGTTGAGGAAAATAAAATGGTCTCGTGAGGAACAAAGTTGGAGATTTGGCGAGAGAAGGTTACAACACATCAAAAAGTAAACTAGCCAATGTAGAGAAGGGCTGAAATTAAAAAATGACTGAAATAACCGATGACAGAGGCTTAAACAATGAAAAAAAGAATTGCCTAGAATAGATGAACCAACAAAACATGAAAAGGAACCGGAATTACTCAACATCACACAAGCCTCCAGGTCATTTTGACAGTCTTCTGAAAAATTTATGTTGGAAATTTGATCTTCAGTCACAAGACGGTCAATAAAACAGTTCTTTAGATATACAGAAAACAAATGATTAATAACAAGAAGCCAAGGATGAAATCATGAGCCATATGAGTCAGATTCTATCCTAATATATTAAATTAAAACTATTAAGCTAATCCGATTGGCATTATAAATCTCAATGAAATATTTCGTAAACTGAACATCAAAGTTTAAAAAAAGGCAGTTCCCATAATAAAAATAAATTAACACCTTAGAAGTGAATGGATTATATTTCTAAACCTATCAACTAAAATGCTTCAATCTCAAAGAATAATGACCCTTTTCTATAGACAGAACTTTTTGGTCAAACGTATTTTTCTGGGGGAAAAAAAAACCAGAATAAAGAACACAACGGGGTTTTGCGCAAGAGTTAGAACGAATGAAAAATTTTGCTTTAGGTGGAAATCACACAACTGCATATAGATAAAATGGAACAAATTTAAATACAGCAAAAAAACTCGCCAAAGAACTTCAAAATGCCATCCAAAAAATTCCTGCATGCTTTCCATATAGAAAAATATGAACTAAAAAAAAGAAGTCAATCAAATAAAAAAAAAAAGTAAGAACCATTATATTACAATTATATTCAGTTCGCATTGGATTTAAAAGAAAAACTTCGTTATCATCAAATCAAACAATGTATGTCGATATGATTCACACCTCAATCATAAAAATGGAACCTATAAGTCTGGCGAAATAAACATCAATAGTTTTCAATATCTGTATATTATAGCATTAACCAGCCAACAACAAGACAGAATGAATGTCAAAAGAAAATAAACCATCTATTTTACATGGATGACTTAAAATTGTGTATTTCTGCAAACTGTTGCCGTTTATATTTAGACCCTTTTGAATTGATATTTATTCTCTATAGAAGGGTACGACTGGACTGGTTTTCAGAACAGAATTATAGCTACCATCCCAGGGTCCAATATAGTTTCAACATCTTGAACTGGACAAAACATCAAATGGAATTTTGTTTATATAAGATGCCATTTTACCACTACCTGGAGGAAGAAGTGATAGATTCATGACAACAACTTTCTAACTTACCAAAGACAGCAATAAACAAACAAACACAAAATTGGTGGTGCCAGAACAGATGAACTCTGATCTGATTTTCGATGGTTACGAGCATCTGGATTAAAGTCTGGAAGGCTTTATTCTTGCAGCACAAAAACGGCAATAACTGTTACTCCATTTGCATTTCCATCACTATGTGTAAAATTGGGAAAAATAAATGAAAATAAAATAAAAATCGAAAATGAAATATATAATAATGGAAAATGAAGTACATCAGCCACATAAATGATTTTGATTACTTTCGTCTCTGACAACAAATCAAATTTCACTTTTTCGCATCTTGTCTGCAAATTGACACTATTTTAATTGTTGCAGAAGGCATACAGAAAATTTCTTACGCCACCCTGTTTGTTCTGTTCTATTCATCGGAGATAAAAAAAAAAAAAAAAAAAAAAAAATAAATTAACATGATGTATCATCATATCCATATTCTAATTCAAAATGTGTCCATAAGTTTCGGTTTACATTTAGAGGTTAAGGGAATCATTTTAGCAAATCTCCTTCGTAGTTGGACTCGCCATTCATCTTTGGAATTGGTATCTCATTATGGAATTTCCATCAGTTGATCTAGGTTTAAAAGTTCCATTCAAGATCCAAATTTTAAATTCATTAAAATTGAATATTGCAAAAAATTTTCAAGACACTTTCCATATAGAAGAATAAAAATCAATCAAATAAAAAGGAACCATTTATGATTAGAATGATTGATTCTGGATACTAGAAAGAGCCCGTTTCACAATACGTACGCCAAATGATGTCCATCTATGTTTTATAGATTATGCAAAAATCGTTTGATAAAATTAGGTCAGAAAGAACTATTTGAACTGTTAGGTAAGCATTTCCAACACTATGTGTAATTGTCAAATAAGGATATTAATAATGAATAATCCAGAACTTCGATTGGGAATAAACGGCAAATTACATATAGATAGAAAATGAATTCAGTAAATATAGAAATTTGCAAATCTCCTTCGTAGGGACTCGTTCATCTTTGTAAGATAATTTCTTATTCCATTTTTACAATGAAGTGATGCTGGAATAAAGAATTAGAAGTCCTACCAGGATTCATTATTCAAAGGCCACATTTTTAAGAACATTAAATATGCATTTGAACTGGCCTAGAACTATAGGACATCGTAACTATTCCATTTTTACAATGAATGTAGTAAGGAGAGCGAGAAGAAAGGACTAATCATCAGTTGCAAGACGAGAGAATGTAAAATATAGGTTGTCAGCAAAAGGAGAGACTAAGATGCAAATTACAAATTGGAGATACTAAAATGAAGTAAGTACAAAGATCTAGGATCTAGTTTTAATGGAAGACAGAAAATGCGACACCGAAATCCGAAGGAGCATTGTGATAGCGAAAGATGCCTTTCAAAAGATAAGTAAAGTATTAAAAACAGGAAAATCTGGTTAGAAATAAAGAAAAGAATACTTAACTGATATGTAATATAGGTTCTCTTATATGACAATAGAGACTGGAAAATCTCCTCATAGATAAAGAAACATGGATCAGGGATGTAGATCTGCAGAAGGATGCTGGGAATGCCATAGACTAAATATCTGAGCAATGACAACGTTTTGAGTCCATGGAAACAAAAGGACACTTATAATTAACATCAGAAAAGACAGTTAAAATTAATAGAGTATATAAAGAGGAAAGAGGACTGGGAAATTTTAATTCTCACAAGACAGATTGAAGAGTAAGAAGAACAGAAGAAAACAACGCATGGCCCCTGCCTAACGGGCAGGAAATTGATCGTCCTCCACTTCCTCGGCACGTAGAAGAAGAAGAAGAAGAAGAAGAAGAAGAAATAATTCTAATTTTGGTTGAGACTATGTTGTCCAAGTTTTGCACCATTTACCTTCGAAAAGGTTTTGAATCAATTTTCCTATTCCCAAACCTCATCTTTAGGCCAAAATAGATAAACATACTGAGTTTTTAAGACATTTTTATGTTTCTACATTCTTTTTATATATACAAATATTTAAGTAAATGCTCTGTTTATAGTAAACAGTATTAAACAACGGTTAGCAAGGTCGAATTTACTGCTTTTAAACTACAATCATCCCTGAATCTCTCACGTACATTCATGTCTGCTCATGGCGTATCAAATCTAAACAAATGACGTCAAACATTATGAAATGAACAAAGTCCGACAATTATTTTAAGACATTTTTATGTTTATACATTCTTTTTATAGATACAAATATTTAGGTAAATGCCCTGTTTATAATAAACAGTATTAAACAACATTTACTATACTGAAAAATTTATTATAAACAGAGCATTTACTTAAATATTTGTATCTATAAAAGGAATGTATAAACATAAAATGTCTTAAAATAATTGTCGGACTTTTTCCATTTCATAATGTGTATACTGAGCTTTCTAGACAATTCTGAATTCAAAACCGTGAAGATTGTATTGCAAGCATTTTCAAGAGGGGAGAACATGTTTACATTATTCATGCAAAATTTTCCGGAATATTTTGCATGAAAATCTTTTTCACCATCGAATTGAACGCAGGAAGATCAACAATTAATTCGAGACGAGAGGGAAAAAATCAGGAAACATATCCAGAGACATTTAAAAACGATATTTCAAACTTTAAAAAGTTTAATTTCCATTAAAAAGCGCCGAAAATATCGATAAAATTCGAAAACTAAACAAGACGTCAATAGGATTTTCTGAAAAATAGAAAATATGCGAAAATTTTTTCTTTTCTGGGAGAAAATATTCATTGATTCATTCGACTTTTATTCAGTGCAAACTTTTAATCTTTTTTTCAAAATTCCTTCGGTTGATTTGATTTTTGTCGAATTAAGTCTTACATTTTATGGAGCCATTTTACTTTAATGATGTTTTTGTTTCGTTATTCCGTTTTTGTCTTTGAAAAAATGGTTTATATTCATTTTCTTAAAGTTCTTTTCACTTTTCTTCCTTTTTGTTTTCCTTTCTGACATCTTTTTAACAATTCTTTTTTAAATTTTCGTTCTTTTTTATCAATGGAATTTTTAAGCGCGCGCACAAACACACGTAGAATCGTCCATTTAAAAACAAACGAACGATGTTCATTTCGATAACAATGCTGTGTCTTCAAAAATATTCACATAAAATATTGAGCGAGCAATTATTTACGATTTTCTTTTCGAAGAAAAAATGTTTCAGTAGAATATGTTTTCTCATCCTCTCTTCATCAGAAACATAAGGACAACTTCATTAGTCGAAGGACCAACCTCAAAAGGTTATCAGTCAATAAAAGAGACAAAGGGAGCATCGTAAATTGCTACAGGTGTCTTTTCACTTCTTTGTCATTTACTACAATATCAATAGTAACTTTGATATAAAATATAGTAACCATATATTATCCAAGGGTGATTTGCGATGAGCAGAGGAAGAAGTCGTCACCAATTAATCGTTTAGTTTTAGATAATTTTCGACCTTATGAACATCACCTCAATTACATAGTTACCAGCGAAATCTGACATGAGATTTTCGCGCTTCGAAGAATGTTTCTCACTGTTTTCGGTCGCCATTATTTAATATCACAATTATATTTCTTCGGTTTGCAATCTGTTCTTATTTGCTCACTCACTGGTAGAAGACACCTATTTTTTGCCTTCCTTGCACTTAATCTCAGCGTAATAAGTCTCAGAGAGACAGTAATACTGAGTAAAATTGTGAGTTTGGAATCAAAGGTAGACCAGATATAGATTCGAATCCGACAGAATGATAAAATAAAGAATAAGCAAAGTGTATACGGTCTTTCTAAGTAGTTTTGTTACAGATGTGTGTAATGAGTGTACAGATAATTTTGTTGGAAAATACAAGTCTGGGGTTTTATTTTCTCGAATTTTTGTTGAGTGCTATATTACTATTACGGCCTGAAAAAGGAAAAAAAAGAGACGAATGTTTCGTTGACGCACGTGTTGACGGCCTGTACGTGTTGACTGTTTGTCATATAGTGAAAACGTCATGTGTTTGTGTGTATAGAAGAGAAAGTTTGGTCGATTTTCATTGGTTTAGAAAGAGTGAATTAATGATAATTATAGTTATGTTATAAATATTTTTAACGCTATAATTAATTTTATTTTTTATAGATACAACACAGCGACAGATCAATTGATTTTTTATTTATGCATTTTTCTTTATAAACACGGTAAAGATCCCCTCCAGATCATCAGGAATTTATTTCTAATGATAAGTAAAATAATACTTTAATATCTAAAGTATGTTTTGTAATGCTGTGTCCAATGTGCTTGTATTTTTATTTGTTGTTGCTTCTGAGTGTGTCATCTGCTTTACTGGATGGTTCTTCATCCGTCTTTTACATTTGGTTTGAAGTACGAATGATCACATTTTTCATTTATTGTGTGAATTGTTTATCCCCATAAAAGCCACTTTAATCCTGTCGATAGCATCATCATCGTTTTTTCGATGGTGAAGTACTTGTCAATTTTGTTGATGATTTGATATGGCCCTATGTAGTTTGGACACTGTTTTTTACATAGAAATTTCTTATAAATATATATTTGCAGGTGTAAAGATCACTTGGTAGGTATATTTTGTTTGGTTTTCCGTGTAGGTGCAAAGAGTAAAGCTGACATTTTTTAAAGTCCTGTACAAATTTTGTTGTGGGTAAGAAGTTTGACTTGTCTACACAACATTGACCAGGTAAGGTTAATTATGTACCAAAAATCATATCAGCTGGTTTACATCCCAAGCCATCTTTTACACTTCTACTGGTGGATAAAAGTACCAACGTTAAATTTCCTACCCAATCAGTTTTGTTTTGCATTATAGGCAGGCTGTTTTTAACTGTTCGTGGAAACGTTCTGCCATTCCATTTGCACAAGGGTGATAGGTTGTAGTTTTTATGTGCTTAGTCCAAAGTAGTTAATTGAACTTTTTTGATTGTGGAACTCAGTCCCTCTGTCTGTTGTGAGCATTGGAGCTACTCCACAAACATATATCCAATCAGTAAGGGTAGTTCTAGTAAGCTGAAAAATCTTTGATGGTTATTGCAGCGGGCCAGTGGATAAACCTATCTATCAGGATATATGTGTATCCCTGAAAACAAGGTAATGGTCCAACAATGTTGACATGTATAGTAGGGAATCTTGCATCAGGTGTGCTGAATGTGCTTGCAGGTGATTTTGTGTGCTTGTGTATTTTGTTTTTCTAGCATGCTAAACAAGTTTTTGCCCAATTTCTTATGTCAACTGACATGATAGACCAGACAAAATGTTCAGTAATCAGCTTCACAGCTGCACGTTTGCTTGGTTGAAACAATTCCTGGAAGTGTTGAAATATTTATCGCCTCAATGTAGGGCTCTGGTTGTGTTTGTGAAATGTCACAATGCGATTTGGTATCACTGACTTTAGCGATGTGCTTTGTTTGACTTCTTCTAATGAGCCATCCATAGTTTGCCCTTTTGCAAATAACTCATAGTTCAAAGAACTAGAATCTAAACATGCAAATGTGACGCGCGACAATGTGTATGTCACTATGGTGTCTTGAGTTGACACATGTCTGATATTTTTTTAAGTGTTTCACCCCAAGCAAGGCGGGAAGCCACTAGCACGCAAGGGGTTACAGAGAGTTGGAGCGAGAGCAAAGAAGAGTGACAGAGGAAAGGATGAAGAGAAGGATAGGGGATAGATCAAGGCATCTGGAAATGTCGATTGATATTACATTTGAATAGTTGAAGAAAATGGAAGAAATGGAGAGGGAGTTCTACAGGCGAGAAGTGCGAGACATGAACCTATTGGAGTAGAAAAGACGGCTACATTTAACAGTTTCGACAGTGAAATGGTGAGAGCGAAATGTCAGCCTAGTTGAACGCTTAAATTCATGAAGTGTGGGAACCAGCGAAAGCAGCTCATCGGAGCAGTTACCATGAAAGTATTTTAAAAAAGATAGAGGGAGGCGACGGCACGTCTGTGAGATAGCGACTGCAGACGAAATGTTAGATCAGGGTCAATTACATTGCATATCAGTCTCTGGACTTGATCAAGGACCTTGAGACAAACAGAAGGGGCTTCAGACCATATATGGCAGCAATACTCCATTCAAGGTCGAATGGTTGATTTGCAGATTTGAAGGATCGACTCCGGCGAGAAAAATTTCCTAGCGCGGCACAGGGGAGCCAACTTTCCTTGCGGTGGACGAAGCTATTGACTCAATGTATTTATTCCATCTCAGGTCAGCAGACAATGTGTGACTGAGCAGTCGCAAAGAGGTGCTCTCGTGGAAGAAAATTGGGAAATATAATCCAGGTGTCTAATTTCTCGTGGACTATATTCATCAGTCTGTGTATGTAATACATAAATCAATGGTTCGGGGTCTGTGTATATTATGAAATTTGTGCCTTCAAGAAGGTGCTGAAAAATGCTTAATTGAAAGGTAGATAGCTAACAGTGAAGATGCATTACTTGGTTGTGAACGTGATTTGTCCTACTGATACTTAGTATATAACTAAACCTGCTGCAGTTTATGAAGCATCCGTTTTAAGGGTAAGTTTAATTTTATCATCAGCCTTGATACAATTAAGCTTAGTGAGGTTGACTAATGATGTCTAAGCATTGTTGAATCCTGCCAGTGTTTCGTTTTGCAATGTAATGTTTTGTTCTTGTTCGCAAGTAAATTTGTCAAGGGAGAAAATACAGTAGAGCAATTTGGTAAGAATCGCCTGTAATAATTTATAAGGCTTATAAATCTTCGCAGCTGGTGTAGTGAAGTTGGTTGTTGGAGATTTAGGATTGCCTCTACATTATCTGGTAACGGTAAAATACTTACTTCGTCGAGATAATTCAGATTGAGTTATCCAAAATACATTTGTTGTGTTAATTTTTAGTTCAAAGCGTTAAAGTCTCTGGAAGGTTTGTTCTAAATGTATCTTGTGATCTTCCATATTTCTGCTGGCAATTAAACAGTCATCAATCTAGACGTAAACAAAAAGTAAGCGTCTGAATACTTCAACTATCAGACGTTGTAAATTTTGAGCGGCATTTCACAATCCAAAAGGCAAACTCATATAACTGAAACGGTGTGATAATAGTGATTTTGTGGATGTCCTCTTGAGTTACTGGTACTTGATAATAAGACCCTGCCGAGATCTAACCTTAGAGACCGATGGCAAAATCGTGTATATGAGGAACGGGGTATTTGTGTAGTATTACGATAGCATTCAATCTACAGAAATCGCCAGAAGGACGCCATGTTGTGTTTGGTTTAGGGGACATATGCAATGGGGATGAACATTCACACTTTGATGTGTGTATAATTCCCATCTGCAGCATTTTCCAAACTCTCCCTTGGCATTCTTGTAATGTTCAGGTTTCAATCATCTTGGTGGTCTTGTTGTTTTAAAATAGTTTTCGGCATGCTGTTTGATACTGGCCGTCTGCTTAAATGGATGTGTTTTTTCGTGTATTTTTTGACGTTTTTATCTTTTGGTAGGGCAGTAAAAATTCCATTTGACTGGTATCGAGAGCAAATTTATGTAATTGAAAGTTCAGTCAAGTTGTCAACAAGACAGTGAGCAGTCATATATAGCTGCCTTTTAGACCTACATGAATGCGTTCCGCGGACAGTTTGTCAAGCTCTGTGTCTTCTGTCATAGGCGCTAATGTTTGTTTTGACAGAATGATAAAATAAAGAACGAGTAAAGTGTATACCGTATTTCTAGTGAGTTTTGTTGTAGATGTGTGTAATGAGTGTCTAGATAATTTAGTTAAAAAATACAAGAAGAGTCTGGGGTTCACTTACCTCGAATTTTTGTTGAGTGCTAAGAGATAAATATTGCTATTATGGCCTAAAAATAAAAGGAGCCGAAAGATTTGTTGACGCACGTGTTGCCGGCTTGTCCGTGTTGAGTGCTTGCCCTATATCAAGAATTCCACGTGTCTGTGTCTGTAGAGGAGAAAAGTGAGATTGATTCACTTTGGAGTGAATTAATTATAATTATAATTATTATAATTATTTTATTGTAATTATTTTGACACAATAATTGCCAGTATAATTAATTTTTTTTTTTATATATCTTCATGGATTAGAGCATATCGCACTCATCTTACGTGGTTTTTAGGTCTAGCACAGGATCAACTAGAGAAGTGGTTTGGCCATACATATTCACTGAGCAAAAATGTGTGAGAAAAGAATAGTATATATATATATATATATATATATATATATATATATATATATATAGTTTATTAATATATTAGTTTATTGTATTTTGTGGTGAGACATTAAAATATTTATAAGTTAAATTTAATATTTGTAAATTTTTTTAAGAAGAATGTCATACTAAATTATTCAACGTGAAGTTTTCATAAGTTGTAGTTTTCTTCAAAAACTAAAACTAAAAATGATCATTTTCACTATGAGTAATTATTCTGCGATGGCAGATATATTTTTTTTCCTTTAAGTATGTCTTTGAATATTTTGTATAAATTTCTGTCAATACATGAACAAATTTTAAATGACAAATTTTTTGAATTATTAACATGGCATCTGATATATTTGTTCATACTCTAAATGCGAGTGAAGGGCATTTCAATTGATTTACTCTGGGTATGTTTTGAATCGGCTAGATCAGTCTGTCGGGTTCGGCATGTACAGTCAGTCTTTATTCATTTGAGGATAAAATGAAAAGTTTTAGTTTTTTGTTCATGATGTTTGCAGAGTCAATATTATAATTATTGACAATATATAACATATACTTACAATTGAATATGGCTACCCTTTCCTTTTACTATAGTCGCCCTTTAGTCTGTCTTCTCAAGTGAAGGGCATGATTTCTTCATTCTTTCACTCAAATTTTACGATGGCATCATAAGAGCTTCTTTCCGGTCTGACGCACTTGAGTATGAGATATGTGAAGCATCGCTCTTCAATGGTATATATGAATTCATTTTTCTCATTTTCTCCTCTAAACATAATCTTCCCAGTCACTATTTCGATAAGAATAAGAATAAATGAAACTTTCATGTATTTCTTTGATAAAATATTTTTGCGAATGTATTTTAAAAAAACCTACTTGTGACGAGAAAATTGGCAAAAATAAGTCTTCCTATTTCGTCGCATTATTTTATCAATACAGTCTTTCACATATATTCATTCATATTTCAATTTTCCCATACACCATGTACTTTTATCAGATGTACATTTAAATATCTCTATAAGTCCCTTCAAAATTTTAAGAATTTGTAGCAGATGTAAGACGATAGGTTTTTGATGGATAAATGCCCATTGGAATTAATCCGTCCCACATCAACATGAGATTACTCGGGTGATTTTAATCCAATTTTGATTTAAAAGTATGCAACCCTATATTGATTTTACAGTATTATTTTCCTTTACTTTTCTTTTTTGTTTTGTATGTAGTACCCTTTTAGTTTCATCGTCTGACATGTTTTTCTATATTTTTGGACAAGAAAATCTTCGGTCCGCAGAAAGATATTATTGTGCGGAGTTCTTAGAGCCTTTAGAGCCATTTTTAGTCCACCCTTCAACCTTTACCTGCATTTCCCTTGTGTCAGCTCTCCATATGATAAGTACTTGGGAATGCACTCATCATTCATCCGGAAAAGATGCCAAGCGCAACGCAATTGATTCCACAGGATCAGTGAATGAATAATGATGATGTTAGCTTGCTTGAGCACTTCTGTATTTCGCATAAAAAGATTCCCAAGTCAGTTTGATAGAAACATTCCAATAACTTAATATGATGCACGTAAAATCATGCATGTTCCCGAGGAGTAGAGTAATGATGAAAAACAAAATCAGTAGAAGCTGTTATCTTGCTGTCAGGTTTAATATGACTCAGGAACTAAACATAAAATTATGTGTCACCAAATACTTTTGTTAGTTATTGCATTCTTGAAGAAATTTCTGGGTTTAGTTTACCATGAATATGAACTAAACTAGCGAAAGTCCCTTATAACATGTAGTAGTCTGTCTTTTACAAATATTTGAACCAAGTTTTACCACGTGCATTTTGGTTTATTATAACCATTTTAAATTGTATTTAAGCCGCAAAATATTATATGCAGAATCCAATTTTTTCCAAGTGTTGCAATGCATGGCTTTTAATAGATCAGAATCAGCATTATTTAATCGCATCCTGTCAGCTGAGGTAAAGAATTTGCCCTTAAAATAAAATTCCTGTCAGATTGAAAACGATGCCAGAATGTTGATATTTTATGTAAATTCCCTTTTTTGAATTTGAAAATATCCTTGGGGGCATTGAGCCAACAATAATTAGCAAAAGGATTGGCGTACAAAAGGGTGACGTAGCAAATGTATTCCGGCTTCCATATTCGTCTGAAGAGCCTTTATTATATAAATACTTTTATCGGGATATTCAAAGTTTCATAGCAAGAACCACAACTTATCCCAATAAACTGTACCAAATGATTCGTACAGTTCTACAAAACAATGTTAGAAGCCCACCTCTTGATCAATGCAGGGTTAGGGTTAGGGTTGTTTTACTTGCTGTCCTCCGTAGATTGCTTAGACTTTTCGGCTAACCTGTTGAATATTTATGAGCGTTCTTAGATTTTAAAATTTTGAAAAAGATATAAAATGTTTTCTCATGTATATAAATACTTTTTTCAAAATAAAACCCTTGTATTTGCCTTGATCAATTCTCTCAGAGTACGAAACGCAGTGACTAAAATAGGTTTTCCTCCTTTCTCTTTATATATATATATATATATATATATATATATATATATATATTACACAGCAAAAAGCAAAATTACCTGGACTTGTCTCGTAATAAGACTGTAATTTTGTATTTTGCTGTGTAATATATATGCTCTGTTATAATAAATACATTGACTTCTTTTTGCGAATCAGTTTTAATATTTGATATTACTAGGATCCACCTGGATTATTTATCAACTGATCTGTTACCTGTACTATATATATATATATATATATATATATATATATATATATATATATATATATATATATATATATATATATATACACTGCGTGCCAAATTATTATTGAGATAACTTTTTTCTAATATTTCAAAAACCCTCCAATCAATTCACACAAAATTTTCGCACAACGTTGGCAATACTGACCTGCACAATCAATGAATTTTTCGTACTGATCTGCGCAATGTAAACAAACTGGCTTCATTTTTGTTATAAGCACGGTGATTTGATTTTATAACACTACTGGGCTCTACTTTGAGCAATAAGAATATATAACTACACTCCAAGCTTAACAGAAGAATCGTGATGAAATCAATCATAAACAAAAATGATATGTTCATCATTAATTAGCGGAAACTAATGCAGGATTGAAATAAAGTTCATATATATATATATATATATATATATATTTTATATATATATATATTATCCTTTTCCAACTTATTCAAGATTATCTTAGCTCTCTCTAACCTTTGAGTCCTGCAGTAACAAGATGCCTCACAGGTTTCGCGTACGATTTCATTTCCAAGTCTTCGCTGCTCTTTGGACTGTCATAGGTGAAACTTTTCTCTCACGTACCAAACGTCTTATGGATTGAACTGGATTTTTTCTAATTTATCTCTTTAGCTCTAAATTGAATTGATGATCCCCTTTTTCTGTTGTGAACTCTCGACTGTTCTTTTCTTTTAAAACTTATTCTCTTGATGGTTCTTGAATTGATTTTGAAGATGGACGCCAGAGTATGAATGTTGGTACCATTACTGAAGGCCTGAATGATCTGATTCCTCTCACCATTGTTCAGCTATGAAAACACAGTGGGTTTGACACAAAACGATTTTAACTTGTTCTATTTATAGCTGAATAACCCAAAGGGTTTTTCAGTGATTATTGCGAAAAATTGTATCAAGATGACTAAACGTCTTATCTGAAAACATGGACAAAAGAAACTCAATTAGTTAAGTGTTTTTTTAGATATTGAACATTTTGTGTGATGAACAATAATGCTTTTACACGATTTGTACAATTTTGCTGATAATGTTATATATATATATATATATATATATATATATATATATAGTGCAGCAATTATGTGAGGAGGGATAGTAGTAGTCTTCTTCTATGTGCAGTGTCCCTTTAGGATGCGAGTCATCATAACTCTCTGCAGCATCCTGTACCTTGTGACCCTTAACAGCGTTCCCCTTTTTCCTAGATTAGCGCCCCCACGCGTTCCGCCATTGATTCACATGAGCTTGTTAGGTAGGTGACGAACTCTTTTCCCCTTTATTTCTTTCCCTCTATATGCCTTGTGACTGTTAAATTTGTTAAGTATCCCTTCCTAATTGTCTGTTCATCTGCCTGTTTCTTATACACAACTATCAACTTATTAGGGTTAGGCTTAGTTTTATCATATAAGATCCCAGAAATATAATATTTGCACTATAGCAGTTATCGTCTTTGAATATCCTAATAAACTGCGCCTCTTACTCTGTAACCTCTACCTCGAGTGGCTCTAGGGCTTTGTATATCATTGTAAAAATATGTGACACTGGTCGCAGGAGATTGAGCACTGTATTAAAACATAAATGATAATCTGAATTTATTTAGAATTATATTTCAGATATATTATATTTCAATGATCGAACTTGAAACATAATTCTGTTTATATTAGTAATGACCCAACAACACTTATCTCGAATAATAACTTAATATTTATCCAACGAAAATACAATCAAATCAAATTTAAAAGACACACTATTCCGAACAATATAATATAATAGTTTATGATAATTGCCTTTTATGCAATATTAATACATTATATATTATCATATTATAAATACATCCAATTTTTACAAGAGGAAAAATAAAATTTGAATAGATTTTTTTCAAAATCCAAATTACATTGTTAAATATACAAACATTGTAACAAATGCCACTTTCTGATCTAAAATTCTTGAACCATTACGCTTCGAGTATCACCAATAGGACGTCAGTTTGAAATCATTATCTCATCATCTAACATGTTTTTCTCAAGTATGACGAGAGAATAAAGGAAAGCTCTAGAAACGAGTATAAGAATGTTGGACATTACTTGAATACTCTTCAAGCAACCATATATATAAAAACAAGAAAAACTACATGAAAAGTAATGAAATACTCCTTGTCTGTCGAATTCAGTAACACACACACACACACACACACACACACACACACACACACACACACACAAACATATATATATTCATAATCATTATTTGCATTATTTTCCACATCGAAAAGTCGTAGTGAGAGGGAAGACAATGAAATCAGAAATAGCTGATCATATATGGAGGGAAAAACGTAGTCAGTGGAAAGAAGTGAAAATATTCAACAAAGAAGAACACTGGAGAGTTAGGTCTGAAAAAATCACCGCATATATTAATCTATGAGAACCTCCATAGTATGCAAATAAATACAATATGGGAGTGACTAATAAAGAAAGATCAACAAATGAAAAAAAGTTTTACACAGCAGCAGATGTAACAGAAGAAAACAACATCGATGAGAGCAGTCAAGCGTGACAAGAAGAAGCACTCATCAGTAGATAGGTTAGGCTACAAGTTATCCACAGAGAATTATCTCACGGGACAAGAGCCTTGTATATTAAAATGTTGCTTCATGAATTGGGTGATATACTAATTGTGAGTTCAATCCCTGAGCCGTATGTACTTTGAAACAGAGTGAGCAATACCTGAAATAATAATACTAAAATAAGAACTAGATATATGTGTAGCAGAATGCGACAGTCTACCTCCATAGATTAACTAAATGGTTGATTTAGGAAAATCCTGTAGATTACCTGCATCGACATATACCTGATAAAGACAGGATGGTGCAACAAGAAAGGTGAGTATAACAGTTTACATGGAAATAGTGTAAATAATGATAATTCTTCAGCCCATATATTCAGACAGAAAATATATAATCATGAGTGATTATATAGAAGTATATGGTTTTTTGTTTAGAGAAGATATGTTTGCAGATGCTACTGGAACGTCATATGACAAATAGTGTGGATATAAAAAAGCAGCGAGAATAGAGATTTGGGGGATGTCTTACAGCGTGCAAATCCTGATACTTGAAAAGAAAACAGCGACGTCTTTTGAAAGCTTTTTCTTGTCATTTTAGTATTTGATAAATAGGTTGGCGTTTTGCATCTGTAAGCAAACCATATAATGTAAAAGAAAAGCACAAACTTTCTGTACAAATGTGTTTTGATGGATAAAAAGTAATTCAATCTAATACACAAAAGAATGCAAAGAATTATTGCAAAATTTCTTAGACAAAATGTTTCTTGAATTGTGGAGGTTAAAAGAAAGAAGCTCTAAGGTGAGGGATATTTTTATGCAAGATAATCGTCCTTTACATTCTGCCCACTTTGCCAGAAATGGTTTTAAAGACACCAAATCAATGGAATCGCCGCCGGCCTCTAGAAATCTTCACCTAATAGAAAGTATGTGGTTCAATAAAAGACATCTATAGAAGAATGGAAATTAGTATTCCAGGAAAACATTTATCAGAGAGTAATAACATCTATCGCAAATATTGTTCACATAGAAACACGAGAAAAGTTAATAAAATCAATTAATGTATTCTAATTCTAAAATATTAAACAAACAATATCGATATGTTGAATATTAGAATAATTTATTTATGGATAAAGGATATTTTAAATTTATTATGTCTCTGTGCTCTATATATTTTGGATTTATTTAGAAATGAAAAATTATGCTGCACGTTGAATAATTAAACCTACTGCCTCCAAATTATTTTCAACATTTTGAATATAGACAAATTTTACATCAGTATTTGAAGATTTCGCATACGCACGACATATTGCTAAAGATAAAAGTATTTATTGAATATTTTATTCAAATTGTTACGTTATGCTCAATTTTAATTTTAAAAATGAAAAGAATTTCATAGAAAAAGAAGTTTTGAATAAAAATTAATTTAAACTACGTTAAATGAAAAGTATTTTAGGAGGCGAAACATCAATTTTCTGTGTCGAATAATAAAAAAAATCAGATTCAGAATATTTATATTGTTACGAAAGTTAATCAATTTTAAATATAGGTGTACTTTTTTTTTGAGAGGTACATATATATATATATATATATATATATATATATATATATATATATATATATATATATATATATATATGTAAAAGTTTTATTAAAGACGATTGCGATTAAGCTTTTATTCAGTCTTTCATGTATTCTTACAAGGATTTTTCTAGACTTAAAATATCTAAAAACCTGTCCAAATATTTTATATATTCGAGCGCTTTTGGCTATTCTATCAGCCATTATCAAAGGTATGTTTTTGTTAATTAAGTCAAAATGTAGATTTTTATATGTGTATTTATAGTGATGAGAATATTTTTAATTTTCCAAACACGGTGAGCACGTTTACTTGTACGAATGTAGATAAATTTAATAAAGACTGTCAACCGTCTTTAATAAAACTTATATCAAAGAGTGATTTTTGCCTAAATAAACAATTATATATATATATACATACACACACACACACACACACACATATATATATATATATATATATATATATATATATATATATATATATATATAGAGAGAGAGAGAGAGAGAGAGAGAGAGAAAGAGATAGTGAGATAGATAGATATGTGTGTGTTTATACAAGTGTGTATTGAAATGTTTTCGGCACGCCCCGAAAGTAAAACCTGATTTCAACATACATTGCATATCAAAACAAATTGTCCAGAAAATATATACAGAAAACTGCAGAAATGAATTAATATCTTGCGATAGCATTCAATCTCCGGAAATCACTACAAGGACGCCATGCTGATGTGTGTGTTTTAAGGACCATGTACAATGGGGGGTGACTATGCACACTTTGACGGGCTTATAATTCCCATCTGCCTTGGCAATCTTGTACTTGTTAGGTTTCAATCATTTTGGTCCTGTTGTTTTGATGTAGTGTTTCGCATGATGTTTTGATACTGTCCGTGTGCTTAAATGGCCGTGTTATTTCTGTGTATAGACTGTAATATTTCTTTGATGTTTTATATTGTGGTAGAGTAGCGCTAATTCCAGTTGACTGGTATCGATAGCAAATTCCTCTCATGAAAGTTCTATCAAGTTGTCAACATGAGATTGCGTAGCCACGTTGACTGATAAGTTAAATTAGCTAAGAATTCTGCACATACTATAAGTGTTGTAAAATTTACCCGGGTAAACACCCTTAGGGAATCTCGCCTGTAAATGTTGTCGATACAACGAAAAGAGAAATGAAAAGCATAAAAGCATAACATTACGTTAAGTCCTATTCTGTTTTCACGAGATGTGTTTTCTTAAATATCTGCCGAGGAAGTATATATATATATATATATATATATATATATATATATATATATATATATATATATATATATATTATTAACAAAAAATTGAAAATTCAACTAGAGTCTTTACGAAAATCTGTTTAGAATAACTTCATCGATGTCACAGTTCCATGATTTTCAAAATTTAAATCGAGATGGCGAGGCATGATATGTCTCACTCTAACTGGGGTTTTTCCGTTTTATGCACAAAAGGAGCACAGATTACTATCTGCTTAAAATGCCTTCTGGTTGGTTGATTATGATCACATATACTGTAACCTTTGCGACAAAAATTGATGATCATAAATTTTGTAGTAAAAATTGGGAGTGTTATATTTCAGTGAGGCTAGCTAATGAGCGCAAAGTGTTAAGTAGTTCATGTGTCAGAGATTTTATTTTATTGGCCCTTAGTGGCAATCCAAAAAGGTTCAATGTACAGGAATTAAATTTGTGTGTGTGTGAATATAGAAATAATTTTAGTCTCTTCTAATATGTCGGGATGTGGGGGATAACGTTACAAAGTAAAAACGATATTAGAAATAATAATTATGATACTGATGATGGCCAAATAAAAAAGAAATTATACATAAGTGTCTATATGTATATATATATATATATAATATGTATATTATGGGTCAGCGAGTAGCCAGGTACACGAGATTTTTTATTTGTATGTGTTGGGACGGATACCGGTTTATAACCTTAATAATAATAATTATAATATTAATAGTAACAATAATAATGATTGCATTAGCAAAATGGAAAAGAGAGAGAGAGAGAAAGAGAGAGAGAGAGTAGTCATTGTTAAATGTGACTTGTTAGAGTTTGTTCAGACGTGGTTTGTATTTTTGAATAAATATATATCTTTTATTTATTTGTGTTTAATCTGCGGTATTGTTAGGAAAAATATAAAGTGGGAAGAATTAGAATTTAGGGTACTTATTTGTTGCACCCCCATATATATATATATATATATATATATATATATATATATATATATATATTTGAATAAAAAACAGACCACTTTAAGGTTCCATGTAATAAATTATTTCACCCACAGCCCTTTTTAAAGGCTCTGGATCATCAGACTTTTACTTCCAAAGGTTGTTTTTTCATTTCAACCTTTGGAAGTAAAGTCTGATGATCCAGAGCCCTTTAAAAGGGCTGTGGTGAAATAATTTATTACATGGAACCTTAAAGTGGTCTGTTTTTATTCAAATATATTTGCTCTGAATTTACATTGAGCTCTCCGGATATCATCCTCCTTGGGTCTACCCATACGGATTACCTAGTTTTGCATAAACTATATATATATATATATATATATATATATATATATATATATATATATATATATATTATATATGCAAAATAAAAAAATAAAAGTTTTCAGAGTTAAAGTCTACACAAATAAGGGAAATATGTTCGTGATCCATTCGAATTTTTCTCAGTCTTTAATTGTTTGTGCAATCAGTTTTTTGTTTTCTTTCGTTCGGCGTGTTTACAAGCTTTACAAAAATCCAAAAGGTAAGAAAATGGCTTCCCACGATGCATAAATCTCTGAAAATGAATATTACTCGGTGACTAGATATTTGCTTTACTCTTTCTGTTCGACGCAGAAGATATAATCATTGGATACTATTGGGCCAGGTCGCTGCTGTTGATAAGCAGATTAACCAGTGATACCATGCTCTTAAGTCATGTGAGGAATACCAGTGGATACCATGGAATGGATACCAGTTCATATTTGAATACCAGGAATAATTCCTCTAGTTCTGGAAAGCTTATAAAAAAGTCAGAATACTTGTTCTTTATTAGTGACATTATGCAACTGGAGATAGATGATGATTTTCTAGGCGTTGCTTAGTTGTGGCATAAGGCCGAAAATATGGGCCACCCAGTGAGGATCGAACTCACTACTCAGTCGTAATTGTTTTAGATAGACAAGCTTGCTAATAATTGCCCAACTGATTTTGTAAGTGTAGCTTATATGTGGGACAAGGCTGAAAGTGTGGAGCACTTCGTGAGGATCGAACAACTGAAGAGTAAATGCACACTGACATATAATCGCTATAGTTTAAAATAGCATCATGAACATATCAATGACGAGGTCT
This sequence comes from Acanthosepion pharaonis, assembly GCA_903632075.3. NCBI lineage: Eukaryota > Metazoa > Mollusca > Cephalopoda > Sepiida > Sepiidae > Acanthosepion > Acanthosepion pharaonis. Next base: position 2,027,546 of record CAHIKZ030000253.1, on the reverse strand, counting down.
GATGGAGTGCATGAAAATGCTGTCAAATCAGCTTCGGCATAGAAAGAAATGTCATATTGGATTAAATAATCACTATTTATTAAACTTTAGTTCAAATACAAGGCACAAAAAACACTCAAAGTAGACGATTTGCTATAAAATAAAGCAAGGGTGTGTTGAGGTTGGAGGGAAACATTTCTCCGATTGTTGCCCTAAGAATTGCAGGGTATCAGGCAGAGAAGACAGGAGGAAGGAAAATAACACTACCCCAGAAACCACAATACAGCGGGCGGCACACAACTTTCGGGATTAAATGGGCTCAAGGAAAGGCTTCTCAAGACACCGTGTCTTGCGAACTGCTGGTTTTCCCGTCGCGTTTATTGAGAGGAAACAATTGACAAAGAACCGAATCTGGGCAGAGACGCCTGTATCTGGATATGCCGAGTTGTTCTGCAGCTAACGTTGAAAACCCGGATGTAACTCGGTTTGACAGTCATGTCCGCACGTGACTCAGGACCTCTTTTGCGTCTGTACCGACGCGCGTACTTACTGAGTGTGTTTGTTTTAAGAGCGTAGGGAAGGATAAAGTAAGAAGTTAATAATTTGAAGATATGTGTGATAGATATCGCTGGACCCTTGACTTTAAAAAATTAAGATTGTAGTTCTGAGGAAGAAGCTGTCCGAGTAGAACCCTCTCGTTACCAAAGGAATACGAATACAACATCACGGGTCTTCGAGATATCTAAGGGGAGAGCTATATATCTTTATCTTCAAGCGCTTCACTAATTGTATGCGGGATGATAATTAAAATATCAGCAATAGACCGAGTGGTGTGAAGAACATACTGTTTGTCGCTCGGGAGAGTGTTTCTATTGAGGTGATCAATATTCTTGATGATGATAGTTTCAAAAGGTTTGCTGAAGACACTAAGGAAGTTGATGGGGCGAATTGTGACAGGGGCGATGACTAACCCATATTCTTGTAGACAGGGCATATAAACTTGACACCGTCCTTGGTTGGGAAACATTTATTCATGCAGAGGTTAAACAGACTTGCCAAGATTGGAGATTACTTTCGGCTAAGGTTCTTGAGAACAACTAAGGGATTTTATCCGGATCAGTGTTCTACGTAGAATCAATGATGAGTTTGGAAAACATACGGAGCCGAGATATCAATATGTTTGTGCTCCGTGAGGTGGAGGCAAAGTCATGTATAGAATGGCCTTGTCGTCTAATGTGGGTTTGGAGGCAAACTTTGGTTCAAAGAGCTTAGCCTTAAATAACCCCAGAGATATTTATAATGGAGGGAACCGACAGTTTGCTTCTATTTGCAATATTCCGTAACTTTGATATCCAAGTTTTTTGTTTACCACTTTGGTTTAGACTGCTTCCGCATAGTTGGCCTTTACATTTTCCAGGACAGTTTTGCACATATTTTAGACAGTTCTGAATGAGACAAGAGTTCTGCTACACCGTTTCTTCTGATAGAGGGGGTTACGGTGAGCCATTCCCGCAGGACATTCAGACTTGACCCAATCTTGGATTTTGTTGACAATTTTTTTTTGGTGGGGGTGATAAAACTTTCTATGTTGAAGGAAATCCGTTTGGAAACGTAGGTGGCTGTTCTCGAAGGTCAATTTCTGAAGATAACCAAGAGAGGTGCTTCCGCAATGTAAAAACGGAAGCGATGACTTAATCAGATTTGATATATCGGTAGATTGTCTTCCAAACTGACACCTGGATGAATTTGTTTTAATGTTAACCTTAACATAGATCAATGAATAATTTTTAGGTGGCCACGGGTGGCAATATCAGCGGAGAGGATGCTACACGGTGAAGATGAAAGGGATGAAATGAAGGAAGGCCACCCGAAAAGACGTGAATGGAAGGTCAGAGTACTCGCTTTTACGGTCGCTGTCGCACGAGAACCCTTCTTTGATATAGTCCGACTCCCATGACTATGCCGATTTAAAGGGTTATCTTTTGAGAGTTGTGGCGAGTAGCGAAGGATTACGGATTCCTGAACTGGAATAGAATAGTTAGGTCCATTTTCAGATATGAATATATGATATATATATACTTTTTGTTTGTAAGATTTGTCTATTGATTTACTTCTTTTGTGTATTTTTTTATTCTACTTTGGCAGTTGAGGAGTTGACGTAACGAGAGAGCAATACTTCAAGTGGTATATGTAGAAAAAACCCCACCCGGATCACATACGAGATAAAAGAGATTTGCGTTTGAACAATCTTTTAAACTCTCAGTGGTAAAAAAACAAGAAAAAAACACTGGAAAAAAAGACCATAACTTTGATTTTACTTATTCCATCCTAATTAAAAAAAGAACACAATCCTTTGAAGAAAAATACAATGAAAGCTTAATAATATTATTACCAACTATAAGCACAGATCTAAAACATTATATTACATCACCAGCCTTTATTGAAACCATTCTTAAAGAATTTAACTTATGTATATCTAATACATGCAGTACGTACATAAAAAATTCTCATATCAAGTTACTATTAAATCAACAGACATGTTGTGTAGTGGAAATGAGAATGAGTTTTCACAAAAGTGAAAGCATCAGCACTTCTCCTACTGGAAATACATATTTACATAATTATAAATAAATATTATCATCCGATGCTCGGTTATAATGCATGTGATACACGACTGACCAATGGAAAACAAACCACACAAATTTATAAATACCAGAATATTTATATTATTGTCTTTGTCTCAGTCTCTGACAAAGCTTTAATAAATGTTAACATGTAGATTGATAAAAGTTTCCTATTGTTTCTTCATCACACACACACACACACACACACACATATATATATATATATATATATTAGATGGAATGGATGGTACTGAGTGAAATGTTTAACCCATGTTTAACCCATTTAAAATGAGTTACACTTATATGACCTCAGAATTAAACGTTTACAGTTGAAATTCTGCTTTCTAGGCAGTGAAAGAGGACGGAAAGTGTGACAGAAATTCCATGGAGAATTGGAATAATGAATTATATTTTTCGGAAATTGAATAACGTAGTAACGGATCGAAAAATTACATTGGAACCGGGGAGTATTTGGCATACTTCTGTATGGAATGTGCTCTCATATATGGCAGCAAAAGATGTAAGAAGAATTTCGTAACAAATGAGAAAAAAAGAACTTGAATCAAGAGAGATGTGGTTTGATCGACAGTCGTAGAGAATAACATTGGAAGAAATTGTGAGAAACTCGGGAGTTCTAAGAAGAACAGGAACGAGAAAGAAACTTCTGATAAAAATAAAAGAAAAGAGTCATTTCAAAAATGTTGAAGACAATCAGAGAAGATTGTTTAATGGAACACGTAAACGGCATGTCGAAGGTAATAGTTGCTAAGCGCTTGTGTCAGTGAACAGAGGAAGAAATTGTAGAAACTAAAAGAAAGTAAAAGAAAATGCATAAGTGAGACGGCACTGATGACTGTAAAAAAAAAAAAAAAAATAGGATACTGTCGAGGGTCATGATCCTCCACGTCCTGAAGAGAAATAACATGAAAAAACAGAGAGGAGTAGAGAGAAGAAATAAGGAGAGAGTTAATGTATTATCATCAAGCAGAAAAGACATTTATTTCCTTTATAGACACGCAATTTTGTATTGGTTCTATATTCACTTCAGATTTCTATGGAACATTGCAATTCTCAGGATATGAGCACTGAATTTCTGAATGTGTGGTTATTTCTCTTGTGATCTTAAATGAGTATTTCTCAATGGCCATTTGTTTATTTGTCTATGTTATGTCTTTATATGTTGTGTATTCTCTATAAATTCCTCTTGGGCTTTTTCTTCCAGTGATTTGATTCCTTTCATCCTGGTGCTGTATTGCGGATAAGGACATTTTAGTTGATGTCCATGAAGCAAGAAAAATATTGAAGAAATACAAACATTGTCAAACATTTAATCTCTTAAATATTATTTTCAAGAAAGAGCGGTTATGAAAACAATTAAATTGTTTTGACTCATAAAGAGAACATTAACGGTCAGTCTCTAGTTTTGTGCCAAATTCCAGTCTTCACGCTTGGCTGGTTTCAGACAATAGACTGTCAGCAATAGTCAAACAATTAACAAAATGATTTAAAAAACAAATTTTTATGCATTTTATGAATTACTATGAGTATCCTTGTCAGTATTTCGATTTTGACAGGAGAATTCGGGCTTTTTCAGTTCCAATCAAAATCAATAATCTGTATTTTTTGGACAATATGGTTAGGTTAGTTTGGTTAATTTTATATGTTAGCCATTGTAGTGCTATTTATTGTCAAGTTTTAGATAAAGCACCCAATGAGGATTAACGTCACTACTTAGTAGTAATGGGCAAAGAGAGTCTCGTTAAACATTACCTCATGTCGCGGCATCCACAAATGTGGAGTGAGAAAAATGTTTAAATATTATGGGATAGGATTGATATATGAAGAAAAGGTAGAGCGAAAAGCGTAACGATAGTAATTAAAACACCAAAATGATGATGCTCGTTACAATAAATCATAGCAGAAGTTGAGACAAGTCCAGTGACCAAACTAAAAATGGGTAGGCTATAATAAATCATATCAGGACAAAACCAAACCATATTCACCCAGACAGCAGATATCAGGATATTCGTCCCCTGATAATAGGAAAACCTCTTGCATCCAATGAATGATTTACATTGGTAAAATCTAATTTCGACCCTGTGTCGAAATTTTGTCGGTGACCATAATCTTGTAGAGTTACTTCAGACTGGAATCTAAAAGATAATTTTAAACTCTGGGGATAATTTCGTAGTTCATGGTCAAAAATTGATTTCTTAGAATAGACTTGCGATTTGGTCTTTTGTGTTTGCAAGTAACATTCATAATTTCTCAGTGGAGTGAATGAATAAAAAAATACCAAAACGAAATATATTGATATTGAAATTGTAAAAGTTTGTCGCTTACAAAAATACGACGACTTTATATGTAAACATATCTCATTTTGTATGTATGTATGTCTGTGTCAGTCAGTTATGTGCCATGCGGGATACACGCTTAGGCGATCATGTATCTTTCGATACATGACTGACGAGGCAGATTTTTTCCAGCAGTAGGTCCATTTCTTTCTGCGAGGCTATAGAACCTGGTCTGTTCTGCTATTTACCCATAACTGGAGGTTAGAGAAGAAGAGGGTTCATACATTTCCCAAGCGTATTAGCAAGTATGTGAATGTAATGGATTCGACTGGAACTTGAACTCGAGCCTGTGTATGAGGGTTAAACTACTCGACTTAAACCATAGATATTCTTATTCAGTGGTTCCCAAGGAAGGTTTTTTATAAAACAACGATTTTTCTATTCTTTGTATTAGCGAACCTCTTTATAAGTGAATTTGCTTATAAATTTAAACGTAAATAAAATACTTAGGCTGCACAAGGCCTGATGTGGGGCACATGAGGCAGAGGGTTAATTAAAGAGTAGTTTATAGGGATAGGATGGAAAGATAACGGTTAATTCTAGACTTGAATAGGTTAAGATTGTAGTGATCGGGGTAACATCCTCTTGAAACTTAGGGCAGTGGTTCGCGGGAAGAAACTGTTTGAGTAGAACTTAATTTTCAGGGAATGTGAGTGGTTTGCTACAATGTGAGTGGCATAGCGGGCTCTAGCCGTGAAGGTCAGACCCCGTGGAAGCAAGAAATCGGAGACGTTTTTTTTTTTTTTTTTTTACCCAATCAAGCCTGGAAAGTGAGATTTGGGCAGTTCCAGTATTCCAATTCCTGCCTGATCTGGCTCTTATAACGGTAGAGGATAGCATGAGAAGCCTGGTACTTACCGGAGCGGTACAGGCAGCCAATCATTTTACCTGCATCTTTAGCGATGGATTGTATATAGGAATTCCACTTGAGGTCAGGTGTGAGTTTGAAGCCCAATTCAAGGAACGGCGAATCTTTGAGAGGATCTCCGTTCATCGTGACTGGCGGTAATGTAACTAGTTCATCATCATCGACTGTCCGTCTACGAAGGTACGAGAAGGAGACTATTATGGTTGAATCGCACGATGGCCCTGTCTCTGGCCGGATTCTCGTTGGTAACAGGCCCACCTCGATACTTCGACTGTTGCTACTCCAATATGAAGTGTTTGGCGCCATACGGAGAGTCCACAGCCAGCTGTTCCCAGTTGTTTATATCGATCAGTGTCACTTTCAGGTCCCTCCTTATTCAGTGTTTATAGCAGTGTCTTTAGCCGCCTCGCCGTTGCATACGCATTCTAGTTCACCATACATTTATGATAAAACTTGCTCACTCCGTCGAAGTTGCTGTTGCTATCAGAGTTTCTAAACTAGACATTGCTTTGGCGAGGACTTTAGTTTTAGAGACATTGTTTTTTCCACGGATTTGCATGGCGGATCGCAAATGGCGGCACTGCAATTTATTTGAAGCGCTTGATATTCCTCCATTTTAGTGGTGCAGATTTCAGGGCTTACATCAAGGTTGAGGTGCAAAACGCTCAATAGAACTTGCATTTGGAGGCAAGCCTGATACCTATTCTGGTGCCACAGTTGACATATCAAGTCAGAAAAAGTGGCACCGGTTGCCTAGGTTTGTACTGCTGATTTCGATTTCATCTCAGCTTACCAATGGAGAATAAACCGATTTACTACCTGCGTTATTTTGCTGTGAGAAAGTTATAGAATGAATAAATGTTGAACGAATTCTACAGTATCCATAATTTTTGTTTAATAAGGCATGTTTTTTAAAATAGTAATGAAGTATTTGATTTTAAAATATAAAAATTTTAATCTTTTAAAAGGTTTCGAATAATTGACATAAAACCGAAGACATTGAATCATTTTTTTAATAAACAGTAGCAAAAAAATTAAATTGAAAATGAAACGATTAAAAAATACCCGGAAAAATCATTTTTTGTAATAAATGGTTTTTATTTGTTTTAAAATTACAAACATTTTTTGTGAATGACAATCGGCACACTTTTGTTAGAAAAACAAATTTCCTCTTTTTATCCATTAGAAAAATATTAAGCATGAAAAATAATTTAAAAATTTCTTGAAGGAAAATAAAAAAGATCGGTACATTTTATTATTTGGTTTCACTTGAATTTGAACTTGAATTCAAGATTTGTCAAAAGGAATGGAAATTTTTTGTCATAAATTAGAAAAGAAAATGAAATATTACACTTTTGTATAGAAGTCGTAATAACTTATATTTTAGTGCTACATACTGTTGAGAGTGTTCAAGGTTTTCAATATTGTAATTGATTCATTATTTAAAGAGAAATTAAACACAAAACTTGAGGCATAAAATGTTAATTGTCGCCCAAGAAAACCTTCGAGATTGACGGTGGAAATTTTATTTCGAATTCAGTGTAGAAAAAGCAACATAAAATTATTGAAAGCAGCCGAAACCAACTTAAGTTTTTCTTCAAGCTAATTTTTAAGCCGATAACAGATGAGTAATTTTCATAATTCAATCTCATTCATCTTCTTTGTATATATTATTAGATTGAACGGATTATAGATTTTAGAGGACATGATCTGTGCGGAACGCGCGCCTAAATCTGATTCCTGATTAATGATGGTAGTTTGATATGTGTTCCATATTTAAATAGTGAGAGAAATTAAATCAATTATAATTAATATTGTACATCATGAATTTGTTACATATTTGCAATTTGGTTTTATTTTAATATAACGCACGGTCAATGCTAGTTTACAAATAAATCCAAATTATAGGCTATAGAATCATATTATATTAAAACAATATCCCTGAATAAATTTCTGAAAGAGCATTGCCTTATATGGATATATATTTTTAGAATAAAGTTTTCGGTTATATCCTGAAGCACCCCAAAATATTCTCTGTATTTATTTTGAAAAATCATCCAACTTGAAGGCATCTATAATTTTACCGCCAACAGTTCTAATCCAAAGCATCATTCCACCACCCTTCTTTTATTTGAAATCGAAATGGTTGACTATTCCCATGAAGGGACCAATCAATTTTGCACCCATCTGGCCGATCCATAGTAGCTCAACATCCACTATTAAATTATTGTTAAGAAATCAGTTTTCATGTACGTCTTCATCCAAGTTACATGTTTCTTCAAATATTTTCTTCGTCATTAACCCATTTATTTAGCCTTTTCGTTTTTTCTTTTGTGACATTCATTTTTTTTCCATCTTTCCAATATTTTCAATCTCTTTTGTGGTAGGTATTTCGCTCTGTTCGAACTTTTCACAATTTTTGACATCACTCAGTAAGTTGTAACTCTTTGAGGTTATATTTTTCTCGCGTCTCATGACAACCTTTATATATCTGAAAGTAAGAAAAACAAATCAAAAACTTTACTGTTATATATATATATATATATATATATATATATATATATATATATATATATATATATATATATTGCATATTGTTTTACAAAAGGGTGAAAAATATATGTCGCTTAAAAGCTTGCATCACCAAATAAGTTATAAATATTTCTATGGAACCAAATATTATAAGCTGAAATGGTAAACTTATCTTCTACATACGCTGGGAAAGTTTTACCAAAATTTCTTGGTTAATAACATTCTTATTAAGAAAACATTGTAAGGTCTGACATCCATTTTGAGGTATAGAGCCAAAAGGAAAGATATTTGTATTTTTCAAGGTAACGATGGCTGTAAACCCCCCCCCAAAAATCATTTTTATTTTTTGATGGCATTTACATTATGGACTTCAATATTCTCCCTATCTATTCTATCTATATTAAAAGCGAAAGGACAGTGAAAGAAAGAATGCTAAGAATAATTGATGACGAAAACACTGTCAGACTTCGGAATGTCTGTTGGGTCCACAAAGATTTAGCACTCTATCAACCGGACATAGGATAATGCACTTCAACTTGAGCAGATAACATTTACCCTTGAAGCGTGGAAGTCTAGCGCTGTGTCGTCCGATCAGACAAACCACGTTTTCAGCTATTTCAGTCAATCAGCAGAGTTCGTGTGGAGAGGAGAGCGCATGAAACATATGTAATGATCTACATATGATATCTTTCAATAATCTTTGCTTTTCTTAAAGTTTCTGATTGTTGGTGATTTTGTTTGAATCACAATATCCGCAATTATGTCAATGGCGCATATTGAGACTGAAACAATTAGGAAGTGTTCTTAAACAAAATGTACGACTGAATTGTATTGATAATAATATTATGAATAATAATAATGATAATAATAATATGTAGCGCAATCTTCCAAGAGAAGTCTCACCTTCTTTTTTTGTCTTGCTTTTGTTCTCTTCTCGTAAAACTGTGTCCATGGTTACAAGACAAGCGGCACAGTAATCAATCGTTTCTTCTACATTGATTACCGGAAAACTTACTCCCATCATAACAACAAGTAAAAAGGCCTATTCACCATTGGTAAAAAACATTAGTGACGACATCAAAATGGATTTCGGTCTTGACAAATATGCTAAAACTACTGTCAAAGGAACAAAAACTGAAAATATCGAGATTGAAAAAGATACACGCAAAGATAAAAGAAAAAATCCGTAAAGAGTATACAGACGAATATGATTAGTGCTTAAATCGTAGCTGAATGCCAGAAACTACAACCAACACTTTTGCAGTCCCACTAGTCGCCGAAAGCTTCAATATAATCAAATGGAAAATACAAGAATTAAAGAAATTAAACAGCATAAGAAGAAAACTGCACTTAGCTGAAAAACACACCAGACTAAAACAGGTGTTTATAAGCTTTAGTGCCATCCCCCAAAATATCAAGTAGAAGAGGGTCTTATAAAAATCGAGATGATGTGCAAAGCTACTAACGTCCGTCTTGCTACATTATTGAGCACCAATGAAGATAATCTCTTTATAATCGCTTGTGACCAACAACAAAATAAGAAAGACTCATCAGTGCGCAATATGAAGCTGGAAATTCAGAAGACTCAATATAGCAGAAATCAAAATAATGGAAGGAAGACAAGCGCTGTCATTTTTAAATATGGAAGATTTGCAAAAAGTAGTTGCCCAAATGTTAAAACTAAATTTGGATCAACAACAAAAATCAGAAGAAAGACAACAACAACTATTTTTGGAGTTACATAAACAACAATTGGAATTCTAAAAAATTACGCTTCAGAATGCTGAACTACAACAGAAACAACTTAAAGAATTACTCGTAAATGCATTAAAAGGCTTAAACTCTGAAAAAGATACAATATTCTCCCAGAGTACAATCTACAATTCAATGGAAACATTTGAATACGTACCAGAGAATGGCAAAACGTTCCAGGCTTTTTACAGGCGCTACGAAGATATTTTCAACGTAGACTGTAAACAATGGCCCAGTAAAAAAAAGGTACGTCTACTATTGACAAAACTGGGAACTACAGAACATAGTAGGTTCGTAGACTTCCTACTACCCAAGAAAACGACTGACTTGGATTTTTCAGAGACTATTAAGCTTCTATCGGAACTATTCGGGCCTAACGCAACCTTGTTCCACAAACGTTGGAAATGCCTGAACACAGTCAAAGACAACCAGCAAGATTTTCTAACGTTTGCAGCATCGGTAAACAAGCTTTGTAATGATTTTAAACTAGCCGAACTGATTGCCGATGACTTTTAAGTGCTTGATTTTCGCACAAGGTCTAGTATCAGCAGAAGACGCCGAGGTCAGGGTACTGACTAAGCTTGAGAACGAACAAGGATTGACTCTGCAAAAACTGGCAGAGGACTGTCAAAGAGTAATATCTGTAAAGCGTGACTCAAACACTATCGAGGAATCAGGTGTGACTCAGATTAATAAAATCAGAAGTAAGTCTCCTATTCCCCTCAAAAAGACAAAAGGCAAATCTCATGTCCTAAATTACGCAGTAACCAAATCCCAAATAGGTTAAAGAAACCGCCCGGACCATGTTACCATTGTGGTAAATGGCATTGGATGAAATTCTGTCCAGTTAAGAACAAAAAATATTGCAAAAATTGCAATAAAAGTGGTCATACTTTAACTTCGTGCTGGTACGCCAACAGAACGAGAAAACCCAAAAATAAAATTAGGCAAGCTGAATCTGACGATATTGCCGATAGGAATTTAAGAAAATATGTAACTGTTGATATTTTCAATAATTCCATTAAATTCCAGCTTGACTCGGGTTCCGATCTTTCAATAATTAACTGGCGTACTTGGCGAAAATTGAACAAGCCGACCTTATTAAAAACGGATAAAACAGCAAAATCCGTAACTGGCGAAAAAATTAACATTTTAGGCGAGGTAATACAGTAACACTAAATGGAGTTACCAAAAAGCTCAAAGCCTACGTATTAAAAACTTCAGACAACTTATTTGGAACTGATTGGATAGAAAAATTCAATCTTTGGGATTGCCCAATGAGAACATTTTGTCGCAAGATACAAAGTACAATGTCCAATTTGGTAAATCTAAAAAAGGAACTCAAACCACAATTTCCCCAGGTTTTTTCTGGCGGCCTTGGGAAATGTACTAAAATGAAAGCTAAGTTCAAGGTGAAGGACGGTGCACAACCAGTATTCAAAAAGAAACGGAATGTCCCTTTCGCTGCTCTAGAACAAATCAACAAAGAGTTAGATAGACTCGAACAAGCAGGTATCCTGTCAAAAACAGATTTCAGCGAGTAGGCAGCACCTACGGTCTACGTAAAAAAGAAGTCCAATCAAATACGAGTATGCGCAGATTTTTCCACAGGGTTAAAGGATGCCTTGCAAGATCACCACTATCCTCTCCCAAGCCCTGAAGAAATTTTCAATAAACTCAATGGTGGAAAATCTTTTTCTAAAATCGACCTCTCGGACGCATATCTTCAGATAGAGGTGGAAGAAGAAAGTTCCAAATTGCTCTGCATAAACACCCATAGAGGGTTGTACAAATACAATAGACTGCTTTTGGAGTAAAGGTCGCGCCTGCAATTTTCCAGCAGATCATGGACGCCATGCTGGGCGACCTTGACTACACAACAGCCTATTTGGATGATATACTGGTTACTAGTAAAACTATGTCAGAGCACCGGAACCATATAATAAACGTATTCGAAAAGATACAAGAATACGGTTTTAAGGTTAAGGAGGCAAAGTGTGACTTTTTCTTACCAGAGATTAAATACTTAGGTCACATTATAAATAAAGATGGTCGTTGGCCGGATCCAGAAAGAGCCAGCGCGATCAGAAACATGCCGACCCCAGATAACGTTCAAGCGTTACAAAGCTTCCTCGGACTAGCTAACTTTTACCAAGGGTTCATCAAGAACGTAAAATTTGAGAGGGCCTCTCAACCAACTTTTAAAAAAGGACAAACCATGGTCATGGACCCCGGAATGCCAAGACGCATTCGAGAAGATCAAGAAAACGCTTACTTCAGACCTCTCCCTCACACATTTCGACCCTAGTCTCGACATCATAGTTGTAAGTGATGCAAGCTCGTACGGCATAGGCGCTTGCATATTACATAAACTGTCAGACGGTTCCTGAAAAGCTGTGGCTCACGCATCAATATATCTACTTCCAGCTGAGAAACAATATTCCCAAATAGATTAAGAGGCTCTATGGTTAATATTTGCTGTGACAAAGTTTCACAGATATCTACATGGTAGACGGTTCATACTGCAGACAGATCATAAACCTCTGATTACAATTTTTGGGTCTAAAAAAGGTCTGCCAGTCTATACTGCAAATAGACTACTTCGTTGGGGAACAATTCTCTTAAACTATAATTTTAAGATAGAGTTCCTAACAACCAAAAATATTTGCCATGCAGACAGTTTATCCTGACTCATTCCAAAAAATACAGAAGTCTTTGAAGACTCCATCATTGCTACTCTAAGGACAAATTGTGAAATCAAAAACATGATCGCGAGTACCATAAGAGAGCTCCCAGTTACTTTGGCCGACATAAAAAGAGAGTCTCGAGAGGATGAATTCATTCAATCAATAAAAAGCAAATTCGAAACAAAGACCCCAATGTGCCTGAAGTTTTCTCCCTTTGCGATGATGTCCTACTATATAATGACCGCGTAGTGATTCCAAACAGCTTACAAAGAAAAATCCTCAGGGATTTTCACATGGGACATCCAGAGAAGAACCGTACGAAAAGCCTCATGCGCTGCTACGTTTATTGGCCAAACATGGACAAGGACATAGCAGACATGATAGAAGCATGCAAAGGATGTGCGCTTGCAGCAAAAGCTCCAAACACGACGTGCGAACCATGGTCCAAAACAGATCATCCTTGGCAAAGAATCCATGTGGATTTTGCAGGGCCTATGGACAACATGTACTATCTCATTGTTGTGGATAGCCACTCGAAATGGCCTGAGGTCCTACAATGTAAAAGACCAACCACAAACTGCACGATCGGATTTTTACACGAGCTATTCGCGCGTTTTGGCGTCGTAGATTGTATATTTACTGATAATGGCACTCAATTCACATCAAGTGAATTTAGAGACTTCTGCAAGTCATATCAGGTGGACCACGTTACAGCGCCTCAGTACCACCCTAGGTCAAATGGCCGGGCTGAAAGGTTCGTGGACACTTTAAAAAAGGGCTTTAAGAAAGCCACTAGGGACACCGACAGATAGAGCATTGCAACAATTTCTGCAGGTGTATCGGATAACCCCTAATCCGAACACGCCTATGGGAAGCTCGCCTGCAGAAACAATGTTCGCAAGGAAAATAAAGTCTGTCTTCGACAAACTGATTCCACGGCAAGCAAAATTTAAAAAAAAACGTAACCCTCATAGGAAATATTTCAATCCTGGCGATAGGGTCTTTTTCAAGAACAATGTGACATCATTAAGCAGAGAATTGGCGAACTGGTATATATGGTCCAAGGACCAAAAAACATTCACAAACGCCATTGGAACCAGCTCAGAAAATGCCGTTTGAAGGAATCGGAATCACTACAAAATAACTGTGAAGAGCCGATCGACGTAATTTTCGATCACTTCGATCTCGACATGCCCCAAGTCTCTCCTGAACTGCGACGCTCAGGAAGGAAAAGGAAATTTACTCAACCGCTCGACGTAAATCCCAAGAGGAAAAAGTATTAAAAGTTTTATTTTTTTCTCTCCTTTTCAAAAAGAAAACTCTCTGGAAGGGGGTTATTGTGAGACCGGAAACTACCTACACAATAGACTCTTCCAGGCCTATATTAAGTAGGCGACATAGCACTTTTTCTGACTTTTTTGACCGGTCGGTTTGAATTTCTTTTTTGTGATTTTGTCTTTTTGTTTTTGAAGTGCGACGAACTTGTTTTTGACCCACGAGGATTTGCTGCAAGTGCTTGACGAACTTTATTCGACCCACCAAGTCTTTCTGTTAAGTTTTTATTTAAGTTTTTCTTTTTTCTTTCTTCTTTTTCCATTTCTTTTGTTCATTTTTTTTCCTTTTTTTTTTTAGTCCGGTAAGACTTTGTCAAACCGGACGACTGCTTTCTTTTTTTTTTATTTTCTAATTTATAAAAAAAAAAAGACCAGTTTAGACAAAAGAAAAAGAAGCTTTCTGTTTATTTCTTTTTTTTTTTTTTTTTCTTAGCGACTTCAGTCGCCTTCTTTCTTCTTTTTATTTTTTACTAGTTTATTTTTTCTTTTAATTCATTTTCTTTAGCGGCGTCAGCCGCTAAACTTTAATTTTTTGTACATTTGTTTGTTTTGAAAAAAGAGAGAAGTTTTCTGGTTTTTCTTTTTATTTTCGGCTGCCCTCGGGCGCCATTTTTATTTTTATTTTTTAAAAAAAAAAGTCTTATCTGTTTATTTTTATTTCAGTCCTTTTTTGTCTTTTAATTTTTTTTTTTTTTTTTTTATTTTCCTGGTTTATCCAGGCTTTCTTTATTTTTGTGTTTTTTTTTTACCCAACTCCTCTCCCTGTGTGTTTTAAAAAAACCCGCTGGTGGTTGCTTCCGCAATCATGGCCGACGAAGGCAGTCGGTCCAAAATAAAAAAAGACCTCTTTGGGAAGGTGGACAATACCAACCCAAAGGATGACTCAAAAAAGCGGGCTGGTAAAAGCCCAAAAGCTAATAACAGCCCAAAAGCTAACAGCCCTAAGAATGACCAGAGTTCCTCCGGAAAAGGAGAAAGTCCAAAGATTGATGTTGCCCCTAAAGACGCATCGGGGAAAGTTAGTGGGGAGTCGCCCTCTTGTTGGAAGTCCCCTCCGAATTGTATTTTGAACATGGCGGATTTCCTGGACAAGGCGAAAGGTTTTGCCCATCTGGTGAAGAAAGATGGCTTCGTCGATGATGTCCAGGAACTCGGTATGTTCGCCAAG
Organism: Acanthosepion pharaonis; assembly: GCA_903632075.3. NCBI lineage: Eukaryota > Metazoa > Mollusca > Cephalopoda > Sepiida > Sepiidae > Acanthosepion > Acanthosepion pharaonis. Next base: position 2,012,248 of record CAHIKZ030000253.1, on the reverse strand, counting down.
AGAATGGTGACCGTTTTTGTGGTCGACAAGAAAACCAAAAAGATTTGTCGCTCCACGAAAGACATCGTGATTAAATCACTTTTGTCCCTGGGGATAAAACCCCAAAGAGTCATTAAAGGTAGGGGTTTCTTCATGTGGGACATTCTGCTGCCCACACCAGAAGATTGCCTGTCTATGGCCAAGAAGGAACTAATAACTAAGGATCTCATTCTTAGAACTGAGTATGAGGGGCCGCAGGCGGACCAGGGTGGCAGTTTTGAGGTTCCTCCTCAAATTTCAGGAGAGCTTCTGGCTGCATTTTTTATGCAGTACGGCCAGATTTTAGGAGCTCTTCCGACAATCTGAACGGGGGATGGACGTTTGACATCATGTTGGATCAAGAGGCCTTCAAGTCCGTCCCCAACTGTTTGGTTTTAGGTGACCGGAAAATGCCGGTCATTGTGACTGGTAGGCGACCGACTTGCTGGAGGTGTGGAGAGACTGGTCACCTTTCCTCCTCCTGCCCAGGGAAGAAGGCCCTGGAGTTCCGGTCACAGGCGACCAAAATACCCCTTTGGCCGATAAGGTAAAATCCGCGGCACCTGTAATGGGTCTAGCTGCGAGGCGGACCGATGGGCAAAGTCCCTCGGTTGGGTCTAAGCCCACATTGCCCCCGAAACCGACGCCTGCCACTAGTGTGGTTAAGGAGAAGGATGAGGGGGAATGGCACCTCGTGGTTAGGGGCAAGGGGAAGAGCCAAACAGCGGTTCCTCCGTCCCAGCATGACTCCAGGGACACCATCACCTACAGCCCCATTCCCTCTACCAGCGCTGAGGGCGACGCCTCTACATCTTATGAAAGGACGGCAACGGAGGCGCAAAAATTAAATGAGCCAAGTTGGCAAAAAATTCTTGACATAAAGAAACTAAAAGAGAAATTGGAAGCGAAGCGGGGAAAAGAAAAAAAATCGTCGGGGGCACCGGCCCCTCTATCCTCTGCCCCGTCTTCCCCTAATTCATCCAAATTCACAAAGCCTCATCCGCCCAAATCACTGTCAAATTCACCAGCAAAACACATACAATCTACTAAGCCTTCACCTGTAAGGACTCCTTCTGGGTGGACCCCATCAACCACCCCCAACATTTCGCCAATGTCCACACCCGGTCATACACCCATGCATACACCAGAAAAAAGAGAGTCAGAAGTCCTGACTCTCAAAACATAACTGATAAAAAGAAGAAAAAAGTGAAGCCACCTTATTTCCCAGGGGAAGACGTCTGCCGCGTTTCCCGGGACCAGGCGGAGAGGGTGTTTGGTCAGACCCGAAATCCAAAGGATTTAAAAATCCTTTGGAATTTCCAAAACATTAATAATAAAGAGGTGGAAAGGCCCGAGAATTTCCCCTCCGCCAAAAGGGGTCTTAACAGTCATCAGAACGGGCCCGGGAACGCGGGAGATTTGGGGCATGATAGAGGAGGCCCAGTCATCTCTAAAAATGGTGCCCCTGCTGCATACCTACTAGATCCCGATTCGTGACGAAGCAAATCAAAAACTTAAAGGGAGGGTCCTGGTTTTCGTTCACCCATCCCTTTATAGAGCATTAAAACTCACATACCCTTCGGACATCGGCGGCTTGTCTCAGGACGATACCGTCGAAAATGAGATGGCGTCGGGATCCATGGGACGAGCTGTGGGTGTCCTCACCCCAGCCATGTTCTATCCTGAAGGGCAACCCTAATCGGCCTCACGATGGCTCTCTGGTTAGCAAGTTTGAATGCCCGGGGCCTGAGGTCCGAGTCTCGCAGGGTGAGGCTCTCTCGTGACCTTCAGCGCCTCGGGGTGAATATATGTTGTTTGCAAGAGACCCGGTTTAATTCTCATGATCGTGAGGACATACTGTCTAGGGGTTCGCCCTTTATTCAGCATGTTTTGATGGTTGTTCGAGGGGTGTCTCTTGGCTAGTTAGCAGGTCTTTGAAGGCTGCATGTACCCTTGTCTTCGCAGATCCGGCGGGCAGGCTTTGCGTGCTGGATGTTACCATAAAGGAGAAGCATCTTCGTCTCATTGGGGTTTATGCGCCCAATATCCATTCCGAGCGGCCTGCTTTGTTTCGGCAGATCGCGCCGTTCTTGACGACGTCTCGTCGGGTACTTTTAGCGGGGATTGGAATGCCGTCCTTGACCCCGATATAGATCGAATAGGGCACAAAAGGTACTTTTACAACCCGGATGTGAAACCATTTCGGGACTTTATCGATGGGTTTGATCTCGTCGATAAGTTCCGGAATGAACACCCTCGGGAGGTAGCATGGACTTGGACTACTAGTGGCACCTCGGCTCCTGGCTCGCTTGCGAGCTACCTGGACCGAGTCTTAGTTAGAGAGTCGATGTAGGGCTCTTAGGTTGTCCAAGTTTCCATTACATAGTTTATACGGACCATAGGCTTGTCCGGGTCCGTGTAAACTTAGATAAGCCTAAGGTTAAGTCGGCTGGTTACTGGAAATTGAACTGTTCGCTTTTCAGTGATCAGGGTTTCCGGGACCAGCTGCTACTAACAATCCAGAGGGAATTGACGGGAGCGGTTGTGGGAAATGCCTGGTGGGGCAAATTAAAATCTAAGATTCGTTCGTTTGCTGCCGACTTTAGTCGTCGGCTCAATTTAGATAAATTAGCGGCGCAAACGGCGTTAGAAGAAAAAAGTTGATCGGGCCGTGAAATCCCGTGTTAGTGGGGACATAGTCTTAGCTAAGGCAGAGTTGGCCTCCTTGCTTATCAAGAAGGACCAAGCTCTGGTAGTTAGGGCTAGGTTAAAAAGAATGTCTTCTGAGGCAACGAATATGGCCGCTGAACTGCGTGTAGAGGAAAATCGAAACGCGGCCAGGCGACATATAGCGTGCGTCACATTACCGGATAAGCGGACTGTGACTACAAACGCGGGCATATGTGAGGTCTTTCGAGATTATTTTCAGGAGCTTTTCACCAGGGAGCCCGGTCTGAGTTCTGCTCAGTTCGACGCCTATTTAGCTGACTTTCCCTGCCTCTCGGCAGCTGAAGTGGCTAGGTGCGAGGGCCGCATAACAGAGTCGGAAATCTGGGAAGCGCTGAAGCAGGTTGGCCTGGATAAGTCTCCGGGATTAGATGGTCTGCCTTACGAAGTGTACTTGAGGTTGTCGCACGTTTTTGTGCCTTTGCTGGAACTGATGTACAACCACTGGATGAGGCAGGGTCTTTACCTCAACGCTTCACCAGAGGTGTCATCAAGTTGCTGCGTAAGGACAAGGACGGTGGGGATGGGTTAGGGAACTTTCGCCCTTTAACGATGTTAAACACTGACTTAAAGATTTTGGCGAAGATCTTGGCCAACCGTTTGCAGCTTGTCCTGTCTAGTCTGATTGGCCCTGAACAGACTTGTGCTGTGAAGGGCAGGACTATTCAGGATAACCTTCATATGGTACGCCTGATCTTAGAACAAGTCGACAGTGAAGCCGCGCTGATCAATTTAGATCAGTCCAAGGCCTTCGATAGGGTTGACCATCGATTTCTGGAGGCTGTCCTTTCGGCGGCCGGTTTCGGAGCCGACTTTCGCTCCTGGATCCGTCTCTTGTATGCGACCCCCGGTGCGCTGGTGGAAGTGAATGGGGTAAGATCGAAGCCTTTCGTATTGTCTCGCTCCATTCGTCAAGGTTGTCCGCTATCGCCTCTGCTGTACGTTCTTGCGTTGGAGCCTTTCCTTCGCAAGTTAAAGGCGAATCCGGTCCTACGCGGTATTTCGCTGCCTGGTGCTAACACCTCGGCCAGGTATTCTGCCTATGCTGACGACGTTTCGGTTCTTGTGTCGAGCAGAGCCGAGATTAACGAAGTCAGTAAGCAGATCAGTGGGTATGAGTTGGTGACAGGGGCCAAAATCAACCGCGATAAGTCTGTGGGCTTGCGGTTGGGTGCGTGGAAGGGAGTTTCTCTTCCCGGACCTTTCCTCTGACGGATGGGCCGATCAAGATACTCGGCGTCTGGTTCGGTCCTGATCTCCAGTTGGAAAAGAATTGGTCGGAGGTACAGGGGCGGGCCGAGGTCGCGGCTAGTCTGTGGTCTCGGAGGGACTTTCCCTGAAGGGAAGGGCGGAAGTTTGTGGTTCCCACATCTATCCGATACTCCTCTACCGTCTTTCTGTGCTTCCACTCCCGTGTGCCCGACTAACATCGTTAGTCAAGGTCTTGTTCTCTTTCTTGTGGAGAGGCAAGTCCCACATGGCATCTCGCGAGATCTGTTGCCTTCATCCCTCTGAGGGCGGTCTGGGAATGCCTAGCATTGAGATTCGTCAATATATGCTACGCATTACCTTTCTCGACCGAATGTGTCGCGGTTTGATGAGGTGGGCACCTTTTGGAAAGAAGATGTCCGTAAACATTTCCCATCCCTGAGAAGTGTGCACTCGTGCGAGGAGGAGGCCGGTCGTACTCCACGTGGCGAGTGCTCCTTCTATCGTGAATGTCGTCGCGCTTTGAAGCTCCTTTGCGGTCGTCGGTTGGCCTCTCCGACGCCCAAGCGTTGTCTCGTAAGGCATTATATCGTGTGTTAGTTAGGGGGCCGTTCAAGATGATCTGATCGACGAGCTCGGTCTTACGAGGCAGGAGGCTCGCTCGGTTTGGCCTTGGGCGCCTGGGTTGAAATGTCTCAATAACGATGAGGCATCACTCACCTGGCTGATGATTCGCGGGGCCCTCTGGGTCGGCAAAAGACTTTGTTCAGCAGGCTTGGAGAAATATCCAAACTGTCGTCGCTGTACTGGGAATGTCGAGACCATTGGTCACGCCTTTTTTCAGTGCAGTGCGGTAGTGCCGTTGTGCAGGTTTGTTGAAGGCCTCATGGTTCGCATGCTGCAGGGAAAGTTTTTGTCCTGGAAGCCAGTTCTGTTTGTAGCAATGTGGTATCGCAATTGACGAAGGCTGAACACTATGTGTTCTGTTGCTTACTAGGGGTTATGCGAGTCGTGATTTGGACGACGCGACAGAAGGGATTTTATGATGGCGAGAAGTTCACCTTTCCCAACTAATCTTGTACTTTTTAGGCATCAGCTTAAAGTCAAGATTAGGACGGAAAGGCGGCGGCTCCCATCATCAGAATTCGCCAAAAGGTGGGTGAATCTTGCGCGAATGTGTAGAGTGAAAGGGGCTGACCTTGAGTGGCATTTAGATGTCGGTTAGGCACAGAATATTGTCCTAACAGGGTGGAACATTGGCAACCCACCCAATTATTAGGTTAGACTAGGTTTTTGTTTTATTTAGTTTTTCCTTTTCTTTTTCCCGTTTAACTTAGCTAGGGTATGTAAGCTCATTGGTCCCTTTTATTTCTGTCCCTATTTTTTACTTTTGTTTAATTCCCCATCCCCTCCCTCGTTAGGTGGTTAGTGATGTCGGTTTTCTGGTGGATGCGGGACGCCTTTCGTTTCGGGTGTGTGTTTTCGTATTTGTTGTTGTGTATGAATGAGTGAGTGTTTGTGTGAATGCTTGATGGTCTGAATGTGTAATCATTTTTCTTAGTCCCGCATCGATTTCGTCTGGTTAACTGACATTTCTGCCACATTCATAGTTTGTGGGGGGTTTTATTACTAACTCAGTTTTGTTTAGTTTTATTGTAAATAATTAATTCATTTTGTAAATACTCATTTGGGGTTTTTTTTTTAAAAGTTGTTATTTTTAAGACCCTCCCCATGAACATTATTTGTATATATGGGGACTAGTTAGGACGTCATAGAGAAACTGAGGTATTATGGTGGTCGTAGTAAGAATGGTAAGAGTGAATGTGATGTTTTGGTGATTGGTTTATTGTTGGCATGTTTGGGTCAGTGTCTGTGACTAGCTAAGTTTTAGATTAAAGACAGAAGAAGACCGTCATTCCCCATCCCCCCTTTTTGGCCTTGTGCCGCATTTGTTTGTATATATTACATAACAATAAATATTGTGTTATAGTAAGCTCCGCTTACACTATCTCTGTAAGCTGTTGTTAATATATCTTTCTTACAACTAATCTGTGTTCCGTGTTTTACTTCTGTGATCCCAACTTTGGCCCCACATCAGTTACCAAAGCAAGTCACTAAGAAAACAGTCTGAATGATAATAATAATAATAATAATAATAATAATAATAATAATAATTGTTGTGGATTCCGAGATGAAATCCGGTCTCAAATGAATTACAAACGCAGGAATGAAATATAGCAAATAAATGTACTGACGCAATAATACAATTGGTAATACGGTTAGTAGATCCAGAAATGCGGTTAGTAGCAATAATAATATATATATATTCTGGGAAATTCAGTATCGAAGTATGACTTCCTTCTGAGTCTACGTGCTCGCAACTGTGACTCCTACAAAGCGGTTACCTCACTCTCTCACTATATCAGTGTATCTCTCCCGGGTATTCACCGGCAGCAGTACAAGTACACACTGGTCGAGTCCACTTGTATGAAAAAGTGGTGGACCCCATAACAATAATATTTTTTTTAGTTTTCTTCTTTAATTTGGGTAGTTTACTTCTGTTTTGTAAATTACTGCTTCAGTTTTGCAAACTCAATCTAATGGACATCTGCTTTTATTTCTAGTTTTATTTCTATAGTTGCATATATTACTGTTAACGATGATTTGCTGTACGTTAGTTTTGAAATTTCTGACGTTTTGTCTTTTTGTTGTGGTTTCTAAATTACTAGTGCAGCTTTAGCTTAATTTAACTGTGTTTTTATTAAATATTTTATTTAATTCGGAATTTGGGAGGAAGTGTTTATTAAGTAATTTGAAAAATATTTTCCCCATTTTACATTTGACCTCTAAGTTAAAAGGAGTGGGGATTAAACCAAATAATATTTTTTCTTTTCCTCGAATTGTTATTCATTTGTTGTTTTATTTAAGGTTTAAATTTCAGTTTGGTTTTATGCTCCTCTTCTTTTAAAGTCTTTTCATATTCTTTATTTTTATCTTCAAAAATTATTTTACTAGAGGAATTTCTACAGGACCTGGACTCTATTCTTTTGGGGGTTTGATTTATTATACTCGCAGGTTGGATCTAACATTCACGTATTTTAATTTTGTGTTGGGTTTTATTTATGGGAAGAGACTGCCAGTTTGTAGATTTAATTCTACATCCAAATATTTGAAGACTTTTTTTTTTTTATTAATATCGACTTCTGTTTCAAAGTCGAGGCTTTTGTAAAGTTTTAAAAGCGCTTTTTTATGTTGTCATTTGTTCTTCCGTCGTCTGGCACTATCATCAGCCCCTCATTCCTATACAGGCCGTGGTTGTTTATACGAACAATTCTGTTTTTCATACTACATGCCCGACCCAACGCATCTCATAGTCAATTATAATATTTTTTACGCTCGGACAACCGGCCTTTTGAAAAAAATCGGTATCAGATGTCATTGATTGCAATTTAATGTAAAAGATCTTCGGACAATTCTGGTAAAATCGTTCACACCCTTTGAGGTGGTGACGGTAAATTGTCTATAACTCTTGTGAGTACAGCAGGATAGTCAGCATACACGTCCGGTACACTTTCACTTTGGTTTGAACCATAGCCACATGTCCAACCTACCAAAAGCGATAGAAGCCTTCTGGCTGCAAGTATGTATTTCAGCATCCAGAGATCGATCCCATGACAAGCTACTACCAAGGTACTCAAAAGTACCCACAACGCCCAATCTAGTGTCATTGAGGTAAATATTAGGTTTGCTGTAAGGTGCATCAAGTAGAGGAGTAAACATCACTTTCATTTTTGTTTTAAGACTAATTGGAAGTCCGAACGCAGAAGATGCCGTTCAGAATCTGTCCGCCGTCACCTGCATGTCCTTCTCAATCTTTGTAACAAAGTCAGTGTCATCAGCATATAATAAGTAACGCACAAATATCTGGAAAGTCTTGGCATTAAATCTTCTTAAATTGAATACCCTCTTAGTAGTTCTAAAACGAATGCTAATCCCGATGCTGCAAAAAGCAAATGAATATATGACCAAATGGAAAACCGGGTGGGTATGGAAATTGTCCATGGTTATCTCGTCCGACAGTTCCCCATTAAATGAAACACGCGCTTTCATAATATGATGTAGTTCTTTAAACATGCTGATGAAAGTGGGTAACAATTGTGACACAATTCTCGTCAAATCAATCACTATATTTCCGCTCACTCAGACGGAGAATATCCACAACAGCTGAATAAATTCGGTCCTTGAAATTCTCCCAGGAGCCATCAACAGTAACATTGATAAAGGCTTGTGAGAGTTGCAGGCACACAACAGACTGTCTAAGACATGAAACGCTGATGCGCTTCGGAATTTTGTCCCTAACCAAACGAACCTTTTTCCTGATTTGCGGTTTGAACTTACCACCCTCAGCGTTAAGTAAAACACGGACATTCTAGACCTTCTTCAGATCATCCCTCCTGGTGATAATAAAATCTATCATGTGAGCGTGTTTAAAACTTGGATGGGTTCATCTTACCTTGTGCTTTTCATTTTGGTGAAAGAAGGTGTTATAGATAGCTAAGTTGTTCTCAGAGCAAAGATGCAATAAATTCAAGCCATTGCTATTTACTTTTCCATTTTGATGACAACCAATCTCATCTCATACCTTATGATGTTCTCGCACACTCCAAGTCTCCAAGTATAATCAATTTTTCCTCCTTGGAAATATAAGTAATGACCATCTCCCTCTTCTCGTTTATTACCCATCGGTTTTCCAACCCCAAAGATAGTTTATCCCAATTTAATTTCTGTTAGGTGATCCTCATCAGAAAGGCGGGTTTCAGAAAGGGCTGCTATGTTGAATACATATTTTCTAGCAACTCCACAGGGTTGCTCAAACTCAGGAGTTTCCAGCGAAATCAGCCTCTGTCATTCATAGCAGTGTTAAGATAAAACTCCTGCCGGTAATAGCTTTCTCTTTGAAACAGATGCTCCACGGGAATGTAGCTATCCAGGGATTAGGTGACCAGAACCGTTAAGGTTAGTCAACTCTTGGCAACCAATACATTCATATATATATATATATATATATATATATATATATATATATATATATATATATATATATATATATATATATATGTTTGGTATAAAGGGGTTTGGCTATATTTTATGATATTTTTAACAATGTTATGTTTAAAATAACTAGTTTAAATGAACTAAAAATTTGTTTAATGAAGTAAAATTTTCATTTGGTATTGCTGCAATAATTTTGTACCTGGTTCCCAAACTCTTTATCATTTAGTTTTCTGTAAATAGTTAATGGTTACAGAAATAATCGTCTTCCTTTTGGGATCATATTTCTGTATTTTGGAAAGAAAAAGAAAACGTGAAAAATGTTTTCAATTATGAACAATTTTATAAATAAAAGATTTTGTTTGAATTATGTTTAGCATTAAATAATAGCAACATTACTTCCCCAAAATTAGATTGGATAAATATTTATTGTTCGGAAAAGCGATAATGCGAATGAAAAGCAAGACGGAATAAGTTGAGTGTAGCATAGTAAAGCATCAATGAGAATTTGATTTCTGTTTGCGTGATTGAGTGAATGGCAGATTAAACGTTAATAAAGGTTTATCAATATATCTTTGTTTGGAAGCACATTAGAAGGAATGATAGCGAATTGCAAAATAGACAACATACTAAGAACATTCAAAGAGAATTTAATAAAAGAAACTTCTGGCTGGGAATATGACGAGCGAATGAACATGAAAAAAGTATGCCAATAAAATGCAGAGAGAATTTGATCAATGTCCGTTTTGAATTGTGCCCGAAAGGATGATCAAGAAAAAGAATAGAGACAAGATCGTCATAGCAACAAAATGCAGAGAGAATTCCATGAATGCATTTTTGTCTGAAAGTTTAATCGAACGAGTGAAAGTGAAAGTGAAAGTAACTGTAAAACTCATGCTAAAAAAATTCAGAGAAAATATCTTCATGTTATGTGACCGAGCGAATGAACACAAAAGAGATAACGACATGCCGTCTAAATTCATTGAGAATTTGATCCCTTCTGGTTGTTTAATAGTCCGGTCAGCCGAGTGACAAGAAAGAGTCGCATACAAGGATATTTAAGTCAGAAGTTGATCAATGTGTAGAGATGCTTTATAAGTAGAATGAAATAAATAACATAGAAAATGCAAAGACAAAAGAATAACGTGCCATTAATAGATATCGGAGTTTGAAAAATATCGGATTGTTTGAGAAAGAAAATTCAGCTCGAAGCCGATGAATCTATTCTTGGTTCTGAAATGTGGACAAGGGAATGAAAATGAAAAAAAAAAAGGGAAAAAAGACAAACCTATGGAAATTTATCGAAATTACGGTATTTTATATAATATGGAATAAGCAATTTTGAGCATTTAATATATTAAATTCATGCAAGGACCAACATCGGTTCTGTAGGCTTACATTTTACCTAATGCTTGGCTAACGTGAATATAGTAACTCGATATTCCCTTTGCTTTTCGCTATCTGCCGTCTTGTGTATTTTATTTACTCAGAATATCTTATGCAAAGCAAGTTATAATATGGTACTTGGAAAGAGGGAAGAAATATTTTAGTCTTTTTTAATCTTCAAAGCCTGGAGGCATTAATTCACCCTTGATTTGCTAAGACGGAAAGAAAGACTAGAATAACACAAAGAGATGAACTCAAGTAATGAGTTAAAATATTTATATACATGGGTACACATGCATAAGTAATACTAAACATGCAATATAAACACACATACAGGCATACATAAAAAAACTGGATGTACTTCTACTATGAAATTTAGCCAATCCCTGTTGAAGACGTTTGTTCAGACACATTTGTGTTTGTTCAACACCCACAGAGGTTACCTGTGGTTTATATTGATGCAAAAGCGGACCTTAGTTACAGTTCTGATCGGTAGCACATTATCTGGCGTGATAACAGTCTGAACAAGGTCAGCATGCTCAAACACTCAGTCACGATGACTTGTGACGTCGTGCGAACACAATCATCAACGGATCCCAAGGAGTACCATCTATCTAATTTCACTCACATGGCTTGGGTCAGCCTTTGGTATGATTTTCAGGCACATTCTAAAGGCGTCGCAAGCTGGGATCGTCTTCCCCAGAACGATAATATCAAAAAGTCACATTCCTGATAACTCGATTATAATCTGATTCGAACCGGGGTTTCATTGTCAAAACGGTTTAACAACTCGGTGAAGTTTCCAAGAAAATATGCGGTATTACAGCTTTATTTGTAATTATGGACGTGGAGGTGGGGTGAATAATTCTCTCGACAGCTGTGTATCTCCAAAGACAATATTGATAAATGGAAGGTCAAGAGATAAACTTGTTTTTGCAACGCGCTTCGTTCCTTCAGCAAAACGAACGTCCAAATGTATTGAGAAAAACCAGTATTTACACAAACAGAACATATAATAAATAAATACAGTTCTTTTTAAATATTTAATGAAAGGCATTGCAAAAATAAGTTTTTCTCTTGTCAATTAAGCATATACCCGAAGAGATTTTTTACGTGAAATGGGACGAGTAAAAAATCAAGAAGGACACAGTCAAATCCTGTGTTATCTTTCTACTTGCTCTTTCGTTTCCATCCAATGAGCCTTTTTCTACGTGGGAAGTAAAGCAGTAACTGTATTAATTTGTGTGCAGAGAAGCCAAACAGTTACTGACTATGCACTCTAACGGGCTGTCACTTGACTTTCAAGAGCCCCTTAAGCCAAGAGTAAATTCTATATGTCAAAAGGGAGAATATTGCCTTCTGCATCCATATACTAATAAATGCCTAAAATTTCGCCACAGATATTTGGCGGATACACGTTTAGATATTTGACTAAATATTGTATAAGTATCTAAACAAAATTACTGAGTTATGAAATTATTTCGATGATATTGGAAAGAGTCGTTATTTTTCCAAATTAAGTCATGTAACCGAACCATTTTTTTTCGTTCGCTTGTAAAGGAAACTTTTCAGTCGATCCAATTTTCTATCCTATTTCCGCACACATCGCGTAAGAAAAAAAAGGGAAAACTATTTCTTCAGGAAATATAAGCACCATAGAGGTTTTTATTAATTTAGAAAACGGATTGATCTATCTCAGTAGCGTTAGAAATACAACCAAAACATTAGAGACGATTCTACAGTATACAATTTGATCAGCGTGCATATCGTTTATGGGATGGGGTAATAGATTCGTACTGAGGATAGTGCGCAATAATCGATAAAAGAGAATAATATAAACTAGTTATAATAATCTGATTGACTCTGTAATGGTGGATAAATATCTCAACCTTACCACAGATCTGCAAAAGTTACTTAATATGAAGATGACTGTCGTCCTAGTCGTTATCTGAGCCCTGGGAACAGCTCTAAAGAACCTAGGAAAGAAATTTACAGGGAAGAGTTGTGTTCAACCAGACAATGGCTTTTCTGAAAACACTTACAATACTGAGAATAGTGGAGGGGGGTATTGAGGATTCTTACTGTCATGTATCTCCTGTCACCGATTATTGTAAAGAGAAAGAGAGAGAGATGGAGGGAGGGAGGGAGGGAGTGAGAGAGAAATAATTCGAAAGAAGAAAATACTTTGCAGACTTAAAATTGAAAACAAATTCCAGATGACAAGCCCTATCGTCCTAAATAAGGACGGAAATGATAAAGGTTCTCACTTTTACAGCAGGCTTTCAATGCATGACGGACAAGGCAGGTTGCACCCAGTAGGCTGGCGTTTCATTCTGTGGATAACTGGTTAACAACTAAAGCTACGGGATCAAATCTATTCTGCTATTCAACACATATCTCCGATTTCACATTCCCAATATCTGTCTATATCTAGTATCAATATCTAGTATCTCTAATATATGAGGTATTATGATTACTTACATTATATACATTATTCGCACTGTTACCCTCATCTTCATTGCCATATTCACAACGTTTCAGTCGTTGTACGCTTGGAATTTCATTCACCGGGGTTGATTGTTCTAGTTTCACGTGCCATGTCTCTTCCGGGTGTCTCAGTTATTTCCCTTTAACTCAACTCTTCTGGTATTAATCTAAAAAATCTTTGGGTCTTTTCACTGGATCTAACCAACGTCTTTATGTGCTGGGCCATGGTCGGCTCACGAGGTTTTTGTGGTCTTGCATATGTACTGATTCCTTAAGTTTTCGTATTATCCAGTGATGCTCTCTGTCTATTATTTCAACCTCATACTACAGAGGGCGGGGATCACTTTTCCCTCCATATGTGGTCAGCTACGCCTGATTTTTCTATTTCCCCTTGAGTTACCACTTTACGATGTTCTTGCAGTCTTACCTTAAATCTCCTGAGCCGACCAAACATAGACATGAATACAATATGGGAACCAGTAATAAGGAGTGCTAGAGAAAAGCAATGAATAACAATAATAACTGCAAAATAAGCTCTGCTAAAAAAATGCAATAATAATAACAGAAAAATTGCAATATGAGCACTGGTAAAAATGGTTGCTGAGACAAGGACACATAGCCCAGTGGGTAAAGACATTGGTTAGATCGAATGATTAGACCCAAAGAGTTGTGATTTCAATACCAGGCCACAGCAGTGAATAGTTGTGTTAAAGGAAAATAACTGAGACATTCGGGAGAGGGATGGCACGTGGAACTAGAAAGAGTTCGGTTCGAAATTCCAATCGGTGCGTACGGTCAAAACGTTTTATATAGTAATTCACATTATCAGATGTTATTAATTCCATAACAGGCTTTAAGAAAGAAAGTAAAAGGCAAGAATTGAAGGAATAACAGAAGTAAAGAAAATTGTGAATAGAAAAGAATAAATTGGCATGTCAATGATTATTGAAGTTTTTGGAACTGTGTAAAGGATTATTGATAGGGCAAAATATTAAAGCATTTATCAAAATCAGGTAGAATATTGAGGAAGTGAGAAAATACAAAAAGCATTACTCAAAATAGGAGAAGGCTTAGAAACGCGGAATTACAATCCAAGACTTTAATAAATCAACGAGGTGCCTGAGTGTAATTAAACGATATAATATATGTTGAAGGAAGTGAAGGGACAATGAAATACCATTATGTAAGAATACTGTAGATAAAGGGAAATAAATTGCAATATGATCTCTGGTAAAAAAAAATGTAATGCAAAAACAAACAACAACAAACAAATCCTGTTACCCTTTAGGACCTTTTTGGTTTCATATATACTATACGTGTAGCAACAACTGTTGTGTCGAAGGCAAAATAATTAGTTGGTCGCGCCCATCTCCTTTCCAAAGTACATGGAGTTACAGGAGTTAGATGGTAACGGCAGCAAAGAGTAATTCCTGATTTGATTTATTTAGAAAGCGAATTGCGTCTACCTGTCCAAGCGCAAAGACTTTGAATTAAATCATCTGATCTGGCTGCTGGGGTAAAAGAGACTGTTTCATGCCTTTCCCAAAGGTAATAGTGCGAATAAGGACGTAACTGACTCGGCCAGAATTCGAAATCGGTTCATCGATTCTATTTACCGTGATTTTTACTTTATCCGCACAACCGCATAGATCATCATTACTGAAATCAACGAGAAACTGTAAAAAAAATGGACGAGAAGTGACAATGAAACACAATTACTAAAATCAATCAATTTACAAATGCGCGTTTACTGTTAATGAAAATGAAGAAAATGAAGATTTATTCAATTTTGAAGCCTTCGTAATTATACACTTCAGTAAAAATCATAAAAACATTTCAGATGATGGATGAGGAATGTCGTCAAGAATTATATAAATTACTAGAATAGCAAATCTATTAAACCAAAAAGAAATATTAAATACAATAATTTATTCTTAAAACCTTTTTCCTGATTTTTAATGCATTTCTTTAATAATATTATTTACCAAACATTTATTTCGTAAAATTATTTAGAAAGTATTTCGACAGAAAAATCACTCACAGCCCTAATTACTTTTCATACATATTGTAAAAATATTTCCTTTTCATTTTTATAGTACAATAATTTTTAATATATAACTATAGTAAATCATTTATACCCTTTTTTTTACAGTAAAATCATTTCGAAATCATTTATATTATCCATGTAATAGTCGTATTCTTCAGTAAATCTGATTGATCGATTCGTTTTCTACGGTTTATCGATCCTTTGCAGGTTATTTAAAGCCAGAAAATGTTTTTTTAAATTTTGATAATTTTTGAAGATAATAATGATTTAGTGGTACAATTCTTACTAATTAACCCATAGGTGGGGAGAATAGGAGGATATATAACTTTCCCAATAGGATTTGCGTGTAAGTGAATATACCGAACCCGACTGAAATTGGAAGTCGGCACTCTGATTAACAATTGAGAGCCATTATCCATTACACCAACCGCACATCCAAACTTACAGCACCTGATGTTCCCAAAACGGTCACCCATCTAGATACTAACCAGGCTAAACGTTGCTTAACGTCGGTGATCGTGTGGGAACCGGTGCTTTAACATGATGTATCTGTAAGCTTTATCGTATCTGGGTTCAGTTCTTATTAAGTTTATATAAAATGAGTTAATTCTCATGACTAAAGATATTACTTATCAACCTATCCATGTTTTTCTTTTCAATCATTTCTAAAGACCGTTTCTCAGGAAATTCTTTGCTCCTCTCTCCACTCTTTAACCTTCCATTGAATTAATCAGTCATGACAATGGTTCCTGCGATTGGCATATTTACTCAGACATCTTGACACTCTCGCACATTCCTATACGCTGCCAACGGCGACAATAGTCCCTGACGTTAACACGTTTCTTCACACCATTCATGTCAACTCAAGTCAACACCATTCCCATATGATTCGCATTCAGTTTGTCACCAATGCAAACATCCATTATTTCATATGGTGAATCTTCAGCTCACTAAACAATATGAGCCAACTTAATCAGATCTCAAACTCGCACCGATATCTTCATGATCATATTATACATTATTTCAGCACGTTGTACACAACTAGTAATAATTAATCTTTCATCATTGTTATTGCTAGTATCTAGTTTGAATTATTCAATAAGAACTTAGTTTTAATACGTCTTTTAACTTCTTTGCCTCTTCTGCGGGAATAATTTCCCCTACTTCTTCAATGTGCCGCATCTTTTCAGGACGTGGTCACAATGGCTCTCCTAAAGACTCTATCCCTTGTGCCCGCTGCCAGTGTTTCTCTTTTTGCCAAAACCACCCCCGCCCCCGTTTCACCCTCAATTTACACAAACCGCCAGGTAGTTGAGTCCCTACCTTCCCCTAGCTCATTTTCTCTCAATAACCCTAACCCTGCAATAAGAAATTCCAGCTGTATTTTTCTGATTCTGTTTTCTTTTAAGACTTCTTCGTTGCTTACTCACCACTGTTTATGAAATTCTCAGTATCCTTCTGTAGAACAACATAACAGTTGCCACCACTGTAAGGAGATTGTCTAGCATTCACAGCCATATGAGAGGATGGATATCACATAGCGATCCACTTTGTTTCTAACGAAATTTTTATGTTTTTTATGTTTATGTTTATTACAGTATATTGGTATAATTGTTCTAGTTTATTTTTAAATATCTTATTGTGCATAATTTTATTACTTCAACGTTATTTTTAGTCGATGACCCTATTTGAGTAGACGCGTTGTTTATTTATTAAACGGTATATTTATTTATTTTCAAATTCCGGCCTGAACATTCGAGCAATCTTATCAAAAAAAAAAAAAAATGCCCTCTCTGGCAGAATTTAAACCTGTGTTCCTTTAGGAGAAACCGCCCGTCATTAGACCTGACGTGCTTTGAAACCTCGGCTACAATATATATATATTACGACTAGAGCCGTTATTTCTTTGGATTTAACGTTATTAAGCGTCTTTTGCTACAAGCAATCTATGACCAAGCAAAGCCTGAATAGTGCTGTTAAACATAGATTTTTCCCCGATTCTCGAAATATACATGTCTGCTCCTAAAATTCCTTTGTTTCCGTTCGGATACAAAACTAAACAGAAAAAATGCAGCGAAAGTTAAGCAACTTAGTAAGTGCCAACATGTGTGGGGAATATTTTGCGATGTTTAGAAAAGAATATTTAGTGCTTAAGAATAATGACTAGACTGAAAGACTCTCACGAATTTGGAAACTGATGAAATGGAGAAATATTCGATGGTAGCTGCAGCCGATAGATTAAATATTATTGAATAATTAGAACTGAATTAACCAAATAAACATTATTGACAAACCTTAGAAAAATTTGATGAAAATCGATTCTCTAGGAAGTTATAGAAACACCATCGCCATTTTCTTTTTGCGTAACACAGTAAAAGTTATGTTTGAACAAAATATAATGAGGGACAATAGCAAGAAACCAAAATGAATGAAATTGTGTATGGATTCTAAACATCTACATTTAAAATATTTCAACGTCTACAGAATCTACGGGCAAAGTGGTGCTTTCGCTTTGTGTTTCGTGAATTGTAAAAATATAAAAGATTTTGTCAATAAAACAATCAATAAAAATAAAGATTGGCGCGAAAAATAGAATTAGTAGGCGTAGTTTAAATTTCATTCAATTTACAATTTCACTAATTAACTCTGGACAGGCATGGATTCATCATATCTCCATCAAATTATGGATTAACTAGCGAGTATCGATAGATTAACAAGACTAGAGATAATGCAACTCTGAATTTAAACCCTTGTTAACGGACTAATTTACTCCTCGTGTCTGATTGACCTCGTTCAAGTACCGAGTCCTACACCGGAGCAAGAAAGTTTCTGATACAATAAACAACACACACACACACACACACACACACACATATGTGCGTTTGTGCGATTTTTAATTTATCTTGTTTAAACGTTATTTTTTATGGGTACTCATATTCACGCAGTAGACCTGCTTTTTTTTAAATTAAACAGTATTTTAGATGTAATTCGATAAAAATTCATTTTTAATTAAAAAAAACAGAGCCTCTACTCGAATATGAGTATTCATAAAAAATAACGTTGAAACAAAATAAATTAAAAATAACGATCTGTAAGATTTAATCCATTTACCATACACACACACACACGCACACACACACACACACATAATATATATATATATATATATATATATATATATATATATATATATACAAATCAATTATGTGGTGCAGTTCAGTTTATATTACATGAATCATTCATACAAAAAGCAGATTAGTAAAGTTAATGCTATAAATGGCGAAAAATAAACATATTTCGTTTCACATCTACTTTTTCGTGTTCCGTTAGTGGAGTAGAGCAGGTAATATAAAAAAATGGAGTATATGCCGGTTACACGACTCGGAATTTAACCATTAGTTTTTTCAGGTGGTATTAACAAATTATATTTTTAAACGCTCCGTTTATACACCTAACACCATAAGAGAAATAAGCAAGAAGTGGAGGTGAGCGGTAAGAGTAATACGAACCGGAAGGGAGGAAAATTATTTACTGTTGGATGCACTCTCATCCGGGGTCGTACAGGCCCAAAATATATTTAGACATTTACCTCTTACCTTTCGTCCAACAAGCCCTCTCGGGCCAGGCACGCCACAACAGCCAGCCCCGCCTCCCGACACAACTTTCAAACACCTCCACCAACGCTGCAGGACTGGAACAAAAACGAAAGTGAAAGAGTACCGGACGTGTATGCTGACTATCCTGCTATACTCACTAGACAATTTACCGTCGTCACCTTAGAGGGTTTGAGCGATTTTATCAGAAATGTCAGAAGATCTTTTACATTAAATTGCAATTAATTACATCTGATGCCGATGTTTTTCAAAAGGCCGGTTGTCCGAGTGTAGAAAATATGTTAATTGACTATTAGATACGTTCGAGGCATAAGCCAAGGAAGAGGCTCAAGGTTTATCTGAAAAGTTATCTAAAGGAGATTATTTTGGTTGTTGAGAATTGGGAAGAGATGGCGGAGAATCGCACTGAGACAGCCTTCTCATGGAGTGCCAACTTCGCAACCAGCTGGTACATTTTGTGTAATTTGCGGCTAGGTCCGCAAATCTACGGCTGCGTTGAAAAGCCACATGGTAATGCATAAGGAACAGATATTAAAACAATACACACACACACACATACATATCTATCTATCTATCTATCTATCTATCTATCTATCTATATATATATATGGAAGTCGTCTGAAGATCGCGTGAGCGTGAAACTTGTGTTACGACTAGGGCCATCCTTTCATTGGATTTAACGTTGTTAAGCGTTTTTTACTCTGTCTAGGCCATCCAGGCTTCGAACTCTTCACTTGACTGAGAAGGTAAATTTGGTTTTAGGCGTTTTTACGCTTTCTTTTTCAGTATTGTCTGTTTTATTCGAGACTTTATTTGTATAAGAATTTTAAAATTTTGGCATGTTGTACGTTTGTTTTTCAACAGCAACAGAAGCCTTGTGGATGCGAATATGTATTTCAGCATCCAGCGATCGATCCCATGACAAGATACTACCAAGGTACACAAAAGTACGCACAACGCCCAATCTAGTGCCATTGACGTAAATATTAGGTTTGCTGTAAGGTGCATCAAGTAGAGGAGTAAACATCACTTTCATTTTTGTTTTAAGACTAATTGGAAGTCCGAACGCAGAAGATGCCGTTCAGAATCTGTCCACCGTCACCTGCATGTCCTTCTCAATCTTTGTAACAAAGTCAGCGTCATCAGCATATAATAATTAACGCGCAAATATCTGGAAAGTCTTGGCATTAAATCTTCTTAAATTGAATACCCTCTTAGTAGTTCTAAAACGAATGCTAATCCCGATGATGCATTCGCGAGAAGTATACGAAAGCATGACCGCGAAATATATGGAAAACAGGGTGGGTGCGAAAATGTCGCCCTGCTTTACACTATTGTCCATGACAGTTATCGCCTGACAGTTCTCGCCTGGCAGTTCCCTCATTAAATGAAACACGCGCTTTCATAATATGATGGAGTTCCTTAAACATGCCGATGAAAGAGGGTAGGCATCCCAATTTACCAAGAATCCTTCACAGATTATGTCGATTGACAGTATCGAAGACCCTCGTTAGGTCTACGAAGACTTGATATAGGGGAACGTTTGGCTCTATACGTTTTCCTGTAGTTGACTTACCATTGGACACACATACATCAACCCGTTGAAAACATCTTGCCAACAGTTTCAAGTCGTATGATTCCATAATGGTTATCACGATGGTTCACTTACACTTGAATAGTAACCAGCATACCATCAATTCAATTCCTTTCTTGCAATTTCGAATCGGTAAACAATCGATTTTACACTCCCACCCACCTCTGCAGCAATTCCGCTGGTATGCTATCGAAACCAGGCGATTTACCTGTTTTGGTCTGACTAATAGCAATGTCTGTTTCTACTTTTGATGGTAAAACACCTAACTCCACAATAAGGTCGTATTGTGGTATACTTTCTTTAGCAACCTCATTAACAACTGATGGGTTGAAGAACAGTTTCTCGGTGTTCGTTGCAAGTTTGCTCTGATAGTTGCTGGCACACACCAGACTGCTTAAACCTTCCTACGTTACATATCTATCTATCTATCTATCTATCTATCTATCTATCTATCTATCTATCTATCTATCTATCTATCTCCAAGTGTTTTCAATCTTATCTTTAGGGGTTAAATATCTATGGATGTGTTATGCGTTAACACCGTAAATTGAAAATATTTTTCTTAATTATCTACAGCCACTAAGAAATTAAATCATGGACTTTAAAAGATTAAAACTATATATATATATATATATATATATATATATATATATAGAGAGAGAGAGAGGGGATGAGATGAGACCCTATTGATATACACATTATGAGTTAAAATTGCGTAGCTCAATAATAAAGAAGCAAAACTAATTAATATTTTTCTGAATTCACTTAATCTAAGGCTTCTTCATAAATCGTATAGATTAAAGCATTATTTCGTGAATATCTTAGAGTAAAATTAAACAAGTAATTATCCACTGAAATATCTATAATTAGAAGTCATTTGGGCCGAGAACTTTTCCACATCGCCTCACATATATAAGAATCAAAGGTGTTGACCAGTATTCATATTGTATTATACACTATATGGAATTTGTATAATTTCTGATTCGTCCATGAAAACATTCTCAAGAGTTTCAGTGAAGGACATTGTTAATAGCTCCAGTTTCTTTTCCTCAATGAGAACCTCATTGCGAAGGCAAGAAATGTTATTATCTCCCTTTTAAAAAGAAGAAATTAAAGAATAAATATAATGAAAAATTACCAACGAGAAGGAAAGATTATTCGGTCACATAACTTATCTAACAGAATTTCAGGTTGACTGAAAAATCAAATCAGTGTGAAAGAATTTCAGATGGAAATTAGGGAAAATCAATGTTCAACCAGGTTCAGATGATTTCAGAATAAATCTCATTCTCGAGTAACAGGGAAATGCAAATCGCCAGATTGTTTGTATGCAAGAAGGGCGTCGTCTTGGCAGGGATTCTCTTTCACACTTAGGATCCAATTTCTATTGCACTCTTGTCGGAAGGAGGAAAGAAAAATGCAGTTAGAATTGCAATGCCTAAATCACCAGATATTGTAATTATCAGATATCGTCATGGAAAACCTCTTACATCAGTCAGATAGACTGATGGCTGCAGATGTAGTGGTGTGCGAATGTAAAAGCCAAGTGCGATCACTCTATGTTCCAACTGAAGAAAATTTATTCAAAAAAATATAAATTCAACAGTGCATTAACTAAATTTTGTGCAACAGAAAATTGTGCATTTAGTGCATTACTGAAGATTTTCAAATGAATTAATGTAAAATTTAAAGTTTTCCTTTGATGTTTGTTTGATAGAAAGATGTTAAGCTTTGAAATTGAAATATCAAACAGCAAGAGCAAAATCTTGTTAATCTTTTGTTATTTGAAATGATATTTAATCCAAGATACATGGTTTTTATCATATTTTAAAGCAGCGTATAACTTGGCTTAACAGAATAACCGAAACTTTTATTGATTTCAGCATATCATATTCCTGCTTCAGGAAGTTTGTGAGGAACGTTATAATTCATACTTGACTCAGATCAATTCTGTAACTCAACTATAAACACTAGGAAACAGCATTCATAAACCGGCTATTAAAATGATTATGTACTGAAAGAAATTTTGATAAGTCAAATCCAAACTGAATTCCATCCATTTTGACAGTTAATGTAATCGTATTTTCTGTAGCCGAAGCACGTGGCAAAATTCCCAAACTAGCAAGACAGAAAAAATCTTTCCAAGAGATGACAATTTTGAATTGAAAAAGCATTCATTTTCCGAAAGATATTTAACAAAAGAAAAGTAAAAAAATACAATGGGAACAAATTGAATGTTCAAAAGAGAAAATAAAAATCTACTTAATACTCTAAGAAATAGATACGTTTTGGAAATCAATGAAGCAAATAATTGTGTTGAAATGCGGAGAAAAGAAACAACCTATGTAAATATCATATAGTTGAAGCCAAAACAGAAGTTTCAGGGCTTCAAAAAACGCTTCCAATCAAATTTCAATCCGGACCACGCCAAATTGAAGATTCCAGAGGAAATATTATACGCACCCAAAGAAAGTCTCCAAACTTAAATAACAACAAACCTAATGGCGACGAAAGACAAAAAATAATAAATCCATTGGTATTGAACGGAGACGAAATGGAAGTGTAAAAAAAAGAAAAAAGAAAAAGAATGAATAAAAGAAGAAAAAAAAGAATAAAGAAATATTTATGAATAACAAAAAAAAAAAAAAAAAAAAAAAGGAAAGCAAAAAATCTAATGACAACAGAAATCTAGTATAATAAGAATGGCTACTTGGGGAAAGTGATCCTTCACGAATTCTTGAAGGAACTAAATTGTGACAACATAAAACAATAGTAAAAGCGAAGACCAGAGTCTGTTATAGAGAATGAAAGTACATAAAATCCTTTAAGATTTTGAGGTTCTAACGGATCACCCAATTAAGGCCAGAAAACCTGGACAGGAAGCTGTAAAAAAAGAGAAAAGAACGTGAAAAATGGCGGATTTTGCTGTGTCAAAAGACGACAGAATAAAGAAGTAAAACAAAACGTTGAATAAATATCTCGATTTTGCTGGAGAACTGTGGAACTATGACGGCAACTGTCATACCAGTTTTTATAGGAACACTGCGAATCGACCTGAAAGGCAAAATAAAGATATCATACGGAGATATACGGCCATCTAGACGAAAGCGCTTAAAAAATCTGCAAGAATATTGAGGAGAGTCCTGGATTATGGAGGCAACAGGCTGTAAATAGAAAGTCCGTTGAAAAAGCAGATGTTACAGCACGTATAATAAAGAAGAAAACACAACAACAAAACCAATAATAATAATAATAATAAGTTAAAGCTAGAAAGGGCAAATTAATAAGAGGAAATTTGTAAATGAATTTCGTTGTTTCTGTTGACTATATAGTAAAATTTAAAGAGAAAAATATTCGGGAGAAGGATGTATTTAGGTAATAATTGTAACAATGATTTTTAGAGCAGGATTGAGTTTAGCTTCTCGTTGAAAATTCACTGATCCAGCTTAATACACACACACACGCATATTAGCGGTCTGAATAGAGAAGCAATGCTTTTGAGACTGTTGCACGAATGTGAGAGGATATTCCACCGCCTGTTCTTTGCCCAAGTCGCTACGAAGTTAGGATGAAAAATAGAAGAAAGTTACAACCGAGTCTGCGACGGCCGTAACCCCGCCTGCAACACCGGCCAGGCAGCAGCATCAACTATGACGGAAAGGATATTTTTTTTTTGCGCACACATGCTCGGCGGTGTATAATACAACACCATGGCCAACGAAGATGATAGTGTCGGCGTGGCCGTAGAAGGCTTAGTCTCAATAGATAACAGTGTGTGGTGCTACACCAAGTACGACAAACCGAGCCTGTAGTCATGTGATCTCACGATCGATGGGGTATTCGAAGTAAGTCGGTGATAATTAAATCCCATCTGTCTCGGATGTCAAATCGGATGGCCCATTCGTAGGTGAAGAAGTAACCACGAAGAACACCCGGAACAAAAAGAGATGCCTTCCGTAATACCGTGACGGCACCGGTTGTTGGTTTTGGGTTAGAGGCTTTCAGTCATTATCGAGCGGAGGCTATGTGGCACCGTCTCTCCGCCGAGTGTTCACGCAAACCGTTGCTTCGATCCCGCTGATCATCTCGTTCTAATCGGTAGGATAAGACTAATCTATCTCATGACTGTCTAAATCCAGCTCAAGTTTCCTGTTAGTGAAGGAACAATCTTGTCGAATTCTGCTTAACAATAGTAGGACGAATCGACATTGGAGGATCACAAAGCGACGTCTTTCTGAACGCTTGACTGGCACAAACCAGTTAAGTTATACCCGTGTTAACCTTTCTGATAAC
This sequence comes from Acanthosepion pharaonis, assembly GCA_903632075.3. Lineage (NCBI taxonomy): Eukaryota > Metazoa > Mollusca > Cephalopoda > Sepiida > Sepiidae > Acanthosepion > Acanthosepion pharaonis. The sequence goes on along the minus strand of CAHIKZ030000253.1, from coordinate 1,987,821 downwards.
TCTCGACAGAACAGAGCTCTCCGCTCGCAAAGGATCGATGGACTAAGCTTTCGTGCTCAGTATTCTTATTGAAAATCGAGATCGATTAAGTTTTGCTCGCCTGGGGACATCTGCGTTACCGTTTGGCAGACGTAATGCCCAGAAGCCCCTCTCCTGGCAGGGTCCTCTGCTAAGAGTTGAGTTCGAACCCAAATTGGGTGGGAGTGTCAGCACCCTTGGCTCTAGCAAGAGGTCCGTCTAACGACCCCTCTCTTTGTTCACCGAGTGAGAGAGAGAACGACGAAAGTGGCGGTATTTCAGATTCGATGTCGCTGATTAAGAAAAATCGTTGCAGATATACTGATCAGAAGAAGCGGTCCTGTTTGAGAGAGGCGATTCCATTTTTGGTTCTTCTTCGGTCCTTTCGAAAAGAATTCACATCAAACGGAAAACTACACTGGCCTGGATTATTCATGTAAACACAAGGCAGTTTCTTTTAATTTTCTCAAACTCGATTGGAACTGTTTATTATTTTAACCTTATCTCAAAAGTGATTTTGGTGATGTTTATCCTTGTAAATACATTCTGTCTTAGACTTTTTCTGTTTTACTTTTGAATTTTACTTTCTCTTTCACATATATACATTGAAGGGGTGGCTGAGTTGACAATTTCCTTTTTGAGGGGAATGTTGTATATATATTTTTAAGCGTTTTACCCCAAGCAAGGCGGGAAGCCACTAGCATGCAAGGGGTTACAGAGAGTTGGAGCTAGAGCAAATATGAGTGATAGAGGAAAGGATGAAGAGAAGGATAGGGGATAGATCAAGGCGTCTGGAGACAGCGATTGACATTACATTGGAATCGTTGGAGATTATAGCTATCAGCGAAACAGGAAGAGAAGAGGGAGTTCCACAGGCAAGAGGTGCGAGACATGAAGCTATTGGAGTAGAAAAGACGGCTACATTTAACAGTTTCGAAAGTGAAAGGGTGTGAGCCAGATGCCAGTCTAGTTGAACGCTTAAATTCATGAAGTTTGGGAATCAGCGAAAGCAGCTCCTCGGAGCAGTTACCATGAAAGTATTTGTAAAAAAAGACAGAGGAAGGCGACGGCACGTCTGTGAGAGAGTGACTGCAGCCGAGATGCCAGATCAAGGCCAATTACGTTGCATATCCGTCTCTGGATCTTATCAAGAACTTTAAGACAAACATAAGGTGTATCAGACCATATATGGCAGCAATACTCCATGCAAGGGCGAATGGTTGATTTGTAGATTTGAAGGATCGACTCCGGTAAGAAAAAATTCCTGGCGCTAATCATTGGTTATGTATTTCCCCCTCCAAAAAATATGCAGAAAAATATACAGAAAAATATACAGAATTATAACGACTGAAAATTACAGAAGGAATGTTTATATATTTACATTAGTGTTGAAAATAAGAAAAGAAAATGAAAAAGTTGAAGGGAAAACGGAGAATGTCTTGGAAAAAGAAAATGAATTTTTCTAATTGTTACGTTTTGCGTTTACTTGGGTTCTCTCCTATACTTAATTACAATAAATTAGTAACTATTTTAGAAGAATATTAAAGAATTTTCTTTTTAAATTTCAACGCTGCTCAATCGTTAAATAAAGTTGTTTTAAAATTCAAACACTATAATTGATTCATCTGATTAATTTAGTAATATTGACTGAAACTGAAAATCGTGAAAATCAATGTTTCGTGTTGATGTCTGGTTTATTTATTCTAAAATTGATTAATGATTTCGACAAAGTAAATATTTACAGTAAGATGAGATGAACAATTACACGAATTAACCTCACGTTAATGGAATGTCTGCATTCAAAAATCGACTTCTTCAAAAAGAATAAATATTGTTGGAGACAGAAGGTATTTGCTTTTGAGTCTGTATACAACTTATTTGAATGACATTCTTCTTTAAAGTCTAGCAGTATGGAGTGTGAATAAAAGTAGAAAGAACGATAATTTTGAAAATGTAAGCTCCCTTCAGGATTCGAAAGTAGATTTGTTAATTTGAAAGAAGGAAAATATAATGTTAACAGGTACAGAATGTGTGTACGTACAATTACTCATTGGAGTTTGTTCGGTTATCTAAATCTTCGGGTAACAAGTACGGTCCTATCGAGAAATGAGGGTAAAGGTTAGTGGACAGTGTTGAACAAAGTTACCTGACACTTATTTCCGAAGAAAACAAAACCAGGAAAGAAACAAAAGAAAGAAATAGTGAAAGACTATGCCGAGAACTGTCGGGCAAATCCAATTGATCTTACTGTGAAATTCTTAGCCGAGTAAAACCAGAATCCCCATTGCGTATCGGGACGAAGAACCTAATATTGTAAGAATATTTTCCAACAGGTGTGAATCGCCCCCAACATGCTCTGTCCCTCTCCAGAAAAATGTTAATTTTTATATAAACAGCTAATAGCAGTCGCTCAGAGAATAGTTATCGGGAGAAAAGTAGAAACGACAGTTTCGTCGAGGGCAGAACCGCGACTCTCCAACTCAGATCGAACCGGACAATTGCTGCTGCTGCTGCTGCTAGCTAATTTTAGACTGTTTCTATCATGAATGATCGTACGATAATTCGAGAAGTTAGACAACAATTTATTGTTTTCTTTCTCATGGATCCGAATAGGAACTCATACTAAATAATTTAATTCTTAATATTTTTTATTAACTCATGAACTTGTAAAAGATTGTTACTTTAAGATCTAGCTGAAGGAAAATAAAACTTCAGATGTTTGTTTTTTTTTTATCATCAAATCCGGTGTTGCCTCGTTCTTTATTGATTTCGACATCTGAGTAAACCTGAGACGACATTCATAAACGATCCATTAAAATTTATCACGGCGCAATTTTGTTACTTTTAGTAGTAAATTGCGACACACAATAATCCAGTAGACCAAACTTCGGCATCGAGAAGATCTCTAAGGCCAGGGATCAAGGGACAGTTCTGCCTTAGTAACCTGATTGCAGTTGGTGAAGCGACAAGATGGTATTCAGCGATGTGACCATGGCTATATCTGGGACCGGCTCGGTTTAAGGTTACATGAAATCAGCTAGATTTTATAACCAAAACGCATACACAGACAGTCTAATTTTAAGTAGGCAGTGACCGACCATGATTACCGCCAGTTTCACGCAACCATCAGTCGATCGGTAGCTGTAGCTTGTGAAAATAGGAACTTTTATACCACCAGGCGAATCCGAGATGGTAAGCCAGACAAACTTACCATTGGGCGGGGGTAAATGGTTTACCAGTGCGTCAATAAAGTGCTCAATGTCATAAGGAACAACAACACTACACTAGAGGAGCTTAGAGTTTTACTAAAGTCACCCACGGCATTTCACTTATAATTAGAAATAAGAATAAGTAGCTCCGAAAAGAGTCTACCTGTGATTGCACAGGAAAAAAGAGTCCGCAATGACATAATAAATGGTAGATATGTTTATATAATAATAGATAATTTTCTATATTTATCTGATGGGAAGTACCCAGTACGTTTCATGGCGTTTCATGATCTAAGCGATTATCGTGGGTTGGGCTGAAGTTTTGAATTTAACGACACTTCGACAAAAAGTTGTTATATCGTATCACATATACATACACAGATCATAATGAATTTCTATGCGCCTACTCTCTAGATCTATATATATCTCCACACACACACACACACACACACACACACACACACACACACAGATTTATATATAGGAAAACCTTAAATATTCATTTCAATCTATTATTATTATTATTATTATTACGCTGTGTAGTCTACACCGAGCTCTCTCAGAATTAATACCCTCCTTGGAATGAAACTCTACCAGTCACAAACTGTTAATACTTCTAATCATAAAAAATTTTTGGCCATAGAAAAATCACACTAATCTTTATTCTTCCTACCGATAACTGGAACAATCAATAATTCCAAATGAATCTGGCCGAGATTGGCTTACCTGTCTTCATACCTTCGACCCTGGTATATTATCTCGCTATGAAATAGCAGCTGCTATCTATCTATCTATCTATCTATCTATCTATAATATATATATATACATGCATACACACAAAACACACACACATATATATATATATATATATATATATGCATACATACACACACACACACACACACACACACACACACACACACACATATATATATATATATATATATATATATATATATAGGTAGAAATATTTTCATTCAGGCATGTTTGGTTAAATAATTTAGACGTATTATGTCTATTAATTTAGTAATTTGTCGTAATAAATTTTCTACAGCCATCAAAGAAATTCATTTGTGGACTTGAAAGGATTAAAACTAAAATAAATAGACATAATACGTCTAAATTATTTAACCAACTATGCTTGAATATATATATATATATATATATATATATAACATCTTTTGCACCACAGAATTTGAATATGGATTTGAAAATGAGGGAACACATTCTTTTAAAAGGACCTTTTTCGTCCAACACTTCTTCGGAAAGATTCATTGGAACAACAATAATTAATCAAAACGATGAGACTGAAAAAGGTAGATACGGGGTGGTGGGGGTTGTAAATAAGGAGCCACGACTAAAATAAATAGATTTTGACATTCCCACGTACGTCTCTTGTATTGGTTACCAGACGGTACGGGGCGCCTCATAGATACGGGGCGCCTCATAGGTGCGGGGAGCCTCATAGATGCGGGGCGCCTCATAGATGCGAGGCGCCTCATAGGTGCGGCGGAAGAGGTTAGCAGATGAGACGGAATGACTGAAAAAAAATAAAAATTTTACAGTCTTTAAACTTCATATGCCAAAAATAATTATGATTTCAAAATTTAAAATATTATTATGGATTATTTATAATTGCATGCATGTGTCCCAGTATAAATAGTATAATTAATTATTGACCGATTTTATCATTATGATATTTTTGCATATCAAGTATTAAGAATATAGTAACTAGGGTCCACAAATAGGAGGAGAGAGTTATCAATGATAATGTTCTGACTTTAAATCCGAGGTTATCTCCCTTTAACCTTATCTCTGTTTCTATTATTTCTAAATGTACTTTTTATCACATAAAATTTGGTAAGGCGTGAGCAAATTTTCATTCTGAAAATGCGGCCCAAAGAAAAAGTTTGGTAACCACTGGTCTATTAGGTTTAAAGCTCACAGCAGACGTCAAGGGAAACTCGCATCTTTGTACAATCACTGAAGATACTGGAAAAATGGTCAGTGAAAGAATCGTTCCAGAAAATTCCAAACTATTATTACCATGCTCTATCTTTATAGAAGCCAGATCAAACGAAGAATGGAGTATTGTTACTACACCCGCGCTGATGTTGCCGCACTATCCAACGTTGGCAGAGGTCAAAAGACCTTACGCCGCCTTGTGGGTAATGAATTATTTTACACTTTTCAACCCATATCCCCATAATCGAAATGTTGCTTGCCTCTTATAACGCGATCTCTAATAATCTATGGCAAACGTTCAGACAAGCTACATTCCTTTGTTCCACCAGTTCAGACCTTCACAACTCAGAACCACCATGACATATACACGGCGCCAATCATCCTCTTTCCCATATTATTCATTGGATAAGGAAGAAAACAGTCACAAAAGAAAATGCTTCCATGAAGGCCTACAATCTAACTTCTTCAAGTCTAGTATCAACCGGTATCTATCCTACATATCCTCCTGTTATGCAGCTTTTTTCTTCTTTCCTCGACTCTTACAACAAACTAATCATCGGCTCTTTAGCCTTGTGTTGGGTAAACAATAGTATAAAAATGTCATTCGCCTTCATTAGAAGCCCAGCATACACAGCTCGCTCTGTATACAACCTACTAAAAGAATAGTGACACTTGGTCTGAAGATCGCGTTGAAGTGTGAAACTGGCAATTACCATGCAGTACCGATTCCTATATTCACACTAACGCTCTGCCTACATTCACACACACAAAAAAACGCGCGCGCACACACACACACACACACACATATATATATATATATATATATATATATATGTGTGTGTGTGTGTGTGTGTGTGTATATATATGACAATATATATAAATATATAAAAATGACAAAGTGGAAAAAGTTAAAAAGCTCTCGTGACGCGTTTCGTCCTTTCGGACTTCATCTGGCTAACTTTGTTATACTGATGCGACGACGCATGCGCACAAAACGAAGGATTCTCGGAATCTTTTTTTTATTTTTAAATCTCACCAATTTCATTTAGATTCTTTTTCTTTTTATTTCCATCCCTTTTCTAATTAGGTATTCCACATTGTGATATTAGAACATTTGCCAGGAATGGTGAAATGTTGTAAAAAACATGGCGCAAATTTACTGTAGATGACCTTGTGATTAAAAGCACTCTCTAGACATTTACGTCGTAGGGAATTATTTTCTTCTTTGATCAGACTAGCATTTTTTATGTCAAAATTGTAGTCAGTCTAGTTACGGTGGGCAACCAACTCTTTTGATGTATTATTTTGTAAAACGTTTTCTTGTGTTCATATCATCTTTTATTTAGATTACTTGTTTTTATCCTATATTTTTTTCTGACAATTATTAGAGGCGATGGAGCAAACTCATCCTTCAGCTTATTATTTTGTTTAGTATTGACAAAGTCTTTTATTATTTTAGATGTAGTAGTAACACAATTTATACGCGAGTGTATTGGTACAATATATGCTACTGAAAATTTGGTGTAAAAAAATGATCAGTCTCTTCGTTTTGCCCTGTCTCACCTAGTATCTACGTACGTATGAAGTTGATATAAAGAAACGAAAGACCATAAAATCTATTTATAAGATATTCATTTTTCTGATACATGAGAACCTTTCTGGTAGCACTGGCAATCATCACAGTTGCCAATTCAGTCTTAAAATCAACAATAATTTTTAAAACAATATATTTAAACTATTCTATTGACATTTTGGAGTTGATATTTATATTTTAAAGGATAGGCGAAAGCCAAGCAGAATAATTTGCAATACATCGAGGATCTGTATTATGAAACGTTTGACCTTGTTTTATTTAGGTAGAAGGACATAGTAATAGCATTTTCATTCTTTCTAGGTCTTATGGAATTTCTCTAATCCATAATTTCTTTTTTTTTCTTTCTTACTATGTTTTATAATCTATCTATCTATCTATCTATCTATCTATCTATCTATCTATCTATCTATATCTATGTATGTATTACAATCATCTTTATATATATATATATATATATATATATATATATATAGATAGATAGATAATATTAGTGGTAAATATACACATACATATGCAAAATATATAAATATATATACAGAGGTGCATACACATACATATATATTTTTTGAATAAAAAATTCCAAGAGGATAGAATCCAGGTAGAACTCAATGTCCAGGACAGAGTAAGGATATAATATATTATTATATTTTATTATCAGCCTTCTTATATATATATATATATATATATATATATATATATATATATATATCAATATTGTTAGTCACTTGTTGGCGGAATTATTTCCATGAATTTTTATTGTTTCCTTCCTCCGAAAACTTGAGTTATCGAATTAGGAAGCTTCAGAAAAGTATCAACTTAGGACAAAACCAAATTGACTTGAGCGCGCCTTTCTTGACGGTAAGAGCATCTAAACTTGTATTAAGAAACGGCCTCGCTTAAAATCGATCACAACTCACTTTATAAGCCACAACAATAACGGCTGCGCAAGTTGACTAGCAATTGCATACGCCTGATTGATATGTTAGCGTCCGACATTGAGTTCCAAGTGAAAATAGGAATTGTAGCACATTCATTATGTTTTGTACGTTCGTTTAATTTTTGTGGCTTTGGTTTACATTTTTTTTTTTTTTTTGCAAACCGATATCGCATAAAATGAGGCGTGGCTTATAAAATAAGCCGGGGAAAGCGTCGGGAAGAGAAAAGGGTAAAATAACGGATATTAAGAATTGGAAGAAGAAAAAAAAAAACAGGCTCTGAAGAGATGAAACGAGATCAGTATTCAAGAAGAAAAAGAAGAGACAGTGAAGCCCATATGATGCGCCAAAGAGTTGCTGGCGAGAAGCCCATTACGAATGCAGAGTAAAAATCTCGATTTCGAACACTGATTTTCTTGGCAAGCTCACTTTCCCGTATGGAAGATCGAAGCTACACGATCCTTTTTCGCCTATTCAGGTCTGTTTCGTCTCGTGATAGTCCGGGTGTAACAGCAAAACTGTCCAAATCGTGTAACAGCAAAACTGTCCAATTTTTAGATTAAGCTTTGAAACGTCGTATCTTAGAAATAGTTAAAGATGTCTTATCGGAATTCTCCGAGGTTTTTATAACACTACTGGACATTACTTTGAGTAATGAGAATGTATAATTACTATCCAAGCTTAACAGAAGAATCGTTATGAAATCAATCATAAACAAAACATCACATGTTCATCATTAATTAATCATAACTAAAGATCGGAAGACACAGTAGGACTGACAAAAATGATTTTAATCTGTTCTCTTTCTAGCAGAAGGGTTTTTGGGGGGATTCTTACGCTAAATGGTGCCAAGATTGCTAAACCTCTTATCTGAAAACGTGGGAAAAAAAAAGAAACTCAATGAGTTTAGTCGTCTTTTTAGATATTAAACATATTATGGGATGGAAAATTATGTTCTTACAGGAATTGGACAACCCGGTACTAATTTATACATATTAAATATTAAGTAAGATGCATGTTCATGCTTCTTTCCATTTCGGCCATTGTGCCTATAGGAAGTTCAATCAGTCTCCTCCACAAAATAGCAGTTATCGAAAAAAAAAAAAGTCGACTGGAGATTTCTCCTTAGATTTGGAATACGGGGTAAATAGGGGTGATTCAATTCTGTGTCAGAAGCATGGCGTATCTTCGTTGTAAAGTGGACCGAAAAGAAAGGCGTTCATCTGGAAATTAGCCATGGAAACAGCGATAAATTTGCCACCTTATTTCTGTAGAAAGGCGCAGCTGTAGGGTGGAAAACACATTATCCCAGACAAAACCAAATGAACGAATTTAAACTCTATTAAAGATGGAAAATGAGGATTAAGCAACTTCAGGTCAGATAGAGACTCACTAAGCACAAGGTCGAAAGTAAGGAGCACTCAGTGACGATCGAACTTACTACTCAATTGTAATTAATCTAGCGAGACAAGCTTGTTAACCATTGCAACAAGTCGAAGTTCCCTATTCCGTTCAGATATATCTTCTGGTTTTGGTTTCATTTGATACTTGGCTGATATACCCAGGAGTCAGAGACAAAGCCCATACTTTATCTGATATAAACAGGATTCGGAGACAAAGCCCATACTTTATCTGATATACCCAGGTGTCAGAGACAAAGCCCATACTATATCTTACATACCCAGGAGTCAGAGACAAAGCCCATACTTTATCTGACATACCCAGGAGTCAGAACAAAGCCCATACTTTATCTGAAGGAGTCAGAAACAAAGCCCATACTTTATCTTACATACCCAGGAGTCAGAGACAAAGCCCATACTTTATCTGACATACCCAGGAGTCAGAAACAAAGCCCATACTTTATCTGACATACCCAGGAGTCAGAGACAAAGCCCATACTTTATCTGACATACCCAGGAGTCAGAAACAAAGCCCATACTTTATCTTACATACCCAGGAATCAGAGACAAAGCCCATACTTTATCTGACATACCCAGGAATGAGAGACAACGCCCATACTTTATCTGACATACCCAGATATCAGAGACAAAGCCCATACTTTATCTGACATACCCAGGAATGAGAGACAACGCCCATACTTTATCTGACATACCCAGATATCAGAGACAAAGCCCATACTTTATCGTACATACCCAGGAATCAGAGACAAAGCCGACCATTTTTCCAATTTCATTTATTATTATTCAGTAGTAAGTTCGATCTTCACTGAGTGCTTCATATCTTTGCCTTTGTGTCTCTCCTGAGTAAATAACTACAAATTACATTGAACGAGTGTAGCACAACACACACACACACACACACACACACACACACACACACACACACACACAAAAACGTATAGACAAAACACACACACACACACTATCTATCTATCTATCTATCTATCTATTAACGGTTTTGGTAGTATGCGATTTTATTACGCAACTCGTGAATTGTTTCTTATATTATCATAGTTATTGTTTTTTGTTTAAATTTTAATTTCATTTTACTAAAGTCTTCTGATTCTCGTCCACTCTCAGTAACCCTTTGAAACTATCGACTTGCATGGTTGAAATTATATATATATAATTTCAACCATATATTTCAATATATATATATATATATATATATATATATATATATATATAAAATCATTTCATTTCCAACCCGAGCAAATTAATAAAGCCACTAAGACGCAAGGGGTTACTGAGTGTTAGAGAATATGAAGGAAAAAACATTATTAATAAGAGAGAACAATAAAAGAACAGAAATTAAGAAGACAGAAGATAACGTTTGACATTGCAATTAATTTTTTGAACATTGACTTGGAGGCAAGAAACAGGAAGTGAGTTCCACAAACGTGAAATGCGAGAAGAACCTGTTAGCATAGAACTTACCGTTATCACTCACTTTAACTGTAAAATGAGGAGAACTTTGCCGCTAATCTGCTGCAGTAACATTTTATGTTTATACGTTCTTTTTATAGATACAAATATTTACGTAAATTCTCTGTTTATAATAAACAGTATAAACGACATTTACCGGCCTGAATGTCCGAGAAATCGAACCTGTATCCTATACGGAAACCGCCATATAGCTAACCGAAACGCCCTCTGTCTCTGTAGCTAAATCGGTAAAGCACGTCAGGCTATATGACGGTTCCGTATAGGATACAGGTTTGAAAGAATCATGAGCCATTGCATATAAAGAAAAAAATTCTCTTAAGCTCATTTGAGGCTGGTTAAAAAATATGTATATTTCAATTAACACCCCACTGATATAATACTCTTGCTTTTCTTCTCCCCTTCTTCTTCTTGTTCTTCTTCTTCTTCTCATCCTCCTTCTCCCTTTCTATCACACCAAAGGTCGCGCGTTTGTTTATTTATTTTAAAAAATAATATAGCGTTGATTGTTTTTTTTTTTTTTTAGATAAAGCGTTAATTGATGAAATTCGCCTGAATATACTGTAAGGTTGAAATCAAGGCAGTGGAATCAACTGATCTCCTAATTTTTAAAGTATATATATATATATATATATATATATATATATGTGTGTGTGTGTTCGACTCTCCCGCCGTATTCGACGTATGAGGCTCAAGTAGAACCAACAGCCCGACACTGATTATAGCGGTGAAAGATTTGTGACGAACCATGCATTTTTGAAGGGTCGAATACAGAGACCTGGTGCACTAAGTGCCACAAGGTCCCCAATTTTGAATTCAGAGTTGTCTTTCTCCTAGACCATTTGCTTATACAACACAGTCTGTCTTGCATAGCTGGAGGGAGAAGAATAAATTGGATTCAAGCAGCTATCCATTACTCCACTGTGCCTCATATATATATATATATATATATATATATATATATATGTTCTTGGTTCTTTCTTTTTTTATTCCTCATTATTCCGTGGGCACTAGTTTGTTTTACTACGCCGAAACATCCAAGGGTTTTCCAAGCGAGCACCACCATATATATATATATATATATATATATATGAAGGTGTTAGAAAGTTCTGTACAAATTTCGGTACATAGAGAAAATAAGATTTGAGAATGCAGCTGATCATTGATATATTTATATGCAATGTTTATAACACATGTAGTTTTTTTGAAAAAAAAATGATATAATATACTGTGTAGATTTTCAAAAGTTTGCTTGGTAGTTTGGAGCCGCGTGATGCCGCTTGAGTTCAGGATAAAAAAAAAACAAGTAATGTTGAGGAAAATACAATCTATTTGGTGGGATGTAACTCTGGTTTGTGCAGCCTATTGAATAATAAATTCACTGACAACAAATACTTTATTAATGCGTTCGATGGCTTTTGTAGTTATCTTTGTAGAATGGAAAGATATTGAAGTTTTGCCAGATTTCGTCTTTTCTCATCTCTATATATTGTTTAAGAGCGATTTTCTTGTTTGCGAATCTTTAACTTGTTGGAATTGAACTGCTATCCTTTGTCGGAGTGTCCGTCCAGTTTGACCAATGTGTTTGTGACAAACATCTCTGATTTGCACGAGAATTTATTGTTAATTCTGAATTTCGCTTCCTCTTTGAAGTGAAATTCGTGGCTTATAATGGATAGCTGCATTCTCGCAGTCGGATCGATTGCATCATTTTATCAGAGCCTCATTAATTGTGATTAAATGTGATATATATAAATATTGGTACTCGCTTGGAAAAACTTTGGGTATTTCGGCTTGTAGTAGAACAAATCAGTACCCAAGGAAAAATGAGGAATAAAAAAAAGAAAGAACTAAGAACATAAAATTGAGGCGAAAACAATTGTCCAGAGTTCAAGCTCAAAGTCCAAAGAAAAAAAACTCCAAAACGAGTAAAGGCAACTACGTAAAGTGCTCAATACACGAAGTAGAGCAAACCTAAGATAAACCTAAAGAGCCAAGCAAACCTATCTAGGTTTCACCTAAACAGATCGTCAGGGTAATGCTGGCCGTTTAGGTGAAACCAATGTAGGTTTATCTTCCTTAGGTTTATCTTATTATCTTATATATATATATATATATATATATATATATATATATATATATATATATATATAACCGTTGCTATAATCTGCTGGATTATATTTTTCGCATTTAGATATTTTGATTATATTTTTTTTTAATTCAGATTTCAGTCTAACATATTTAGACAAGGTCTGGGGAGTTGACCTATATGCTGGCAACTGTTACAGTGGACTGAAATCTATTCGATCACGGGCTATAAACAGTACTTCCCTTCTGGCGCATAACAAATACTCTAGTCTCAAGAAATTAGTTTGCATTTATAGCTTTCCATAAAAGACTTGAATAAATATTAGCTGAAAAGTGAAGTAATAATATATTATCCATATTTTTTTTGTGTCGATGGCTTCAGTCACAACGAGATTCAATTTGGAGGTCGTCAAGAATTTTTTAATGAAATTGATAAAATATATTTTATATGCCATAAAATATGGCTTGGTATGAGATTAAGCCTAAAAATATGTGTCGACTTATTCCTGAGGCATATAATAATTGAATGACTTCTTTGTAGATGTGTTTATGATTCTTCAGGACGTGGACTATCACGGTTCTTCAAAATTTCTTGTCTTCTGTTACTTTTAGAATTACGTGCTTCAGATAATATGACTGCTTCCTCTATCGCCTATGACTGTATCACGTTGAAACACTGGTTCTAGTTTGATCACCGAAGTTAAGCAACATTGAGTATGTTCAGTACACAGATGGATGAGCGCTGTATGCGACACAGTCGAGCCTCTCAAGCTGACGATGGATATAAAGACGTTACTTATAATAACAGAAGAAGAGCTGCTTCTGGACTGACAAGACCTAATTCGTGAGTGAGTGAATGGGTGCACCTCCATCCATTTGCGTGACTTTTCCTTACATCCATCTATCCTGCTATTTATCCATAGCTGGAGGGCGAAGAAGAGGATTCATACCTTTCGCAAGGGTATTAGCATGTAAATGAATCGACTGGAATTCGAATTCGGCTCTCCGATTCCTCAATCTGAGCCACTATCCGCTACTTCAGCGTGCCTCCTCTGCCTCTGTCTTTCTCTCTCTCTCTTTCTCTCTCTCTCTATATATATATATATGCATATGTGTATGTGTGTGTGTGTGTGTGTCTGTGTGCTTAATATGAGTAAAAGTTTGTCAGCTGATTGATGTCATCTTCACCATCCCGTTTTGTATACCCTAATATTAAATATACATTAAGCTCCCTACCGTCCACCACAAAACTGAGTTACATACATGAGGCAATTGTCAGGCACAGATTAAAAACTGACTATTGTAAAATTTAAAATAAATAATAATAATAAATAATAATAAATTTAAATATTTATAACCTACTGTTAAAATAGCCGAGCACTCCGTTTATACAGAAGGGCGAAATATGTTGCATTAAACTGAGTTTAATGCATCATGCATAAAACTTTGACGCACCCTGTAGCTAATGTCTTACTATTTTGTATTTCTACCACACACGCATTATATATATATATATATATTTAAAAAGTAGCACACATTGAGTGCTGGTGCTAAAATCCATATTAATTTTGTTTTTGTTGTTTGGTGCAACATCCATTTATTCCTATATAAAAGGCAGTTGTCTGTATGTGTGTGTGTGTACTTGCGTTTGTCCGGCTAAAATTAAAAAAAAGCTACAAAATTTATGATAAAGTAAATATATATACGGACTCATTGTCACCGAAGCCAGATTTTTGCAAAAAAATTATCATCGTATGATTTGTATTTACGAAGATATTTTAAATTTAAAATGAATTAGAATGCATTCGAAAATCTCAGAATTAAAAATTAAAAACGAACGGTAATAATTCTTATTCCCGATGAGGATTACCATTCGTTTTTACTTTTTAATTTTGATGATACTTTCGAAACGCTATACATATATGTATTTTTTAAATTTTAATTCCCTCGAATTTATTTTCACATCTATAGTAAATGAAAACGTAATTTGAAAAAAAAAAAAAAAACGAATATTAAAACAACTAAGTAAATTTAAAAGAAGAATATTAAATACAAATACTTGAAAAAATATTTATTTATTTAAATATTCGAGTGTGTCTGCGTGTCTGGCTAAAACTAAAAAACTACAATAATTAACTACAAAATAAATCTGGAACCAATCAAAGTCAAGATCAATTCGTGAATTAATTCTTTTCCCTTTAAGAAAAAACTGTTAAGACATATCGTGACAGACAGGCAAACGGACCAGACCAGCTGCTGAAAAGCTTTTCACTTGCTCTCCCTTACTCTCAAACTTTGGACATCTAAAAATCACACAGAGAGTATCACTGTATATCTTATTTCGGGAGATATACATTTTCTTCAAACATGTCGCAAAAAATTTGTCACCATGCAAGAAGTAAGAGAGAGTGTTTTTAGTCTTGTTCGCATCTCCGCGTATAACGAAAAACCACGAAAAACTGTTCAAAAGGCCCGTTTTTAGGCCATGACTCCCTGGTTTTTCAGCCAGTGATTTCCAAATTTCCCATGTAAATTACATATGACACACAAATTATGTTGCATGAATGTTTGGTTTAGATTATTTCAGTTAAGTGGACGAAATCTGCATTAAACTAGGTTCAAAATCGGCTTTTGCCATTTAGCCAATAGTTTCTTCATATGATTCCATCCTAAATTGGCATTCCAACAACCTTTGATGCAAATATTGTTTGAGAAGGATTATTGAAGTGTTAAAACGGAAAATTTCCCCCAAAACCTTTTATTAACACCAGCTTTACAGTAAACGTGCGAAGGAGGAGGGGGACGTTCATGTGTTTACACTTGCAGTTGAATCAAGCTTTGAAGCTTTATCTCTGTTTTTGTTTGATTATTAGATGTATGAATAATGCCATACTATTTTAAAGTTATTACGGCCATCGGAAATTTACTGAATATCTAAAACATTGAAACAATTTAAACTCGAGCAACGACCATACAAGAAGGTTTTATCGATGGAAATCCTTTATTAAGAACAATCAAAGACTTGCGAAGAACATACCGTAAAAAAGATGAAGGGTGGGTAGTAGCTTAGTATACTAACGGATGATGCCGGCAAGCGGGAACGCAGGCAGACATTTCTTCGGGTATACAGGGCTACAGTTATACAATTACAGCCATATATACCCGGGCAACACCGGGTACATCAGCTAGAATATATATATATATATATATATATATATATATATATATATATATATATATATAGCCATTCAAGTCAACACCTAGTGGCTGAGTGTTGACATCAATGTCCACATTTATACTTACATACGCACTATCCCTGATAATGTTGTAGAGTAGTTTTCACAGTGGAGGCTTGTATTTCAATAAGTCGTCCTAAATTAGGTTCGACGTACAAAACGTTAGGAACTTGGAAATAAGTGTTAATGACGCAGCAATCTAGTTGTGATGGTTGGTACTTCAATGTCCGATATCGTCTGACTGGCTCAATACCACTGAGCCGAACTGGCTACTGCTACTACTACTTATTATGTGTGGGAGAGTCTATTAATAATAGAATAGGTACGTCCAAGTATGACATCCCCCCCTAAAACTTTACTCCGCAGGAGTAAAAAGTTTTCTTTATTTTTCAAATTTTTACAGAAAATATGAAGAAAAAACAAAAAAATTTTTTTTAGCAACATCGTAACGCATTTCCTACGTTTATTTTTATGCACTTTTAAATGATCAGTTGCCTTTCTTTTTTTTTCTGGATCGGCGTACATTAGGTAAAATTATTTGCAGGGGTTGTTAGATCAAACTTATAAAAAATCACCTCTATCGGCGTTTTTTTTTTCTCGCGGGACCGCTGTCAACCACGTCTGAAAAACGTCGTCTGATCTGTCTACTGCACGTGAGTTTTTCCCCTTTCACCCAGTAAGTCTTATAGCCAATCCGCTTTTCTATTTATTTTTAATTAATTTTTTTTTTACTATTTCATAGTGTTACCAGAAACAACCATCCGCTTTGCACTTCTTAAAGATGGACTCACAGTTTCTGTAGGTTCTTGTTGACTTAAAACATTTAATAATACCGCATGTCCCTGGTTGCGTCTAACTCGTTCCTCAGTTTTTTTTTCGGTGTCGGCTTCATTTTTACTTTCTGGAGCTTGTTTTTTACGTATATTATCGGTGTTAGCCATTCCACGTTTTTAAATAAACCGATTTTCTCTAATCTGTCCAATTCTTTATCTATCTGTTCAATTGAAGCAAACAGCACATTCCTTTTCTTTTTGAATACCGCCTGAGCGTTTTGTTTTGGCTGTAATTTTGCCTCTATCTTGGTACACGTTCTCAAACCTGGAGAAAAAACAGTAGGAAAAGTTCTCTTTAGTTTTCTAACTAATTTTTGAGCTTCGTAGTTAAAATTTTCAACCTTGTAACAGAAAGAATTTATTGGTAAATCTCATAATTGAAATTCTGTTATCCAATCCGTATCAAGTAAGTTCGTGGTATTTTTTATGACAAATAGTTTAGCTTTTCGCGTTTTTTTTTTATCTAACGTGACGTTTGTAAATTGTATTTTTTCTCCTGTCACTGATCTCGCGATTTTATTTGTCTACATTAAAGTTGGTTTCCCCAACTTCTTCCACGTATTCAAATTTATGATAGATAGGTCGGAACCAGTGTCGAGTTGCATTTTTATTTTTTTATTACATATTTCGACGGTAACAAATTTTCTGGTTATTCCGTCGTTCACTTCGTCGGACTTTAATTTTCTTATTTTGCTTTTATTTTTTGACCTGCAGTGCGCGCTTTTATGCGCCACTCTTTCACAGTTGAAACATTTTTTATTCCTAAAATTGCAATATCTATACCAGTGAAGTTCACCGCAAGCAAAACATGGCTTCGGGAGTTTTGTTTATTTTTCTCTGGTATTTCATTTTTGTTTGATAATCCGCAATTTTAGAATTCTTTTTGGTAGACTGACTTTCTTTTTTGTAGCGTATTTTCCTTACATGCGAAACGCCAGACTGTACTATCTTTTTCGAGTCTTTCTTTACGCTAACATATCTTGTGCAGTCTTCTGCCAAACTCTGTACCGAAATCCTCGGTTCGTTTTCCAATTTTGAAAGTACCAATTTCCTCAATTCTGCGTCTCTTTCTGAAACTAGGCCTTGAACAAATATTAATCACTTAAAATTGTCAGCGCTTAATTCTGCTAGTTTGAATTCTTCAAAATGCTTGTTCACATTAGCTGCATACGTTATAAAGTCTTGTTCATCCTCTTTCATCAGATTCAACCTTTTGTGAAACAAAGATGTCTTTTTACTAAATAATTCACTTAATATATTTACCGCCTCGGTAAAACTTAACTCGCTAGTTTTTTTTCGGTAAAATGTAGTTTACCAATTTGTTATGCTCAGCAGTTCTTAACTTGCTTAAAAGAAGTCTAACCTTCTTTCCTTCAAACCAGTGGCAGGCCTCGTTATACACGTCCGTATATTTTTTAAAAATACTCTTCAAAAGTTATTTCTTCGTCTGGACTGTACGTGAATATTTCAATCGAATTCCATACTGTATTCTATGGGAAAGAAACATTTTGTAATTTTTTCTCTTTCCTCTTCTCAGTTATTTCCAGAATTTTGTTTTGAAACTCCTTATGCATCAGTTCCATTTCTCGTTGAAATTGAATCTGTCTATTAAAAGTTTCCTCCTGAAGTTTTATCTGGAATGTTTTCAATATTGTCTTTTGTTGTTCTGTCTGGAACTTAAAAATTCCTGGAATATATTTTTGCATTCCTCCATCTTCGCAAAAAGTTTACACAATGATTAAATATTGTAGAGGGGGTCCAAAACGAATTTGTAATTCGTGACCTATTTGAGCAAAAATAAAATTCTTTTCTCAGTTGAGAATACGACTGATTTTTTTCGTCACTAAGTTGACGTTTTGTCTTTCGAAAAAACTTTGCCAAGTTTTTTTTTTTATGTGAATCCGAGTTGTTGTCGCTGAAAATTTGACGAGCAAATATTTTTTTCTTTTTCCTCCGTATGAAACACGAATTTCGTCACTAAATAACGT
This sequence comes from Acanthosepion pharaonis, assembly GCA_903632075.3. Classification (NCBI taxonomy): domain Eukaryota; kingdom Metazoa; phylum Mollusca; class Cephalopoda; order Sepiida; family Sepiidae; genus Acanthosepion; species Acanthosepion pharaonis. Next base: position 1,969,052 of record CAHIKZ030000253.1, on the reverse strand, counting down.
GAGCGAATTTTTTTCTTCTTCACTGTATGAAACCCAATCCCACGTACGCCACGTTTATTATGGCGGGTGAATTTTTTTTTCACTTCTGTATGAGTTACGAATCCACGTTGACAAGTGTTGTAGAGTGAACGCAAATTCTTTTTTTTTTTTCGTATGAATTACGAATTCCTTGTCGCGAATGTGTTGTTAGGCGTACGAACAGTTTTTTTTTCTTTCTCCGTCTGCGAAACGAATCCCTCGTCGTCAATGTTGTAGTAAAGTAAACGAAAAGTTTTTCTTTTCTCGTGTGAGTTTCGAATCCTCGGTCGCCAAAATGTTGTAGAGTAGTTTTCACAGTGGAGGCTTGTATTTCAATAAGTCGTCCTAAATTAGGTTCGACGTACAAAACGTTAGGAACTTGGAAATAAGAGTTAATGACGCAGCAATCTAGTTGTGATGGTTGGTACTTCAATGTCCGATATCGTCTGCCGCGTAGACTTCGGCCTCCGTGATCTCTCCCTCGCAGCTAGCCGCTTCAGTCGGCGAAAGCCGAGGAAAGTCAGCCAAATAGCTACGAAACTCCTCCTCACGGAGACCAGGCTCCTTGGTAAACCGGCTCTCGAAATGGCGCCGAAACGCCTCGCACATGTCGTCAGTGGCCCGAAGAATACGCCCCTCCGGGGATTTGACTTCACGAATGCAACGATCGCCACCTCGACGGACCTCTTCCCTGCGCAGATTTGAGCCCAATTTCACGGCTTCGGAAGACATCTTGCTTAACTTATGTCTAATTACCTGGCCCATGTAACGCTCGCTATTCGAACGATCCAGGGCCTCCCTAGCTAAGGCTATCTCTAGGGAATCCCCCCCCCACAGCCACCGCCCGGGAAAAACTAGCTTTAAGCGTTTTCACCTTTTCAGCTCTATCTAGAGCGAGCCGTTTGCCGAAATCAGTGGTGAAAGACCTAATCCAACACTTAAGTCGCCCCCACCACTTATTCCTGATAACCGCCCCCACTAGTTCCCGCTGCACTAACCGAGTTAGCTGTTCCTGGAAGTCCCGCCTGTCCAGTAAGGACAGATTGAACTTCCAGTACCCAGCCATTCTAGGCCTAGTTCCTAACGCCACCCGGGCACAAATGAGTTTGTGGTCTGAATAGCCTACCCAGTGGAACGTGGGACAATCTAAAAGATCTACGTCGGCTCTTCTAACTAACATTCTGTCAAGGTAGCTAACTACCTTGTCACAAGGCCAATTAAGAGCCCACGTCCACATTTTCCCCCCGGGATGATCGACCCGGTATCTATCGACAAGACCATAATCGTCGATCAGATCAACCAGGCTACGATCGCCCCTTCTCCAGCTAGCACCACGCCCCCTGTCTAACTTGGGGTCCAGGATGGCATTCCAGTCCCCCATTAAAACCAGGCTCGTCGAATCCATTAGGAACGGCCCCAACCGCCGAAAAAACGAGACCCGCTCCTCCCGGTCATTGGGCGCATAAACCGCAACGACTCGAAACGAACCACTTTTCACGGCAATATCGGCCACAATCAACCGGCCCTCGGCATCGGTATGCACAAGGTCCACCTTCGCATCAAGAGTACGTCTGACAAGCAAAGAAACTCCTCTGGCAAACCGGCCCCCATATGCTGAATAGACGACAAAGTCATCCTCCAGCACACACGCATCGGAAGTGCAAACAAAGTGGGTCTCTTCGATCGCGGCAACATCCACACCAAAGGAAAAGAGGTCCCGGAGCAGGCGGGCAGCTTTACCCCGATCCCTCAAGCCCTTTGCATTCAACGTCGCTATCTTAATTTCCATCTTCTAAGTCCTGTAAAATATAAAAAAACAGAATTAATCTATTCACATACCGGGCGGAAATCTGCAGCGGTAAGGACTCCGACGGATTGTCCCAAGTTTCCTGTACCCAACTCGGTCGTCATACGACCACCCAGAACAACACCGCCAACGTCCGTGGGGTAAATTAATTTTATGGCCATATACAAAGAGGGATGGAGCAGAACCGGGACCCTCCCAGAGCAAAAATGCCTCATTTTTTTGAGGTCTTCATTATTTTCTTCCATTTCCCTTATTTTCGGATGAGCTTCTCGAGGCTCATATATATGGCTCCACACTTTCAAGTATGCCCCAGTGTCTCTTACGACGGTAATGACACCTGGGGCATTAGGGAAGTTTCGTGGATCCTCTACCGATTTCCCATCTACCTCGTCAAGCTTAAATAGGAGCCCCAAAAAGGCCCTTTTTTGTTTCGGTAGGCCTTTTTTTGCCTCCTCCTTATCTAATTTACAGATCCCATCTTGACCCGGGAAGTACTTTTTCTTTTTCTTTTCCTTCTCCCTAGCACGATGGGGAGGGGAGGAAGTGGATGCGTGCAGGGAAGTAGCCGGTGAACTCAGGGGTGTAATGGGGGAAGAGGGGGTTGGAGCACGGGAAGGGGAAGAAGGGACGCTCCTAACTTGGGGGGGGGCTGGAATATCTTATTGGCGAAGCCGGGAAGGAGCGCCGCCTGTTTCTGTCCATGCTTCGCTCCTCCCTGCTTCGGCCAAACTGTTCTATTTCCTCTGGATCTTCCTCCCTGCTTCTTTTAAGGGACGCAGTTCGCGGTGGAGGCATCTACCTCCATTGGTGTTTCTTCCTCCACCTGCTTCTGTTTGTGGAGGTGCTGCTGCTATTGTTGCTGCTGCCGTTTTTGATGCTGCTTCTGCTGTTCCAGTTTTTGATGTTTCTGCTGCTCTTGTTGCTGCAGATTTTGTTGCTGTTTCGAATGCTAGTGTTTCTGTTGATGTTGCTGAGGAGGTTGTTGCTGCTGAAGCTTCTCTTGCTGCTGCTACTGCTGGGGCATCTGCTGCGGCTGCTGCTGGGGTTTTTGTTGTTCTTATTACTTCTCCTGCCGCACTGGAGGAGAGGGTGGAGATGCTACTTTTCCTCCTTTCCTCACTTCCGTCCAGGCTCCCGGGCCAGCCTTTTCCTTTGTTGGTGCCACCTCTGTCACTGCTGTTGCTGCTGCTACTGCTGGAGTCTCTTTTGTAGTCTGCTGGGCCTTTTTCCCGGGGCACTCTTTTTCCATGTGCCCCACCGCACCACACGCCCAACAACACGGCTTCCTACCCTCCACTACCACCAGTATCTTCTTCTCCCGGCAAGTCAATACATTTGGTATGTTCCGGAAGTTGTCCCTATCCAGGACCACCTGGAGAGCCATGTCTCCCTTCGCTATGCCTGACTTGCTTCTGAGCGCACTAACTTCCTCCACCTGGCCGAATTTGGCGAAAAACGCTCCTATTCAGTCTTGGGTAATGTCGACAGGAACGCCGTGGACAGTAATACGCGTCTTTCTCGTCCCCATGTATTCCGTTTGGAGGCGCAAGTTTGTTGTGGAGAATATGTTTCCGGCCAACTGCTTCGCCTCTTGCTCCGAACCAAGCAGAATGTCCCACATGACATTGCTTCTGCGGGCTAACAACGTCCAAGAAATTAAGTGAAAACTTCTCTTATCAGGATTGTTTTATTGTATCTTCTTCCTTTTATGTCGGCTTTCCTCTTCACCACTTACCCATCCATATCTAAAGATAACATAAGTCAAGGGAAGCGTTTGTCTAGCCCACACCAAGTGGGGTTAGGGATAAAGAATTGAAATGGTACATCTAACTCACTCATGTCTTCTCTCCCCCCTCACTTCCTCACTTCGGCTTATCTCCCCCCTCACTTCCTCACTTAACTTACATATGCTTAATACGGCACGTCAAAAATGTGTAAATTTCTTTTCATTTTTCATGTCAACCTTTGGAAGTAAAGTCTGATGATCCAGAGCCCTTTAAAAGGGCTGTGGTGAAATAATTTATTACATGGAACCTTAAAGTGGTCTGTTTTCATTCAAACATATTTGCTCTGAATTTACATTGAGCTCTCCGGATATCATCCTCCTTGGGTCTACCCATACGGATTACCTAGTTTTGCATAAACTATATATATATATATATATATATATATATATATATATATATATATATATTTTGTGTGTGTGTGTAAAATATTTTTTTGTACCACACCAACCTAGTAAACATATCGTCGGAATTAAAATTAAATCACTGAAAGGAAAAATCTCTTTCCAACAGATCTTAAAAGAGAAGTTGGAGGGGAGAAAAAGAGACGCTACTTTTGTATCTGAGATTGATTCATAAAATGTTCCCGATATATTAAACAACATTTACCGGTAAATTAAACAGTATTAAACAACATTTACCGGTAAATGTTGTTTAATACTGTTTAATACAAACAGAGCATTTACTTAAATATTTATATCTATAAAAAGAATGTATAAACATAAAAATAATTGTCGGACTGTGTCCATTTCATAATATATATATATATAATTCGCAGACAGCACTGTTTCGCTGTATCACAGAACCTCAGCGCGACTAGACGTATGAAAGCCTCAAGCCAGAATCGAATCCCGACCAATTTGGTGCCAGTCGGAGTTTCTACCCCTAAGCCATCAGCACTCGGCAGAGAGAAACTGCTAATTCTAGCGTATTGTTTTTATGAATGTAAACAAAAGCCCGTCAGCCAAAGTGTTCGTATTCATTTTACCGAAGAGCTTTACCTTTTATCGTAGGCGTTTGCTCTTTGTAGAATTAAGCTTTCTCTCAAGAGTGCTCAATTGAAATATATTTTCAAGAGCTTACTTATGTTATTCGCAGACAGTACTGTTTTGCTGTATCAGAGCTCCTCAGTGCGACGTCCGAAAGCCTCAAGCCAGGATGGAAATATATAATTTTAGCTGATGCCAATCTCATATCTATAAGAAGGCATCTTTTGTTTGTATTTTTGAAGCACTATTTGTGGTTTGTTAGCTTTTCTATCTCTGACTGTATGAATGGTAAAATACCAAAGAATAGTGATGTCGTTTTTTTCTATGACTACTTTAAAGTAATTTTCATGCTATCTTCCATTATTATATTCCAATGAATATGATATACACTCTTATCATCTCGATTCTTCTTAGAAAGAAGAATATCTTATAGTCATTTTTTCTTTACTCGTTCTAAAGGTCTGTTGTGATTATTTTGTTTTATTCTAAGATCTTTTAATAGATGAAAACTATTTTATCTCTTCGAATCCTCCCCGCTTCCGGTCTTTACGGAAGAGGAGCTTTTATTTTAATACTGACATTCTTTTTGTATTCAGAATCCCACATTCTGTCAACATGATTCTTTATTCCGTCTCCAGAAATTAGTTTAAGATCAGTCTTATATATAAAGTGACGTAAATTTGGACGATGCTTGTATGTTGCACGAATATATTAGGAGAAACTCTTGTGAAAGTAGAAATCAAGGAATTCGAACATAATTAATCCAAGATCTAAAGAATAAATAAACAAAAATAAAATAAGATAAATACAAATAGAACGATAATAATGGCATCGTGAATAAAGCCTGTCTCTGGTGATAAATCGGCGATTTAATTGTTAAAATAGAAGATAAAACCAAGTCGAACGAATTAGAGATGGAAAATAAATATGAGAAAGTTAATGAGATTGTCGGAAGTGGAACGTTCAGAAAAGATAAAACTTGGCAAAGAAAAAAGAGCTTAATTGAAAATTCCCGAAAGTTAAAAATGAAGAAAACAAAGAGAATTAGAAAAAGAATAAACAAGGAATTAACACCGAAGAAGAAGACAGAATTCAATGATTTTCCCGAAATAACAGCTTGGAAAATATTTAATAAAGAATTAATTTTAGTGTAAATGAAATATTTAAAACCTGAAGTAGGTAAAAAGGCGCATTTCCCATGTGTAAGTCTAAAATGCGTATGAGAAGAACATTGATTTGAAGACTTTTAAGTCTACTCCTATCTACCCAGGAAGTGAAAACTCCACACGGAAATATTCCTTTTGTCACTGAACTTCTAGTAAGCTCATTGTACAAATTTTCTCATAGCTTTTTGGCTCCACCGATCCAAATTCTACTTGAAACGGAAGCTAAACACTCTGCCTCTGGTTTCGATTTTATAGTTTTTGATATCTACTATCTTATATCTTCATGTCCATCCGCTTTTATAACTGGAAAGGCATGAGTTTTGCTTTGTTGATTCTTTTTATGCAAAGGAGTGTAATAATTACATAATAATTACAAATAATTGTTGAATTCTACGCAAGCATCAAGGAAAGGAATTTTGACGTTATCACTAAATTCGTATGTGAATGATAGCAATTTTTATTCGAGTTTTTCGATTCCATTAACATTTTTGTTTTTTTTGCATAAAATATCGTCTATGTAACGTGTGTAAAGATTTGGTTTTGTTATTTTTATAACCACATTGTTTTCAACAATGTGCTTATTGGGAGAAATTAGGCCCTAAGTGGTTAGCCATATTAAAATATACTCTTTCCTTTAATGTATCTATTATGCCAAAGTGGAACTATGTTTTTTTCGCTAACAAGAGCAGTAGCTATCCTAGACGGTATGAGCTGCATTTTAAAATGTCATATTTCTGAAAAAAAATTGACTAAAAATATTTTCTTTGTTATTATCAACCTTCGAACTCATAACTTTTTTCCGAAACAATATTTTTTGTTTCACAATTTTTTGATAGGTGAGTCACCAGCCCCTCGTTTCTTCAGTCAATGTTATAATCTGCTAATAAAGCATAATCCTTTGCTCGTAAATTCTTTTCCAATTCTACTCTCGACTCATCAGAAGTGCCTTTGCTTGAGAACTGAGTCTCTACTGTGTGCTATGCATATAATTGTGTCCATAGTTTCTGGTATAATCAACAAACTTTATCCCTACTAAGCATGTGATATCCCTCAATTGTCCCTCCGAAACCCGCCCATAAATTGTTCCCTTGTTCTCTCCCTGCCGCTTCATGCTTTTCAGATTGTAGGGCATCTTTTTCTGTAGTTCCTGTTTTTAAGAATTCTAGCAAACCGTCTGATCCTTCGAACTATATACCTATTAGACCTCTGCCTCTTTTTGTCAATGTTCGAGAAGCTCTAATCAAATCCGGATTGGTTAAGTATCTACTTTGCAGATTTTTTTTCAGACAAACAATATAGATTTCGCTTTTTCAGGTTAACCGACTGTTATTGTACAAGGGTCTGATCGTTTCTTTGATTTCATTTGATCTTTCTTATAAAATCGCGTAACAAATGTTCTCATGAACGGCTACATTTGTAGATCTATCTACATAAATGCGTCTACCTCCCACAGAACTATCCTTGAATTTAGGTTGTTCTTAATTTTCAGCAGCGACCTACCCGGTGTCATCAGTTCTCGACTTGGTATCTATGCCGACGCTATCACTATTTACGGCTTGTCAAGGTAGTAAGTCTGATAGGTTCATAAAAGTCGAATTAGCAGCTCATCTCGAAAATGACATCTAATCTGTTATTACCTGGCACAAGAAATGGCTTCTTAATTCCAACATCTCCAAAACGAAACTATTCTATCGTAATTGTCTTAGAAAACCTTCAGTAGAGAAACTCATCGTGCCTTCTTGATCTCACGTTTTCCACTGACATGAAATCAATTGCTAATTCTGTTGGTAAGAAAGTAACTTCAGTATTACGTACTTGACAATTTTTCAGACTGGAATATCCCTTGCACCTTAATAGTTTTACCATCGAATACTGCTTCCACATCTTGTCTGATGTTTCTGTTATATATGTCGAGATTCTTGACAACATCCAAAGAAGAATTCACAAAATTATCGGCCTTGAGCTAGCATCACGGATTTAGTCAATTTCCCACCTCAGAAACGTAGCTTCCCTCAATTTTTTCTATAAATAATTTCACGTTGTTTTATGAGATTTCCTCTTTAGTAGCTTAACTTCACGAATATTACTAGATTGGCAGCTAGGTCTCATAATTTCGCTGTTCACAATGCTAATAGTTTTTTCTTTCTCTCGCACTTCTCGCTTGTTGTCCTCTCTTCGAGTTTCATGCTTTCCAGCCAACTACGAGCTTCAAATATTTAAATACAACGTCAGTTATCTTCTGTCTCCTTAAATCCTATTCATTTATTATCGCTTTTGTTTCTTTCATTTTCGGCACCCATTTGCATCCTAGTGGCTTTCAGCAACTTGCTTAGGGGTGAAAGAAGAAAAGAAAAAAAAACAAAAAAAAACTTCACAATTACTCCTTCATGGAATTAGTTTTATCTTTCTAAGCAAAGAACTATTTTCGGTCTATTTTTCCTTTTTGCAATTGAAATGATTTATTTTTTATTCGTAGAATTCTTTAAAGACTGGAATGAACGGAAGTAAGATGCCACAATATCCGGAAAATACAATATATGTGTGTGTTCGTGTGTGTATATGTTCTGTACGTGTATAGCCTAGTATAATATAGCAAAGGTTTCCTTCATCTCGAGAACTTTTCAACCTTTTCTATCTCCGAACGTTTAAGAAGAATGTTTACTCTGACTCCTTTCTCTTGAATTCATGTCAATCGATTCGTATTACTTTATCTATGAAATTCATAAATCTCTTCAAACTCCCTCTCTATATCTTTTTGCCTCTATCTGTTCGATATATCTTCTCACTCATTGTATCCATCTCTCTCTCTGTCTCTCTCTCACTCTCTGCATCAATTTATATATCTCCATCCCCGACTCTTATTCTGTTGAAGTATCATACATGTGTGCCTATCTCCCTCTATTAATTCTGAGACTTATCCAGTGTCTTCATATTGTTAATTTTAGAATTAACGTTGGTATACTCATCGCTAGAAAATGTTACGCAAGGTTTTATGCAAACACACGTGCTTCTTCGGTGGTCGAGTAATAAGCAACACATTTCATCGGATTCAAGTGTTTCCCGCCAAAATACTTTTTTTTATGAGCAGAGTGGAAAGCTTCGATCCACACGATTATCAAATGTTGAGAGATGTTTGAAGTCAACACTGAGTGGTTTTTATTTCCTGCTGACAGCGGCAGTTGTGAAGAGGGGGAAAAACGCCAGTAAGCAGTCGAGGCCTCTTTGAGATGAAACCATTATTTTATTTCGAATGTCACCTGCAGCGAAATGAAACACTTAGGCGTGAGTACATTCCAAATATAAAACGAGTCCGTAAAAAAAGAACGCACACAAATTAAAAGAATAAAAAGGACTTATTGAATTTCATTGAAGCTACAGTGTATGCTCAAAGGTCAATTTATATGTATATTACAAAATCGATTTTTTCAAAGAGAAAGCTCTACCAAATATGTAACCATGATTTTTAATTAATGTCACATCATCTTATCTTGGGATGATCCCTATACTGAGACGAAACAATCGAATTTTGCGACCCATTTTGAAACCGCAACAATATAACATTTTCGAATTAATTATTAGTCGGGGAATAGACAAAATCTTATAATGGTAATAGAGATGGGTTCCATTCCTCTAAATTTCGTTCTTTGAATCGTTTTTAATGCAACATTTCGACCGGCCTAATTTCGAATATACTTAGATGCGTAATGATTAAAGGAGACATATAAAACTGGAACGAAATAAAAATAATGAAGAGCAAACCTGAAGAAGACGAAAAGAAAAGATGGAAAACACACTTGAACAAATATCGCTAACACTATAGGGAAAACATTAGACAAAAACATATTAAACTTAAAAGAAAAGGATATGTTGGTAAAAATGCAGCTAAATTACTAATAGTTTCCTGGGTGTCATACATTTAATCTGGTCTGGTAGTGTAAAAATATCTCATCTCAACGGAGAGTCAGATCATCATTAGAGGAAGACATGTCTTGTCAAGGGTTCAGAGAACGCAGACGACATGCTTTGTTACCCCCACAGAAAGTTCAATCTCTGTTTTAGATAGAACAGTAATAATTCTCAAGAGGAAATCAATAGCAGGCGAAGAGACGTTTTCAGTTACGCTTTCAAGGAGGACAGCAATCGGCTGAAAAGATAATCCCTGTTGCACTATATGGGAAGTCGTGAGTTCAATCAATAGTACGGGTGGCATATTAATCTATCCTGATCAGAAATAACAGGAGGTCTTGTATTCAATCTACTGTTAAGTGATTGTATAAAAATACTCTTCTCTCGGTGGAGAGTAAGAAACACATAATGGCGAGCCCAATTCACAATACCTGTGAGATATACAGAAAATATACAACGGTAAAGTGAAGAAACCGATTCGCATCATTAGAATTCAATCAATGAGTTAAAGCGGGAATATATCTTGGATATATATATATATATATATATATATATATATATATATATATATATATATATATATATATATATCTGTATCATAGGAAGATATATATTCAATTCAGGGTTAGGTATTAAAAAAAAACCTTGCTCATTAGAGAAGCAGATAGGTAACAGGAAGGTGTATTTTCAATCCAGGGTTACATACTGTAAAAAAAAATAGTTTCAACGTAGACCGTGAAGACCAGGATCATAGGAAGAAATATATTCAATCCAGGGTCAGGTAATGTAAAACATATACTTGCACAGAGAAAAGGCATATCAATTGCATAGGATGTTGTTTTTAATCTAAAGTCACGTATTATAAATATAAAATACAGTTGTGAGGGAGATTAGAATTGTTGGAAGACATATCTTCAATCCAGTGTCAGATATTGAAAAATACATTGGCTCAGTAGAGAGACAGATCAACAGCATAAGAAGATGTATATTAAATCGATGGTTACGTATTGCACAAAATTAATTGCAGGAAAATCAGTATGATAGCAAGTTATCTATTCAATCCAGTCTCAAGTATTGAAAAATACCATTGCCCAGAAGAAAGCAGATTAGTGTCATAAGAAGATTTAAAAAAAATTAATCCAGGTTAGGGATCGTAAAAGTACCCTTGAACATTAAAGAGGCAGATCAGTATCATAGGAATATGTATATTCAATACAGGATCAGGTATGGTGTTTATGTGTCCAAATGTCAGGTATTATAAAAAATATGCTCTCAAGAGTATCATAGCAAAATATATATTAAATCCAGAGTCAGTTATAAAAATACCCTTTCCAAGTAGAGAGTCAAATCAGTGTCATTAGAAGACGTATATACAATCCAAAATCAGGTATTGTAAAATGATACACTTACTCAGTAGAGAGCTAGATCAGTGTCATCGGATGATATACATTCAATATATATGGTGTAATGGCTAACAAGCTTGTCTCGGTAAATCAATTACAACTGAATAGTGAGTTCAATCCTCCGACTGTCGGTCTCACACTTAGAAAATCACCATTCAGTCTAGGGGCAGGTATAATCAAATATACCCCTGTTCATTAGAGAAGCAGATCATGTCAGAGAAAGAGGTATATTCAATTCCGTGTCAGTTAATGTTCAGTAGATATGCATATCAGTATTAGGGGAATATGTATATTCAATACAGGGTCTAGTATTAAAAATATATTCCTGATCAGTTAAATAAATACTCTTGCTCAGCAGAGTGTCAGATCAATATCCTAGGAAGAGGTATTTGCTATCCAAGGTATTATTAAAATACCTTGCTCAATAGAGAGGCAGATAATTGGAATAGGAATATGTATATTCAATACAGGGTATTGTACCTTATATCCTTGCATAAAGTAAAGAGGTAGATCAGTGCCATAGTGTGATGTTTATTGGATACAAGGTCAGCTATTTTAATAAATAGTCCTCCTCAGGAGAGAGACACATCGGTGTCACAAGCAGATATCTATTCAATTAAAAAAAAAAACGAAAAACAAAAAACAAAAAACAAAAAAACAAACAATAGGAAGTCGTGTTCCAAATCAACTATTCAAGTTGTTTAGTGATATTCCCTGACTTAATTGAATGGTACAAACCGCTTTATATGAAATAATGCATGCAATTTCTAGATCAGTTAACGCAGAAATATAACCTGGTTCAAATGTTAGGTGAGGCAGTATTATATTCAATCAGTGTACATTTTAGGCAGAAATATACATAGGCGTATTGCATCAAAATTAAGTGTTATGTCTTCATTCGCACCATCAGGTTGTGTAGAAAAATGATCTATTTTTGTGGAGACTAATGTCCAAAATATAGGAAGCCATGTATTTTATCTCGTCTCAGTTCAGAAATAGACACTAGAGAATTCTCATAGGAAAAAGTAATTCTTTCATCTGGAAACATTTGACCGAACAATTAGTATTAATGTCGGTTGAAATTTAGAAAACCTTTTTCTTAAAACTGTATTTCATGAAATTAGACTTCTCAAGATCACAAAAATTGATCACGGTTTCTAGATAGGAGTTTCCTTCGTAACCTTTTGTTTAAGGTACTGTAGAAAGCTAACATATTGATTATAAAATGATTTTTTTCTCTGCTAGCGACGCGTGATCATCAGTTTATTTGTTGCTGCTATACTTCAGATTGTTCAGAAGTATATTGTTGGTCAGTGGAGACGTTTCAACACTTCACAGGTCCTCGTGTGTTTAATTTCTACGTCTAATAGTGGATCTATATACGCCGGCTCAGTAGGGAAGCGGATCCGTACCATAAGAAGCTTGATGTTCAATTCGCTTTTCTAGTTGTGTAGAAATATACACCTGTTCATTGGAGGGTTGGCTCTCATATGATATAAAGTTCTATGTCCTATGCATTAAATTTGCGCGAATATACACTGGTCATGAGAGATTAAAAACGTCCGCGTAACTGATCAAAATGTGACAGGTACATCAAAATGTAGATTGATTTTATGGGAATGACAGATCCTCGGCTTCAGCTACTTTCTCACAGTCGAAATATATTCTCACTGTAATTCTTCTAATGAGCTTTCTTTTTCGATAACAATCACGAATTGGCGGCAAGGGTCACTGTTGAAACCGTAAGTTCTATGCTAATAGTTTCTTCTCTCGAATTCCTCGTTTTTGGGACTTTTCCACCTTCTTGCTTTACTGTCAACTAAGATTTTCAACGATTTAAATGCAATGTCACTCGTCATCTCCTTTTTGTTTCATTTCTGTTCTTTTATTGTCCTCTCTCATACGTAAAAGAGCATTTAAGTACGACAGACACCTGAAAACGATCAGATCTTAAAGCTCGGCTGTAGCATTGGAATAAAAAGTGCAAATTCGTCTGACACAATCACCGTATAACAGAAAAATGCGTTTTTAACGACACATGAAAAAATGAACAAACATGGTTCGAATAATCCACTTCATAATATATTCAAAAAAGCTCTTTAAATCATTTTCTCAGCCCAATGGTTTCAAAACGTATACTTTGCTTTAGATATACAAAGGGGTTAACCAATATTAACCGGTCCTAATATTGGAATAAAAGTTTGTATTAATTCAAATCACCAGCTGAACAAAAGACACGACACGACACGACATGAGTCTTGTAGGCCATTAAGTTCGTAGCGGTACCACGTGTATTTCAGCCGTAGATAGCCTGACACAGCTTATCCCAGCCTGATTTTGAATTCAGCGTTTTTCATGTAATGGACTGGTTACGGCCCAAGGTAAGAGAACCCATTATGTTTTACTATTTAAGCCATAAACGAATTCATACCTCTCCTAAGGCTGTTAGTGCAAATTGAAGTAGAAGTTAAAGACGCCTTCTTGATTTTACTTGTCGACTACACACAGACAGACACCTTTTTTTTATTTTGAATAAAGCTTTTCACTGAAAATTTGTTTCAACAAACGTTTATCACTCTGTTCCATTTATCAGATATCATGAAAACTGCCAAACATTCTTGCAACACTGGAAAGAGTTCACAGGAACCAAGTCAATCGATTCATATTCATACGACGTAGCTGAGATGGAAAATAGTGTCGACATGTGACACATCTCACATCAGAATGAGAAACGACAGATAACGTTACATTTCTATCACTTTTTTTCTCGGAATATCAACTTCTACCTTAACAGACTTTTATACAATTGCCCTACAGTCGAATATTTTGCTTATTTAACCGCACCCGTCCCCGGTACTTACTGGAGTTAAAGTGCTTTTCAATATCTATTCTACCCCTAAGTAAAATGTGTGCTTTTGAGTGAAAATTGAAAAAGAAAAAAATCCCAATTTGTTTAAATAGAAGATGTCTTAAAATAGAAATTTATTAGGATTTAGATTTCATAGCATTTTTACGTAGCAAAATATCTACCGTTTAGGATCTTAATCACACAATGGAAGCTGAAGAGCGCCTTTACGTCCCACGAAGATTTTAGTTCTCTTATTTTTTTTAATGACAGCGAGTTTAGTTTTATTTGTTAAATTCAATAAAGAATCAAACTAAAATAAAAAAAAAACTGGGTTATATTTTTGTAAATAAAATTCCTACAAAAGTCCATCTCTCTTTGAATGCTACACTAGAGACATCAGATTTTGCTAAGAATGATTCTTGTAAAATAAAAAAATAAAAAGAGAAAAGGATTATTTTCTTCTATTTTAGTAATCTCTAGAGGAACATAGATGCGGTTTAATATTAAAAATTTTTTTTTTAAATGAATTGACGTTTAAGAAGAAAATGATAAAAATTGATAACTTTTGAATTCATTCATTATATTACTTTTTTTTTGCTGTCACATTCTGTGAAATTAGGCTTTGTTGCATACTTAAAACCCTTTTTTATTTCCATTTAATATAATAATGACCCAAGTCAGAAATTCAGACCAAATACAAAAACTTAATTTCTTATTTGTTTCAAGAACTGTGACATAATTATTAATAAACAATTCAATCTTATCAAATAAATTACCAGTGGTTAGATTTATTCAACTTTAAAATAACTTTATATAAATGTTTAAACAATCTATTTTCTATTTGATATCGACCTGTCGAACTATTAGAAAATCAGTCATATTTATAAGTTATTATTTTTCGAATTTTACGAGCAATACATAATTTATAACATCCCGACCAATAAAGAAATCTTTTGTGAATCATATACAAAATATTGAAGATAGCAATTCTTGCAGTAACGTATTCGTCATAATTGTCAACTCCATGTTAAAATGATAAGTTTTTTTTTCAATGAAAATTTAGCGCAATTCAATTATTTTTATAATCATTGGCTTAAAAACAGTTTTGTGTCGAACTTCCGGCATCAAGGACGTAGATTTTTTCCTGAAGTGCATGTCGAAAATTTTCCGTGCGAAAAGTTTTAGGGTTTTCGCGGGTCTATCCTAAGCCCAGGGTAAGGTTATCTATGCCAGACGGTAAACTGAATTCCTGTATGCAATGTCAACTTTCGAAACTTGACAACGGCAAAAAGTCCTTCCAGTACTATTGTTATTTCGTAGTCTAAACACTCGCGCATGCACACACATTCATTGTTTTATATATATAAACACATATATGCCAACACACACACACACACACACACACACACACACACACACACACACATACATATATATATATATATATATATATATATATATATATATATATATGTGTGTGTGTATGTGTATATGCACGGAAAGTTGTAATGAACTTTCGTCGACGGTGACATGCCAGTTATGTGCATGTTTGATTTGGTGACAATAATTGTGAGTTCAATCCCTGGGCCAGGCAGTGTGTGCTTAGATTTAGAGGAAACAGGACGAGCAATAACTGAACTGTACTAACAATAAAAATTAGACGAGATACCCCTAGATATGGGCAGTGGAACGAGAACAGTTACAAAATAAAGGCTTCAGTTCACAATTCGGTATAGGTTAACGCAGATCGATATACACCTGATGAAGGCTACAACGGCCGAAACGTTCTGATAACAATGACAACAACAAATATGATGAAATTAGTCCGAATATAAATAGTGTAAACAATGATAATTTCTCATCCCAGATATTCAGACGGAAATGTGCATGTTTGTATCCGATTGATGATCTGTTAAAGAAAAAAAAATCAAAACAGATATCTGATTTACTTAAAATTAACAAACGTCTTTTACTTTGTCTCCATGACGATGACTCTCAGGCAGACCAAGTCGAGTAATATTGACGTCACTGAACGTCCTAAAGGCCAACGGAAGCGGCAGGAGATGATATCAAAGTAGAGTTTATTTAATTATTCAACATGCAAGGAATATTCCCCCAGTCGCAATTATCTACTGATATTACTGATATAGCGCTAATATTAACTCATTAATTCTAACAGTGCCATTTTGGGGTATGATGAGTGTATGAATACTTTATAAGTAGAGACCTGTGCGTGTTTGTAGATGAGTGTAAATATAATAGTTTCTGAAACAAAAGTGAAGATGATGCGACAAAGTGGAAAAATTTATTAAAGACGCGTTTCGCCGGGTAAGCGTATGCTGTCTTTGGCTTCCTCAGTTCAAAATGAACGAAAATACAAAAATTGTAAAATGTCTTGGGATCTCTGTGGACAATTGGGTACCATAAATCAAATTAATTACCCTAGCTTATCACATCCTGATTTCCAGACATAGAGAGTGTCGCCCCACTGTGTTTCTTTTATCCATATCTGTATTAGTGCCGTTCAGTATTGTAGGATTATTGCCTCAGAGATTCCAAGGCAACACGGTTTTCTTTTTTTTTTTTTAAACTGAAGAAGTCAAAGCAAAGAGAGGAGACGCTTCTCCGACGAAACGCGTCTTTGATATAATTTTCCACTTGGTCTTATCGTCTTCAAGTAGAAACTTAGCATTAATAGTTGATTTTTCTAAGCCTATAATGAATATTCAATTTTTATTTTTAAAGTAAATCATGATGTATTTTTGATGGTTTTATTGGGTAATAAGTAAGCAACAATAAAAAAATTACAAAAGTTGATAAAAATATTTTAAAGATGAATAATATATGATAATAGATATTTGCAGTAATGACTGCCAACAGGTAGGAAAATTGTCGTATTGATAAACATTTGAAGGCCTCAGACAGCTGATGAAATGTCTCGCATGAAAAATCTTTTTATCTCTCCCTACTATTGGTAATAACGCCAATATTGATTCAATAAATTTTGATTATTAAGACATTGAAATCAATTTTAATTTAGCAGCAGCTGCCGAGATATCGAACATGAAATATCTTCATATATTGGTTGTATCAGATACTACATTATGGCACTTCCTACTTGTTGATCAATCCTAATCTCGGGTTCACTTGGGAAGATATTGATCATTAAATGCTTTCTTTTCGATCATCCATACTCTGAGTGTAAATCAGATATCGATTCAAGACATAATGTCGCACCTGATGAAGTTTCTCGTCTAAAAGTTCTTTGTCCTAAATCATCATCTTCGGAGATTGATAACTGAAAAATTATTTGACGTTATTAACGTCACAGAAAATAACCCGCTTTAAATCGCTAATAATCCCAAAGCAAAGATAGTCTTTAATAATAATAATAATAATCCTGATGAGAAGAGCAGAATTTAAGAAAAAAAAAAGAACTAAGTGTATTTCGACGTTATGTTTTTGCATATAGGTATAAAAATACAAAATATACAAAAATAAAATACAAGTATTTGCATAAACATCGCTTGTCTTGAGAAAAACGGCAGCATTGGTAATCGAATGAATGAAATATAGTCATTATGAATGGAATGCAACAAAAATGTCAGTAAATTTCAGGGAGCGCGCTCGATAAGAGCATTAATCAAATAGCTTATTATAAATCTTATTTAATGTATAATAATAATAATAATAATAATAATAATAATATTCACCTTGTATCAGGTTGCATGGCATTAGCACCCACTGAATATAAAACTTGGCATGACAGAGTAGAACAATATCTGCATTGGAAAATCTGCAACTTTTACGGAAAGGAATAGTCAAGAAACTGGTATGAACATCACCCAGAACCGATTACAGAAAATGTGGTACATGAGGACATCAATAATTCCAGTTGTAGTTAGAGCCAACGGATTGAGTGGAAAAGTTTCCGATAGATTCATTGAAGAGATTCCTTGTTGGCCATGACTTAAAGAAATACAAAACATTGTACTCACAAGTGCAGCTCACTCCTTATGAAGATCTTTATCTATGTAAAATATATGTGATCTGATGTTTTTTTTTTAAATAACTGGTGGATAAATATCATGAAGACAATTTTGACCTGAGGTCTGTGGTTGGGACCCGGAAGGAAATGTGTATACAACAGAAATCCAAGGAAATAATAATAACAATATATGTACATATCTATATTATAATATGATCCTCACTGGGTACCCCATACTTTCGGCTTTGTGCCAAATCTAAGCTACGCTTAGAAAATCACCATATATTTTATAATATTTTGAAGATATAAATATATTTCTCTGTTTTAAATTAATAAAAAATTCATGCAGTTATTACTGACTAGATTTTGTCTATTTAATTGATTTTTTTACAGTTGATTTGTCACGTAACTCAAATACTGTGGGGGTGGATTAAGTCATCTCTTTCCTCATATGGGCTTCATATATCCGTAGAGAACTGTGAGAGCTATCAACTGTCGAGGAACAGTTTCTACTGTATGTTATTTCCTGATTTCATAGACCAGCGTGAAAATGTTTCACATATATTTTAGGAATCCCAACATACATTCCATGGAACAAGACAGCTTTCTCGTGTCTGGAATTGTTGACAATAATAATCTAAATGGAAATTTGCAGCATCGAGAAAGCTGACTCACTCAACGGAAAGTATATATTTTTTTAAATATATGTGAAACGTAACCAATGTTAACGAGACAAAGGTTTAACTTTTTTCCTTGTTTTTTTTTTTTTTGCCGCCCAAATTGTCGAAATATTAATAATCTCATCTATATTCCGTTGCTCGCTATTAACGTATTTAAAAAGATCTTTAAAAAGTAGCGAGGAAAATATTCACTTGGACGACATATTTCGGAAAGATGCTACCCATAATAAATATTTGAGTAAATCTCTCAGTGACATTCCAATTTATATCTGACATAATTTGGTGCGGTATAAATTCATATCTTTTTCTCTCTCCGAATTTCTCAGAAATTTAGGCATTCAGATAATATTTTGAAGAGTCCATTATAGAATAACCATTCGTTGAGGAAATGAAAACGAAGTGAATTATTTGTATTAATCTTATTCTGGGTGTATTTAATGAATGCTTACAGCACGTGTGTCTTATAATGGCACGAGTTCGTCAAAGTATAGACGTCTCTTGTACTGTCGTAATCAGTATCCTTTTACGCTTTCACTTGACGAAACCTTGGGAATTCACAATTTCTTCCTGCGTCAGGGAGTAGAACTTTAAAAGCCTATAAATAAAAGAGTTGGTTAAAGTATGAAAAAGGAGATGTGATGAAAAGTATAGAATGGGAAAAATCTCTGATTAAAAGTGAAACGTCTCAAGTGGTAAGAGGAATAGACACTATGTTGTAAAAGAAGAGTTGATTTTCTGTCCGTCACACATTGTCTTTGAGTGACTCTGAGTACACATATGTTATGTGTAGGCATAAGTAGGTGTGCCTGTGTGAGTTACAAACATACGCTTGGGCCATTTAACACAAACACAAGTAAACGCACAAACACTACATGAACCATTCTCCAAAACTGAATGAATCAGTTATTGAATATGTTCTTCGTCTGAAACAGGCCGCTAAATATTGTGAATTTGAGAAACTGCGTTTGGAAAACCAGACAATAAAAAAAAGGGTTTGATCCAAATGAAATTGGTAAACAGCCTTCCAAATTAGGAATATCACCAAACGACTCTTATTGCCTTTACAACTGGGAAAGTTGTTGCTAGAACAGTGTTTTGAATTTGTTCAGCAACTAGAAATTATTTGAAAATTTAATACAACAAAAGTTACGTATCTGGTAAAGGAAATGCACACATAAGCGATAAAGAGAAAATACAGAATAATGTGTACTTTTTGTGGTTATCAACATCAAAGAGAAAAGCAAAAATGTCTGGAATATAAAAAAAGAGTTTCAAAATGAATAATTTTAAACGTATGTGTAAATCCAAAAAGAGAAACGTCGGCCCCTCATATTTTGAAGCACGAAATTTGCCAGTCAATCTACTACCAATAGTTGTGGAAAAACTAAAAGAATTACTGGAACAAGATCTACTTGAATGAGTTTCACCAGGAGGGAGCAAATTGGCCTCCTCATTAGTAATTTTAAGAAAGAAGGATGGGGAGCTACACATTTGTGATGACCACAAAATATGTGCAGACTCATATCCTATCCCCAATGTAGAATGGACATTGAACTTCGTTGCGAGTATGAAAACATTCTCTAAAATTGATCAAAAGTTGGCATACAATCGAATATATACTGTCGAAGACTTTAAAGAAATTGCAACAATAAACACGCTAACAGGCTTATTAAAATGGAAAAGAAGGCCGCATGGAATCAAAACAGCAAGTTCAATTTTTCAAAGGGTTATATAGCAAGTTATTGGTAGCGATATAAAAATACAATATGCTACCAGGATGGCATTTGTGTTTATGTTACTAATGAAAAACTATGATACAAAAAGAATAGTGAATCTAATTTACAAGAGGCAAGATTCATAATGCAAAGGGGATAGAACACTATGATAATAGAAATAAATTTAAATGGGATATTAACGCAGGCCACATTAGATTGCAACACGATAGCGATGAAGAAAGTTTCATGTCAAGACAAGGCAGACTAGACAGTGAAATCGAAAGTAATATCGACTCTGAAGAAGTAAAACTGGTTGAGGAATATTCTTATAAAAAAGATAACGATCTTCCATATCTAGACAATGTCTTAGGGAGAGGGAAGAAGATAACGAGGAAACAAAATATCCCTGAACTACTAGTAAAAATAAGGGGATAAAACCTCTGTGGTACAGGGAGATGAAGTGACTCATTTACATATCAAGCCACAAAGACTATAAATACCTGCGGATATTACCCATGAGGCATTTAAGTGAATATTACTTCCTGTCAGTCAGTAACACTATACTACAACTGCTTAATTCAGATTTGAAAATTTATCATCTTGACGTCAGCGAAGCAACGGGCACTGAACTGTAACTGTATGTGGTGGTCTCACCCTAAGAAATACAAGAGTAGGCTTTACACTTGGTGCCCCATCAAAAAAAGACAAGTTTCCATCAGAGGCTATGCATTGAAATTACCAAGTGTAAAATTTAAGCATCAAATGATGCCCTCAAAATGTAAAAATGTTATCGACTTCAGTTGAGCTTAGGATGTGTACCGGGCGATGGAAATTTATGTAAACACGCCACCTGAGATAGAAAAAAAAAGTGTCTCACAATTTCGCGAGTAAAACATCAAGGAAAGTTCTTAAAGTCGTCGAAAACCACACTCACGCAAACCGACATTGTCGAAGTCCAGGAGTGGATAAATAATAAATTTGCATATGAAAGATTAAACCTTAAAATGGCTGGAAACCTCCCAGTATCTTACGATCGAAATCCAACAGAAACATTTACAACGCGAAATATACTTTTATCCATTCGTGAAATCTCGAAATTCTTTAGCCGTTACTGTTTAATCGATACTGTATTTTCAGCTTATGATTCATTTTCGAAATTATCCCTTTTCAGATAACACCAGCTTTTTCTGCCAGTGTCATTGCAATCTACTGTTTATTCCATCTTGAAATATGTAATAGGCAAACAGGCGGCGAGCAACAAAAAGAATTGGTTTGATCTAGGGTCAATTTAACATATTGAAAGAAAATGTTTCTTGTGAGTGTTAGGGGAGAATTCGAGAGAAGGTGGACAAAGAGCAATGGAGCTGAGACTGCAATACTGAACTGTGCAAATAGGATGAGGTAAATAGAATTCTCTGCGTATTTATTGGCAATTTCCGGCTATCGACAGCCGATATTTCAGTCAGAGAACTAGGAAAAAACTGACTACTTATAGCGAATACATATACATAATTTTAATAAGTTAATAAGTCTTAAAATAATTTTCTCTCTTGGCGCTTTCAGCCGTATGACTGGCTTATCGGTGACTAAACTGGTTCCACTACCAGTCTTTTTTTGTGATGACGGCGGACGAACCTTCTTTTAAGGTCAACGGCCATCGAGCACAATGTAGGAAAAGGGGCACCCTAGCTATTTTTGAAGTCAGTAGACCAGGAAGTGTGTGTGTGTGGGGGGGGGATATTTCAATGGAATTAACCGTCTCGTGTCCGTGACGAAAGCGAGCCTTTAGAGGACATAGGACGTGGTTTCACTATGTCTACGCATGAAGGAATACCACTCCGGCTGAGTGAAAACATCAAAGAATAGTTTTATCAAATTTGCAACGTTAATTTCGACGGCACAGGCTGAAGGCAAGCAAAGATTCCCTTTGAGTTTCGGAGGCCTGAGCTTTCGATCAGCGGTAGATTTGGCCTTTCCAGCATATCTTTCTTCACTTTCGTCCAGTTGCGAATTAACTGATGAGATACTCGGTGGATCGTCTCAGTGTTTTTCGGGTAGTTCTTTCGAACAAGCTTGCAGCGTCTGGGCCCAAGAATTACTTTCTATCCCACTAGACACATCAAAACAAAAAAGCTGGGATAAAATAAAATGCGAGGCCAATTTTATTAATTTGAGGCTCTCTCTCTGGGTCAGCATCGCTTCGCCTGTCTACTGCTTGACAACCGAGTAGTGGCGCCTGCCTCAACGCAGTGCCCTCTTCATCTACCGGTACCTTTCTAGATGATGAGTCGTGATCCATTTTGGACTCAAATTATGTGAGTGTCACAGATGGAGATGTGGCGCCTCCATCGATGAGTTTGGTTTGCATCCTCTCTCCTGTCGTCGTAGTGCCGACCGCTTTCCACGGCATCCAGCTTTATTGCTTAATCAAAAGTGGTTTCGATGCAGCTGGGTTCCCTTCCCGAATCGAATTAGTAGGCCTCTACCGTGATGATGGAAAGCGGACGGATGGCATTAACATTTTCCATTTTAAAATGGGGAAGTCGTTGATTTGGGATGCGACCTGTACGGATACATTTTCGGTCGGTAATTTGATCAAGTCCGCGATTGAGCCTGGGTCTGTCGCCCGGGATGCAGAGTTAAAAACAATATAGTTAAATATTCTTCTCTTGCTGATAGATTTTTTTTACCCCTGTGGCAGTGGAAACTTCTGGGGTTATTGGCCCTCGTTCGATGGCGTTCCTTCGGAGGATTGGCGCGATTACGTCTCAATTAAGGGACGAGCCTCGCGAAACGGAGTGGCTCTTGCAGCGTGTCTCACTGGCGATGGTCCGAGGTAATGCTTTCTCTATCATTGCGGCTGGCAGAGGATAGCAAAAAAATTGTTTATAGTTACTTTGTTCAAACTTTTTTTCGGTAAGTTTTATCAAATCTCCGCGTAAATGTGACTGGAACCAAATGGTCTCTTCTAGCAGGTCTCCTCTACTCAGCAAAATAGACCCGTTCGTAATTCCATTAATGCTCGTCACAAGATGAGGTAAATATAGAGTAAGCATATTAGTTGAGTTGTCATGGAGACATTTGTTTTCGGAGTAATCCTATTGATGATAGACGTTTTTCAATAAGACGTTATCGGCGGAAAATTTTCCATGAATGGAAAGTGAGAAGACTGTTCAACACTACAGTGAAGGGAATTTGTGATAAAGCAAGAGCAATTAGAGACAAAAAAAAAACCTGATGGTTGGGAGAAGTAGATTAGAAAAGATTGATCTGAAGATTGAAACCAGGAATGAAGCTGTGGCTGGAAATGGTATACTTCTTGGATATATAGAATAACTTTTTAGTGATCTTGCAATATTGGATAGAAACAAAAAGAATAAATTCAGAAATAAATCCCCATATATGAAATATATTGAAGAGATCATATGGTGGGGATAAAAAGGCTTGAATGTGGTGATAGAAGAACTAAGGCTGTTTGTGGTGGAAAAAAAGAGGGAATATAAAGAGACATGATCAGAGGATAATGCACCAATTTTGACAAAATAGACTGTTTCATCTTGACTAAACGAAGTTCTATCAAAACAGATATGGCGTCAGGAGCAATGAAAGTATTGTAGCGAATGCAGATATGGAATAAGAGTTCGATAATGAAAATGCAAAGACATGCAAATGCAGGAAATAATAATAATAATAATAATAATAATAATAATAATAATAACTACAATGAAGGAGATACGGAATAATAATCTCTCATGAAGAATCTAGCGGCGACATAAATATCTACACTGATTCAGATTCTGTCATTGTTGAAGATAAATTAAAAGACATTGGAGCAGAATTCCTTGAAAACAACAGAGTTGAAATGACTGAAGCGAAAAATCACATCATTCAAATAATCAAACACGCACACAAATGTCGGAAAGAGACTTGACTTTCAAATATTTATATGACAAAGTTTAAAAAGCATATTGGAAAATCATATAACGCTGCATTGGGAATATTATTAATATCATTGTTTGAATATCCGACGAGGAATCTTTCAAGAAGACTCTCTGCCAACTATTCTGTTTAGTCTGTCCTTAATCCCCCTTTCACATAAACTAAACAATAATAGCTATGGATATAAATAACAATTCAATAAATAACAATTCAATCACATACTCTACATGGATGATCTCAAACTCTTTGTCAAAGATAAAAATGACTTGAACGGCCTCCTCAATACTGTAAAATGTTTCAGTGACGTCATATGTATGAATGTCTGATTAGATAAATGTGCAAATGTAACATTCAAGAAAGGGAGAAATACAGAAAGATTAGGGAACTGGAACAAGAAGGCGCTTATAGGTACCTAGGAATTAGAGAAGGAGATGGAATACAGCAATACCCAAATGAAGGAAAAGGTAAGAAACGAATATTACAGGCGTGTGCGTCTGGTGTTAAATACCGATTAAAATTCACAAAACAGAATATCAGACATAAATAATTTGCCTATCACTGTGGTGCAATACAGTTTCAACACCCTTAATTGGACAAAATCTGACATTAAGCGAATGTATGAGAAAACGAGAAAGTTTCTCACATGCTACAGCATGCATCATTCTAAGACTGATTTTGATCATCTGTATGATGAGGCAGAGTATTAGTTAAACTAGAACTGTCATATAAAAACACACAAATCGGTCTTGAAACATACCCAGAACTACAATGGATGGTGATTTATATCAAAGAACATGAAAGGAATAAGAAAATTTATTCAGTAATAAAGGAATCCAACAAATTCAAAAGAGAATTTCACGTGGGTGAAGAAGGATAAATATTTCACACCTACTGCAGCGTCAAAGAACCTAACAAAGAAAGTAAAAATAAATTCAATATAAAAATGCAGAAACGATGAAAAGCCTATTCATGGTCAATATTCTGCCTGTATCAAAAAAACTGATGTAGACAAACCCCGTACCAATTAGTGGTAATGTAGTACAGGGTTGAAATTTGAAACCGAAGGTTTTTATTCTTGCTAAAGAGGACCATCGACATTATAGCTGATGAAATCTACACCTTCCCCCATAACAATAATGTCTTAGCTGTTGAACAGATTAAAAGAGAATTCATTGACAGAATGGTAATGAAAAATCGTAAAATACGTGTGATTAATTTATGGACAGCATGGATAGATTACCGTAAGGCTTATAGGATAGGTCATTGAGCATTGGGTGCCGGAATTTCTTCGGATAACCATTGAGAGTTTGTTTTTTTTAGTAGAAACATGAGAAGCTAAAATCCCGCGCAAAGTGAAGGCTAGTTATGATCGTAAAGGAAGACATTAATTATTTGTTGATGTTCTAAAGTTATATAGTAAGGATGAAGTAAAGATCAGTTTAATGTACAGCTCAGACATTAGGTTGGAATTTGCTCTAAAAAAGATTTGATTTTGAACGGGGCAAAAGTGCATGGGGGCTGGATGTCATAAAAGTGCTGCAAAGAACGAAGCAAATAAAAGAGAAGGGATAAAATAGATTTCAATTGTTGAAATGGATCGATTTATAGAAGGTGTTCGAAGAATTAGGCTAAAATCAAATCTGATTTTGAGGAACTAGGTTCAGGCGATTAATACGTGGGTAATTGCATTGTTTTACAAATGTTGTCGACATACTTAAATGGCAGGAACAGGAATTAAAGGCAATAGACAAGAGGATAATAAATTAGTGACAATTCATGGTGTGTTTTATCCAAAAAGTGATATTAACTAATTGGAAAAGTGGGTAGAGAACTAATAAATTGTGAAGACTATAAATGCAGAGTGTTATGGGATCTTACCCATAATAATAATAATAATGGACTCTTCCATACTTAATAAATACTGCGCCTCAGGGGTAGGCAAAGAGTCATTCGCTCACTTTGAGTCAGTCGTTCACCTCTGAACTGACTGTTCGGTTCAACTCTCTTCCTACGGGCGAGAGGAACCCGAAGGAGGCTACGCCGAAGGGCGGAGTCTCCTTCGGGGAGGTAAAACCGGCCCAGAACCCGTTTATACGGGTTCAAATGGGCTATTTTTTGGCCGAGCCTAATGGCTCGGGAATGCCCACATTAAAAAGGCCTTGTGCCACATGACACCCTCGTGGGGGGGGTGACTGAATATCGTCATTCGCTCACTTTCTGAGCGACTGTTCGGTTATACTCTCTTCCTACGGGCGGGAGGAACCCGAAGGAGGCTACGCCGAAGGGCGGAGTCTCCTTCGGGAGGTTAAAACCGGCCCAGAACCCGTTTATGCGGGTTCAAATGGGCTATTTTTGGCCGGGCCTAATGGCTCGGGAATGCCCACGTTAAAAAGGCCTTGTGCCACATGACACCCTCGTGGGGGTGACTGAATATTGTCATTCGCTCACTTTCTGAGCGACTGTTCGGTTAAACTCTCTTCCTACGGGCGGGAGGAACCCGAAGGAGGCTACGCCGAAGGGCGGAGTCTCCTTCGGGGAGGTAAAACCGGCCCAGAACCCGTTTATACGTGTTCAAATGGGCTGTTTTTGGCCGAGCCTAATGGCTTGGGAATTCCCACGTTAAAAAGGCCTTGTGCCACATGACACCCTCGTGGGGGGTGACTGAATATTGTCATTCTCTCACTTTCTGAGCGACTGTTCGGTTCTACTCTCTTCCTACGGGCGAGAGGAACCCGAAGGAGGCTACGCCGAAGGGCGGAGTCTCCTTCGGGGAGGTAAAACCGGCCCAGAACCCGTTTATACGGGTTCAAATGGGCTATTTTTTGGCCGAGCCTAATGGCTCCAGGAATTCCCCACGTTAAAAAGGCCTTGTGCCACATGACACCCTCGTGGGGGGTGACTGAATATTGTCATTCGCTCATTTTCTGAGCGACTGTTCGGTTATACTCTCTTCCTACGGGCGGGAGGAACCCGAAGGAGGCTACGCCGAAGGGCGGAGTCTCCTTCGGGGAGGTAAAACTCGGCCCAGAACCCGTTTATGCGGGTTCAAATGGGCTATTTTTTTGGCCGGGCCTAATGGCTCCCGGGAATGCCCACGTTAAAAAGGCCTTGTGCCACATGACACCCTCGTGGGGGGGTGACTGAATATTGTCATTCGCTCACTTTCTGAGCGACTGTTCGGTTCTACTCTCTTCCTACGGGCGGGAGGAACCCGAAGGAGGCTACGCCGAAGGGCGGAGTCTCCTTCGGGGAGGTAAAACCGGCCCCGAACCTGTTTATACGGGTTCAAATGGGCTATTTTTGGCCGAGCCTAATGGCTTGGGAATTCCCACGTTAAAAAAGCCTTGTGCCACATGACACCCTCGTGGGGGTGACTGAATATTGTCATTCGCTCAACTTTCTGAGCGACTGTTCGGTTCTACTCTCTTCCTACGGGCGAGAGGAACCCGAAGAGGCTACGCCGAAGGGCGGAGTCTCCTTCGGGAGGTTAAACCGGCCCTGAACCCGTTTATGCGGGTTCAAATGGGCTATTTTTTTGGCCGAGCCTAATGGCTCGGGAATTCCCACGTTAAAAAGGCCTTGTGCCACATGACACCCTCGTGGGGGTGACTGAATATTGTCATTCGCTCAACTCTTGAGCGACTGTTCAGTTCACCTCTCTGTCTACGGACGGAGAGGAACCCGAAGGAGGCTACGCCGAAGGGCGGAGTCTCCTTCGGGAGGTTAAACTCGGCCCAGAACCCGTTTATGCGGGTTCAAATGGGCTATTTTTTGCCGAGCCTAATGGCTCAGGAATGCCCACGTTAAAAAGGCCTTGTGCCACATGACACCCTCGTGGGGGGGGTGACTGAATATTGTCATTCGCTCACTTTCTGAGCGACTGTTCGGTTAAACTCTCTTCCTACGGGCGGGAGGAACCCGAAGGAGGCTACGCCGAAGGGCGGAGTCTCCTTCGGGAGGTTAAACCGACCCAGAACCCGTTTATGCGGGTTCAAATGGGCTATTTTTTGGCCGGGCCTAATGGCTCAGGGAATTCCCACGTTAAAAAGGCCTTGTGCCACATGACACCCTCGTGGGGGTGACTGAATATTGTCATTCGCTCACTTTCTGAGCGACTGTTCGGTTCTCTCTCTTCCTACGGGCGAGAGGAACCCGAAGGAGGCTACGCCGAAGGGCGGAGTCTCCTTCAGGGAGGTAAAACCGGCCCTGAACCCGTTTATACGGGTTCAAATGGGCTATTTTTTTGCCGAGCCTAATGGCTCAGGAATTCCCACGTTAAAAAAGGCCTTGTGCCACATGACACCCTCGTGGGGGTGACTGAATATTGTCATTCGCTCAACTCTTGAGCGACTGTTCGGTTCACCTCTCTGTCTACGGACGGAGAGGAACCCGAAGGAGGCTACGCCGAAGGGCGGAGTCTCCTTCGGGGAGGTAAAACCGGCCCTGAACCCGTTTATACGGGTTCAAATGGGCTATTTTTTGGCCGAGCCTAATGGCTCGGGAATGCCCACGTTAAAAAGGCCTTGTGCTACATGACACCCTCGTGGGGGTGACTGAAATATTGTCATTCGCTCACTTTCTGAGCGACTGTTCGGTTCTACTCTCTTCCTACGGGCGGGAGGAACCCGAAGGAGGCTACGCCGAAGGGCGGAGTCTCCTTCGGGGAGGTAAAACCGGCCCAGAACCCGTTTATACGTGTTCAAATGGGCTATTTTTTGGCCGAGCCTAATGGCTTGGGAATTCCCACGTTAAAAAGGCCTTGTGCCACATGACACCCTCGTGGGGGGGTGACTGAATATTGTCATTCGCTCACTTTCTGAGCGACTGTTCGGTTCTACTCTCTTCCTACGGGCGAGAGGAACCCGAAGGAGGCTACGCCGAAGGGCGGAGTCTCCTTCGGGGAGGTTAAACCGGCCCTGAACCCGTTTATACGGGTTCAAATGGGCTATTTTTTGGCCGAGCCTAATGGCTCGGGAATTCCCACGTTAAAAAGGCCTTGTGCCACATGACACCCTCGTGGGGGGGTGACTGAATATTGTCATTCGCTCAACTCTTGAGCGAGTGTTCGGTTCACCTCTCTGTCTACGGACGGAGAGGAACCCGAAGGAGGCTACGCCGAAGGGCGGAGTCTCCTTCGGGGAGGTTAAACCGGCCCAGAACCCGTTTATACGGGTTCAAATGGGCTATTTTTTCCTGGCCGGAGCCTAATGGCTCGGAAAATTCCCACGTTAAAAGGCCTTGTGCCACATGACACCCTCGTGGGAGGGTGACTGAATATTGTCATTCGCTCAACTCTTGAGCGACTGTTCGGTTCACCTCTCTGTCTACGGACGGAGAGGAACCCGAAGGAGGCTACGCCGAAGGGCGGAGTCTCCTTCGGGGAGGTAAACTCGGCCCTGAACCCGTTTATACGGGTTCAAATGGGCTATTTTTTTGGCCGAGCCTAATGGCTCGGGAATGCCCACGTTAAAAAGGCCTTGTGCCACATGACACCCTCGTGGGGGGGTGACTGAATATTGTAACTCGCTCAACTCTTGAGCGAGTGTTCGGTTCACCTCTCTGTATACGGACGGAGAGGAACCCGAAGGAGGCTACGCCGAAGGGCGGAGTCTCCTTCGGGGAGGTTAAACCGGCCCTGAACCCGTTTATACGGGTTCAAATGGGCTATTTTTTGGCCGAGCCTAATGGCTCGGAAATGCCCACGTTAAAAAGGCCTTGTGCCACATGACACCCTCGTGGGGGGGTGACTAAATATTGTCACTCGCTCAACTTTCTGAGCGAGTGTTCGGTTAAACTCTCTTCCTACGGACGGGAGGAACCCGAAGGAGGCTACGCCGAAGGGTGGAGTCTCCTTCGGGGAGGTAAAACCGGCCCAGAACCCGTTTATACGGGTTCAAATGGGCTATTTTTGGCCGAGCCTAATGGCTCGGGAATTCCCACGTTAAAAAGGCCTTGTGCCACATGACACCCTCGTGGGGGGGTGACTAAATATTGTCACTCGCTCAACTCTTGAGCGAGTGTTCGGTTCACCTCTCTGTCTACGGACGGAGAGGAACCCGAAGGAGGCTACGCCGAAGGGCGGAGTCTCCTTCGGGGAGGTAAAACCGGCCCAGAACCCGTTTATACGGGTTCAAATGGGCTATTTTTTGGCCGGGCCTAATGGCTCGGAAATGCCCACGTTAAAAAGGCCTTGTGCCACATGACACCCTCGTGGGGGGGTGACTAAATATTGTCACTCGCTCAACTCTTGAGCGACTGTTCGGTTCACCTCTCTTCTACGGACGGAGAGGAACCCGAAGGAGGCTACGCCGAAGGGCGGAGTCTCCTTCGGGAGGTAAACTGGCCCAGAACCCGTTTATACGGGTTCAAATGGGCTATTTTTGGCCGAGCCTAATGGCTCGGGAATTCCCACGTTAAAAAGGCCTTGTGCCACATGACACCCTCGTGGGGGTGACTGAATATTGTCACTCGCTCAACTTTCTGAGCGACTGTTCGGTTAAACTCTCTTCCTACGGACGGGAGGAACCCGAAGGAGGTTACGCCGAAGGGCGGAGGCTACGCCGAAGGGCGGAGTCTCCTTCGGGGAGAGTAAAACCGGCCCCTGAACCCGTTTATACGGGTTCAAATGGGCTATTTTTTGGCCGAGCCTAATGGCTCGGGAATTCCCACGTTAAAAAGGCCTTGTGCCACATGACACCCTCGTGGGGGTGACTGAATATTGTCACTCGCTCAACTCTTGAGCGAGTGTTCGGTTCACCTCTCTGTCTACGGACGGAGAGGAACCCGAAGGAGGCTACGCCGAAGGGCGGAGTCTCCTTCGGGGAGGTAAAAATCGACCCTGAACCCGTTTATACGGGTTCAAATGGGCTATTTTTTGGCCGAGCCTAATGGCTCGGAAATGCCCACGTTAAAAAGGCCTTGTGCCACATGACACCCTCGTGGGGGGTGACTGAATATTGTCATTCGCTCAACTCTTGAGCGAGTGTTCGGTTCACCTCTCTGTCTACGGACGGAGAGGAACCCGAAGGAGGCTACGCCGAAGGGCGGAGTCTCCTTCGGGGAGGTTAAACCGGCCCTGAACCCGTTTATACGGGTTCGAATGGGCTATTTTTGGCCGGGCCTAATGGCTCGGGAATGCCCACGTTAAAAAGGCCTTGTGCCACATGACACCCTCGTGGGGGGTGACTGAATATTGTCACTCGCTCAAATTCTTGAGCGACTGTTCGGTTCAACTCTCTGTCTACGGACGGAGAGGAACCCGAAGGAGGCTACGCCGAAGGGCGGAGTCTCCTTCGGGGAGGTTAAACCGGCCCAGAACCCGTTTATACGGGTTCGAATGGGCTATTTTTTTGGCCGGGCCTAATGGCTCGGGAAATGCCCACGTTAAAAAGGCCTTGTGCCACATGACACCCTCGTGGGGGTGACTGAATATCGTCATTCGCTCACTTTCTGAGCGACTGTTCGGTTCAACTCTCTTCCTACGGACGGGAGGAACCCGAAGGAGGCTACGCCGAAGGGCGGAGTCTCCTTCGGGGAGGTTAAACTCGGCCCTGAACCCGTTTATACGGGTTCAAATGGGCTATTTTTTGGCCGGGCCTAATGGCTCCGGAAATGCCCACGTTAAAAAGGCCTTGTGCCACATGACACCCTCGTGGGGGGTGACTAAATATTGTCACTCGCTCAACTCTTGAGCGAGTGTTCGGTTCTACCTCTCTGTCTACGGACGGAGAGGAACCCGAAGGAGGCTACGCCGAAGGGCGGAGTCTCCTTCGGGGAGGTAAACCGGCCCAGAACCCGTTTATACGGGTTCAAATGGGCTATTTTTGGCCGAGCCTAATGGCTCAGGAATTCCCACGTTAAAAAGGCCTTGTGCCACATGACACCCTCGTGGGGGTGACTGAATATTGTCACTCGCTCAACTTTCTGAGCGAGTGTTCGGTTCAACTCTCTTCCTACGGGCGGAGAGGAACCCGAAGGAGGCTACGCCGAAGGGCGGAGTCTCCTTCGGGGGAGGTTAAACCGGCCCCAACCCCCGTTTATACGGGTTCAAATGGGCTATTTTTTGCCGAGCCTAATGGCTCGGGAATGCCCACGTTAAAAAAGGCCTTGTGCCACATGACACCCTCGTGGGGGTGACTGAATATTGTCATTCGCTCAACTTTTGAGCGACTGTTCGGTTCACCTCTCTGTCTACGGACGCGAGAGAACCCGAAGGAGGCTACGCCGAAGGGCGGAGTCTCCTTCGGGGAGGTAAAACCGGCCCAGAACCCGTTTATACGGGTTCAAATGGGCTATTTTTTTGGCCGGGCCTAATGGCTCGGGAATGCCCACGTTAAAAAGGCCTTGTGCCACATGACACCCTCGTGGGGGGGTGACTGAATATTGTCATTCGCTCAACTCTGAGCGACTGTTCGGTTCACCTCTCTGTCTCCGGACGGAGGGAACCCGAAGGAGGCTACGCCGAAGGGCGGAGTCTCCTTCGGGAGGTTAAACTCGGCCCTGAACCCGTTTATACGGGTTCAAATGGGCTATTTTTTGCCGAGCCCAATGGCTCGGGAATACCCACGTTAAAAAGGCCTTGTGCCACATGACACCCTCGTGGGGGGGGAGACTGAATATTGTCATTCGCTCAACTTTCTGAGCGACTGTTCGGTTCTACTCTCTTCCTACGGGCGGGAGGAACCCGAAGGAGGCTACGCCGAAGGGCGGAGTCTCCTTCGGGGAGGTAAAACCGGCCCTGAACCCGTTTATACGGGTTCAAATGGGCTATTTTTTGGCCGAGCCTAATGGCTCGGGAATGCCCACGTTAAAAAGGCCTTGTGCCACATGACACCCTCGTGGGGGGGTGACTGAATATTGTCACTCGCTCAACTCTTGAGCGAGTGTTCGGTTCACCTCTCTGTCTACGGACGGAGAGGAACCCGAAGGAGGCTACGCCGAAGGGCGGAGTCTCCTTCGGGGAGGTTAAACCGGCCCAGAACCCGTTTATACGGGTTCAAATGGGCTATTTTTTGGCCGAGCCTAATGGCTCGGGAATGCCCACGTTAAAAAGGCCTTGTGCCACATGACACCCTCGTGGGGGGGGTGACTGAATATTGTCACTCGCTCAACTCTTGAGCGACTATTCGGTTCACCTCTCTGTCTACGGACGGAGGAACCCGAAGGAGGCTACGCCGAAGGGCGGAGTCTCCTTCGGGGAGGTTAAACTCGGCCCTGAACCCGTTTATACGGGTTCAAATGGGCTATTTTTGGCCGGGCCTAATGGCTCCGGAATGCCCACGTTAAAAGGCCTTGTGCCACATGACACCCCTCGTGGGGGGTGACTGAATATTGTCACTCGCTCAACTCTTGAGCGAGTGTTCGGTTCACCTCTCTGTCTACGGACGGAGAGGAACCCGAAGGAGGCTACGCCGAAGGGCGGAGTCTCCTTCGGGGAGGTTAAACTCAGCCCTGAACCCGTTTATACGGGTTCAAATGGGCTATTTTTTGGCCGAGCCTAATGGCTCGGAAATGCCCACGTTAAAAAAGGCCTTGTGCCACATGACACCCTCGTGGGGGTGACTAAATATTGTCACTCGCTCAACTCTTGAGCGAGTGTTCGGTTCACCTCTCTGTCTACGGACAGAGAGGAACCCGAAGGAGGCTACGCCGAAGGGCGGAGTCTCCTTCGGGGGAGGTTAAACCCCCAGAACCCGTTTATACGGGGTTCAAATGGGCTATTTTTGGCCGAGCCTAATGGCTCGGGAATGCCCACGTTAAAAAGGCCTTGTGCCACATGACACCCTCGTGGGGGGGGTGACTGAATATTGTCACTCGCTCAACTCTTGAGCGAGTGTTCGGTTCACCTCTCTGTCTACGGACGGAGAGAAACCCGAAGGAGGCTACGCCGAAGGGCGGAGTCTCCTTCGGGGAAGTTAAACCGGCCCTGAAACCCGTTTATACGGGTTCGAATGGGCTATTTTTGGCCGGGCCTAATGGCTCGGAAATGCCCACGTTAAAAAGGCCTTGTGCCACATGACACCCTCGTGGGGGTGACTAAATATTGTCATTCGCTCAACTTCTGAGCGAGTGTTCGGTTCTACTCTCTTCCTACGGGCGAGAGGAACCCGAAGGAGGCTACGCCGAAGGGCGGAGTCTCCTTCGGGGAGGTAAAAACCGGCCTGAACCCGTTTATACGGGTTCAAATGGAATTTTTTTTTGCCGAGCCTAATGGCTCGGAAATGCCCACGTTAAAAAGGCCTTGTGCCACATGACACCCTCGTGGGGGGGTGACTGAATATTGTCATTCGCTCAACTCTTGAGCGAGTGTTCAGTTCAACCCTCTTCTGTCTACGGACGGAGAGGAACCCGAAGGGCTACGCCGAAGGCGGAGTCTCCTTCGGGAGGTAAAAACCCCTGAACCCGTTTATACGGGTTCAAATGGGCTATTTTTTTGCCCGAGCCTAATGGCTCGGGAATGCCCACGTTAAAAGGCCTTGTGCCACATGACACCCTCGTGGGGGGGTGACTGAATATTGTCATTCGCTCAACTCTTGAGCGATTGTTCGGTTCACCTCTCTGTCTACGGACGGAGAGGAACCCGAAGGAGGCTACGCCGAAGGGCGGAGTCTCCTTCGGGGAAGGTAAAACCGGCCCTGAACCCGTTTATACGGGTTCAAATGGGCATATTTTTGGGCCGAGCCTAATGGCTCGGAAATACCCACGTTAAAAACCGCCTTGTGCCACAGGTTGCACCCTCGTGGGGGTGACTGAATATTGTCACTCGCTCATCTCTTGAGCGACTGTTCGGTCCTCTCTGTCTACGGACGTAGAGGAACCCGAAGGAGGCTACGCCGAAGGGCGGAGTCTCCTTCGGGGAGGTTAAACCGGCCCTGAACCCGTTTATACGGGTTCAAATGGGCTATTTTTGGCCGGGCCTAATGGCTCCGGAAATGCCCACGTTAAAAAGGCCTTGTGCCACATGACACCCTCGTGGGGGGTGACTGAATATTGTCATTCGCTCAACTTTCTGAGCGAGTGTTCAGTTAAACTCTCTCCTACGGACGGAGAGGAACCCGAAGGAGGCTACGCCGAAGGGCGGAGTCTCCTTCGGGGAGGTAAAACCGGCCCAGAACCCGTTTATACGGGTTCAAATGGGCTATTTTTTGGCCGAGCCTAATGGCTCGGAAATGCCCACGTTAAAAAGGCCTTGTGCCACATGACACCCTCGTGGGGGGGGGGTGACTGAATATTGTCACTCGCTCAACTCTTGAGCGAGTGTTCGGTTCACCTCTCTTCCTACGGACGGATGAACCCGAAGGAGGCTACGCCGAAGGGCGGAGTCTCCTTCGGGGAGGTAAAACTCGGCCCTGAACCCGTTTATACGGGTTCAAATGGGCTATTTTTTGGCCGGGCCTAATGGCTCAAAAATGCCCACGTTAAAAGGCCTTGTGCCACATGACACCCTCGTGGGGGGTGACTATATATTGTCACTCGCTCAACTCTTGAGCGAGTGTTCGGTTCAACTCTCTTCCTACAGGAACCCGTGAAAGGGCAGTCTCCTTCAGGGACGGAGAGGAACCCGAAGGGCTACGCCGAAGGGCGGAGTCTCCTTCTGGGACGGTAAACCTTCGGCCTGAACCCGTTTATACGGGTTCAAATGGGCTATTTTTTGGCCGGGCCTAATGGCTCAGGAAATGCCCACGTTAAAAAAGGCCTTGTGCCACATGACACCCTCGTGGGGGGGGTGACTAAATATTGTCACTCGCTCAACTCTTGAGCGAGTGTTCGGTTCACCTCTCTGTCTACGGACGGAGAGGAACCCGAAGGGGGCTACGCCGAAGGGCGGAGTCTCCTTCGGGGAGGTTAAACCGGCCCTGAACCCGTTTATACGGGTTCGAATGGGCTATTTTTTGCCCGGCCTAATGGCTCGGAAATGCCCACGTTAAAAAGGCCTTGTGCCACCCTGACACCCTCGGGGGGTGACTGAATATTGTCACTCGCTCAACTCTTGAGCGAGTGTTCGGTTCAACTCTCTGTCTACGGGCGGAGAGGAACCCGAAGGAGGCTACGCTGAAGGGCGGAGTCTCCTTCGGGGAGGTAAAACCGGCCCAGAAACCGTTTATACGCGTTCAATGGGCTATTTTTTCGCCGAGCCTAATGGCTCGGAATGCCCACGTTAAAAAGGCCTTGTGCCACATGACACCCTCGTGGGGTTGACTAAATATCGTCAGTTGAGTCAGTAGTTCAAGTCGATTCAAGAGTCGAGTCAGAGGCAGTCCGAAACAGAGTCGTGTTCAGATAATTACTGCAAGACATTGAAATAGTGATACTGGTCGGGACTACATTGTTCTCTCTACTAAACCTGATTGTTCATACTAACACATCTACTTCTCTGTATATATTCCTGTTTGTTGGTATATCTGTGTTCAAGTTCTTCTTTATTGGTTCTTCCTTGGACTATCACTGTGGACGGGGCAAGGAATCGGACCCCGAACAAGTTACGACGAAGATTCGAATTCATTCGGTGAAAAAAAATCGGCACCTGCGGACCCACTTTTTAATGCTTAATCGAATGTCCAAGGCCTGGCTTTAAAGGCCGGAAATGAGACGCAGAATGCCCACTAAAAAGGCCTTGTGCCACATGACACCCTCGTGAGGGGTGACTAAATATTGTCAGCTCAAGACGACCGTTCGGTTCATGCTCTGTCTACGGACGGAGAGAAACCCGAGGAGGCTACGCCGAAAAGTCTCCTTCGGGGAGAACAAGCTCGGCCCAGAACCCGTTTATACGTATGGGCTATTTTTTGGCCGGGCCTAATGGCTCGAAATGCCCACGTTAAAAGGCCTTGTGCCATGACACCCCTCGTGGGGGTGACTTTTATTGTCACTCCTCTCTTGAGCGAGTGTTCGGTTCAAATTTCTCTAATCATAATCACCCGAAAAAACTACGCCGGGCGGAGGGCCCTACGCCCACACAGTCCATGATATCATTGTTGGTCCTGGCAACTTGGGCGATGTACATACCGGCTTAAACTTGTTCCTATCATGTAAAAATGGCGGAGTTCCTTTAAGTTAGAAAACTTCTCATTGTTGGTATAGAAAAAGCAAAAAAATATGAATAAATTCGAACCCTGACTAATATACGGAGACTAATATAAGAAAATATGTACAAGTTGAAATGCAAAACTTTGGGAAAATGAGTTCCTCGGTGGGGGTGATTCAATCTGGCTCAACAAGACTTAACTTCATAAACCTACAAACATATGGAGAAAACTGAACAAACCTGTCATGTTAAAAACGGATAAGATTATAGATCAATGTTACGGGGAGAAAGAGAAAATTCGGGGTGAACTAATTACCGTTCAACACATTTAATGGAATGACGAAAAAACCTAAAATGTACGTCTTAAGAAATACCGAAAATCTATTCGGGACAGACTGGATGCAAAAATTCCCACCCCACAGGGGATCTACCTATTATCACCTACTGCCAGAATGTAAAAAGCTTATCAACCGGGCCGAAGAAAATTAAAAGAAAACTAAAAACCCCCGATTTTCAGCAGGGCTCGGAAATGCCCAAAAAAAATGGACAGTGAACTAAATATCGAATTAAAACTCTTGAAAACGTTCAACCTGTTTCCCTACGGACGGGAAAAAAGGAGGCTACGCCGAAGGGCGGACCCTTTGCGTCAATTTATACGAAAAAAATGGCCAAGAATTAACTAAACCCGGGCATATTGAAAAAATACGGGTTGGGCGCCGACGGTCTACGGGGAGGAAATTTCAGCGTTCGATAAATTACTACCAAAAAAAAAACAAAAACAAGTAACTCTCTTCCAACGCACTCCTTGAAAATTCCTTGTGCCGAGGAAAATTTTTTTAAGGCGTATAAAATAATACCACTGTTCAAATGGAGGCCTTTTTGGTCAGAGCCTAATGGCATAATTGAAAAGGCCTTGTGTGCCACATGAAACCCCATTGGGGTAGGGTAATATGATGTACATAGTCACGGAAAAAATGATCACAAAGGCTACGAAGACACCTTCGGGGTAAAAAACCTAAGGAAGAGACCTGTTAAGGATGCTAACGGTCCACCTCAAGAAGAGTTTGAAGGGGCGGAGTCACGATTTTATACGCGTTCAATGGGCGACAATGCCCATTCGGATAAAAAAGAGTCGAAACAATGCCAGAACCAAGAAAATCGTCGTGTTCAGATAATTCACTGAACCTTTGGAAATAGATTCAAAGGACCTGATTAAAAAAACCTGCTTGTTCATACAAAAGCTTCTCTGAAGGTGGGTTTGTAATATATCTTGTCCATTCTATAATAATGTTCGAGTTCTTCCATATTCTTCTTTAATACTATCACTGTGGTACAAGGAATCGACCCTCAAGTGGGACGAAGAAACATTCGGTGAAAAAAAAATCGGAACTCGGGTTTCATTTCAAATGCTTAATTTTTGTCGAAGGCCTGGTTTCCATGGCTCGCGAAATGAGACGCAGAATGCTCACTAAATTGGAAAAAAGGCCTTGACTTAAAAAACTAGCCGAAGACACCCTCATCAGTGGAAGAAAGACTGAAAAATATCGTCCAGTCGACCCAAGTACAAACAAATTTTTCCTCTTCGACTGTTCCGGTTGTACTCTTTTCCTACGGGCGGGGAGGAACCCGAAGAAGGCTACGCCGAAGGGCGGAGTCTCCTTCGGGGAGGTAAAATCGGCACTGAACCCGTCTATACGGGTTCAATGGGCTATTTTTTGACCGAGCCTAATGGCTCGGGAATGCCCACGTTAAAAAGGCCTTGTGCCACATGACACCCTCGTGGGCGGAGGTGGCTGAATATCGTCAGTAGACCCAGTACTTTCTGAGCGACTGTTCGGTTGTACTCTCTTCCTACGGGCGGGAGGAACCCGAAGTAGGCCCCGCCGAAGGGCGGAGTCTCCTTCGGGGAGGTAAAACCGGCACTGAACCCGTTTATACGGGTTCAAATGGGCTATTTTTTGGCCGAGCCTAATGGCTCGGGAGTACCCACGTTAAAAAGGCCTTGTGCCACATGACACCCTCGTCGGGGGGTGACTGAATATCGTCAGTCGACCCAGTATTTTCTGAGCGACTGTTCGGTTGTACTCTCTTCCTACTTGCGGGAGGAACCCGAAGGAGGCCCCGCCGAAGGGCGGAGTCTCCTTCGTGGAGGTAAAACCGGCCCTGAACCCGTTTATACAGGTTTAAATGGGCTATTTATGACCGAGCCTAATGGCTCAGGAATGCCCACGTTAAAAAGGCCTTGTGCCACATGACACCCTCGTGGGGGTGTGACTAAATATCGTCAGTCGACCCAGTACTTTCTGAGTGACTGTTCGGTTGTACTCTCTTCCTACGGGCGGGAGGAACCCGAAGGAGGCCCCGCCGAAGGGCGGAGTCTCCTTCGGGGTGGTGAAACCGGCCCTGAACCCGTTTATATGGGTTCAATGGGTATATTTTTGGCCGATCCCACGGGCTCGGAATGCTTACGTTAAAAAGGCCTTGTGCCACATGACACCCTCGTGGGGAGGGGTGACTGAATATCGTCACGAGTCAGTAGTTCAAGTTGAATCAAGAGTCGCGTCAGTGGCAGTCCGAAACAGAGTCGCGTTCAGACAATTACTGCAAGACATTGAAATAGTGATACTGGTCGAGACTACATTGTTCTCTCTACTAAACCTGATTGTTCATACTGACACTTCTACTTCTCTGTATATATTCCTGTTTGTAATATATCTGTGTTATTCCATACCTGTGTTCGAGTTCTTCTTTATTGGTTCTACCTTGGACTATCACTGTGGTACAAGGAATCGGACCATAACACAGAGCAAAAGACTTTTGGATGGTAGATATAAAATGCAACAAAAATCTCTCTTAATCTAGAAATAGAATATAGCTAATAATGAATATTGCACGGAAAAGACTACAGAACATTCAAGAGTAGAGTGTTTAGCAGGAAAATGGAAATAGAAAAAGATGCATCAGCGCTTTTTCTCAGAGATTCCCAGAGGATACGCAAAGGAAATGGATCTAGTTCATGAAATGTGATTTGAAACAAGGGTTAGAAGTGTTTATTTGGTTAGCTAAAGAACAAGTACTTAGAATTAACCATGTTAAGTGTATAGGTAGGAGATCATTGAACTTCCAATGATGAGTGCTGAATGTGCAGTGAAAAAGTGTAAGCTATTGGCATCAGTGAATGCACAAAGAGAAAAAGAAAAAAAGAGAGATGATAATGTTGCAAGAATGATGCATTGTTAATTATGTGGTAAGTATAACAAGGCCAAATCAAAAACCTGGTACAGACAAACATCAGAAGTTGTCATTGAACATAACAAGTACAAAATTCTATGCATTATTATGATCCAGTTTGACTATTACGTAATACACAGAAAATCAGATATGGTAATGATAGATAAAGAAGAAAAGAATATGCATCATCATAAATATTGCATATCACAGAAATGATGGAGAAGTTGACAAAAAATAAACAGTAAAACTGCGATAGTTTCAAATGAGAAATAGACAAATTGTGGTTAATGAAGTGAGTGGGAGTCATCGCTGTTGTTGGTAGTGCTCTGGATACCATATTTACTGAACTTTCGAATAGAATGGAGAGAATTGGGGTCAATTTTAAGATTAGATACCACCGAAGACTGCACGAGGTCTGCTCGTTTACTCTGAAGAGTGAAAAAATATGCCACCTCTGTCTGTGGACAGCTGTTACTACAGTTCCAAATCCAGTAAAAACTGTCAACCAAAATAATAATAATAATAATAATAATAATAATATACATGTGTTCGAGTACAACCGTCTGATAATGTGACTCGCGAATTCCTGTTGCAAGCCACTGTACAGACTCATTTTTCTTCAATAGCGACAGAAGCAACTTCTGGTTTATACAGCAACTGTGCTGAGAATACCGTAGTTACAATTTGGGAGATTGAATGCAAACTCTTGACAGGAGTTGAACAAGGGACTGTACGCTGAAATACTCGCGTTCTACGATTTCATGTGAATTCGTGTCAGCGAAAACAGTGGCGGAACCGGGAGTTTAACCATTTTTCACTGATACGGCGTGGATTAACCTGTGGTATGTTTTTCAGGTAATTCTCAACAGCCCACAGGCCGATATTGTTATTTGACCAAAGGACCACAATAAGAATTGAACAAGGGGCTCATGGTTGAAATGTTAAAATTTTACCTACACAGCCACACACACACACACACACACACACACACACACACACACACACACACATACATATATATATATATATATATATATGCACGTTCGATGAAGAATCGAGAATTTTCTAAAAGTGGAACCAGAGAAAGTGTATTTGTGGAGATTTGTTAGTAAATATTCAGAGTGATTGGCCAGACATTTTGTTAGAACATTTAAATGCAGTAAGTAATAATAATAATAATAATAATAATAATAATAATAATAATGGGATTCAAATCACCCAACAGAATATCACCCATAAACTATTTGGCTGTCCCTATGGTACAATACATTTTCAATATCATTAACTGCATCCTAACTTCCATTGAGTGAATGAATGTCAAAACGAGAAATCTTCTCACTTGTCACCGCATGTATCATCTTAACGCTGATATTGATCGTCAGTATATATGTTCATGAGACAGAGTATTAGTTCAGTTAGAACACTATCTTAAAAAACGACACCAGTCAATCTTCAAAGATATCTAGAAACTACAAAAGACTGGGTGATTATTTCTGTCAACGAACATGAAAGAAATAAGAAATTATTTAGTAATAAAGAAAGCCAATAAATTCAAAAAGAAGTTCGGATTGGATGAAGGAAAGCATGTAAACCCTAACCCACCGACTGCAGCGGCAAAGAAATTTTTAAAAAAAAGGCAAAAACAAATGCAAGGGACCAAATGCAGAAACGATATCAAGATGATCTGCTTCATGGTCAATAAATACTCTGATCGTGACAAAGAAGTTTATGTAAACAAATCCCATACCCGTCAATGGTTGCATAGTGCAGGATTAAAAGCAGAAAGTGAAGGTTTTATTCTTGCGGCACAAAAATCAATACTTGTTAACTAGAAATTATCAAGCAAACATATTAAATGATTGTGTTGAAATCAAATGAAAATTCTCTCTTATATCCAGGGACAATCCAGCATTTTGTATCAAATTGCATTGTATGAGCATCCACCGAATAGCTGTGTGGGCACTGGAAAATTTGCAATATTTATGAGAAAGAAACTGCAAGAAATTGGTATGAATATCAGGCACATCAGGATGTGACATAGAACATGTAACAATTTTATGGGGCTTTCCACTAAGACAGAGCAATCAAAGTAATCGCCCAGATACAGTGAGGAACCAAACCTACAAACACAGAATATGTTTTCGTATTGACATGGCTAATAATGCAGACTGTAATGCAGCTTTGAAGATCTTAAAAAAAACAATTATGATAATACAAATACCTTGAAGTGGAAATAGTGACATCAATAATTCCTGGGTTTTATCGAAATAAGTTCTGATAAATCACATCTCAAGAATAGCTTTAGTTATTCAAAACATTCGAGCTTTGAAATGTGTGTGGCCTTATTTTACAAAAACATGATTAAGAGAAAATGTCATGAAGCCATTTTTGACATTATGGTTGAAATCAAAGAAAATACAAATAATTCTTGGGTTTCATTGAAATAGCTTCTCAGATTCATTTAGGGATGCGAAAAAAATAAAACTAAAAAAAACAATTCCTACAAAAAGCTTTAGCTATGTAAAAAGTTGTTTTATTTTTATTACTTTTGTATAACAATATACAGCGGAAAATGTCATGCCGCTATTTCTGACCATAGGTCTCTGGTTGGGAGTCGGGAGAGAAAAAAAAAATAATAATAATAATAATAATAATAATAATAATAATAATAATAATTTTAAAGCTTCTTGTTTTGCCAGGAGATAAGCAAGACACTCACGGTCATCAACATTCGAAATCCTCGCAACACATAGGGGTCAAGAAATAGTTTGACCTAAGAATCGAATGAAGCCATTTTGAAATATTACACCAAGAGCGATAGAAAGAAGATAGGGATTACGTAAAGGATGAACAATATCTTAAATGAAATTAACTGTGCAAAAGCTGGCAGGGTAAGCATTTATTATTAAAAGCAATGGCTGAATTTTTGCTGCGATTGAAATCGAGAAGTGAAAAGGGAAATTGAGTTTGAAGAAGCTCGTGTAAGCGCGGAACAGGATAAAACTGGACATCTGCAGTGGGAAGGAAGCGTTAATTTTGGATGAAGTGAATGATGGTGCAAAAGGAACAAAGGGGAAGATGACGTGGGTGATACCTGAGAGAAAATATGATGGATTAGGATAAGAAGGAATAAACATTATAAGGATACAAGAGGAATTGTAAAACAAAGAAATAAAGCAATCAATGAATCTTAGATTCATTGACTGGAAGACTGTGAAGGAAACAACATCACAGTCTGAGAATTTATTCCCTATCTAATAGGTAATAATCGCTCCCTATCTAATAGGTAATAATCATATCTTATCTAATAGGTAATAATCATTCCCTATCTAGTAGGTAATAATCATTCCCTTTCTAGTAGGTAATAATCATTCCTTATCTAATAGGTAATAATCTCTACCATTGTAATAATCTTGAAGGTGTTTATAAAGAAGGCGTAAAGAAGAAGAAAACAGATCCTTGGTGGAGAATAAAAATTAGTAAGTGAGAAGCTCAAATCTTTGCAGGTAAAACTCCCCCAACAATGAAGTATTGAAAAACGACTACAGACAAAGTATACGAAACAAGGAGAAGGCAATGTTGGCATTGAAGGTTTGAAACAAAAGGTGGCCTAAAAGAATGAGAAAATGAAAAAAAAAAGATGCAAGTGTAGATCAGGACAATACAAATAAACCACATTCTTTGAAAATAACAAGAAAATATTTTTCAAATGTC
Organism: Acanthosepion pharaonis; assembly: GCA_903632075.3. Lineage (NCBI taxonomy): Eukaryota > Metazoa > Mollusca > Cephalopoda > Sepiida > Sepiidae > Acanthosepion > Acanthosepion pharaonis. The sequence continues at coordinate 1,924,840 of CAHIKZ030000253.1, read as the reverse complement.
TAGAAGGTATAGAAAATGGAACTATTTGAGAAATGGAGTAAAGAATGAACTGAGACAAAGATATCAAATATAATGAAACCGATCGGATTGAAGAAATAAAGGAAATCTCCAAGAGTTTTCAAACTGGAAATAATCTTGTCCAGACGGAGTGAAAGGTGACTGGAAAAGAATATCAAGTCCTTACATTTAGAATATTAGTAATACTATCTCGGGTTGACAAAAGTATAAATTGTCCTTATGAAAGAAAAGACCGGTTCCATGAAAACTTTTTACGAGTATCAGTTTGGATTAAATCTGTCGACATCTCGACATGAACGAGCTGTTGCCAAAAGCACAGAAATGTCACAGATCAATTATTAATAGAACAAAATTCACAAAAATGGGTCTGAGTATCGGTTGAATCGATTATAAGAAAGCATTTGATATTGTCACCCAAATCTTGGATTTTAAAGTGTCCTCATAATTGCTGATTACATTAATTCTCAAGAATATTGTGAAGAAATGGGAGACTGATTTGACATCTAGATAAGACATTCTGGGACAAGTGAAAATAAAATGTTAAATTTTCCAAGTGGATAACGTATCACGTGTGCTTTGTTACCACCGCGATTCTAATGACATTTGTTTTATAAAGTCAGTGTTGGTTCCATTCTTTTGGGAATAACTACAAAACACTTTCCAATTCCCAATTTATAGGCAGAACCTCACATATGTATGGTAGGATTTCTTCATAGCCAATAAAATAAACCAGTTCTCGGTTTCAAAAGACTCAGTCACGGTCTGTCATGTCTTGAAATCAGAAAGCTACGTTTACTTATCTGAATCTTATTCTTAGTTTGTGAAACGTTTTCCATATTACTTTTGCTTTGCCTGATTACTGTTAATTTGCCTTGCATAGATTTTTTTGCTTGCTTTATATTATTTTTTGTCCTATACTTTTCTTTTTCTTCTTGTTATTTATTGCAAACTTTGTTAATTCTGTTTGTTGGGAAGTTCTATCTTTTATTTACATTTAAAATGACCACTCACACTAAAAAAATTTTGATATAAGATTTATAAAACTGGTCCAACAATAAACATTTATTATTCATGGCTGATCAGAAATTAGTGAGAAATTCTGAAAAATAACTGGATATATATTGACTCCAGTTCGTATTTTAGTAAGATCATTAGAACGGTATTTGGCATGAATAAATGCTAGGTTTCGATGTTAAAGGAAGAGAAATGAAAGTATCGAAATTTCATCTAGTAGTGAGAGAATGAATAAGATCGACGCAGATGATGGGTACGGATAATTAAGGTAGTCTTGATGCGGACGTCATTAAGAACACAGAACAAGCGATAAGACTAGGAGATCACTGGTAGGTAAAGAATAATTTTCAGGTCTCATCTTAACTGTAAAAAGTCCGTAACGGCTAATCAATTCTCGTGTTGATTATAAGGTATAGTGCTAAAATAATTGGATGGAATAAGAAAGAATTGAAGGATCTGGAATATAGAATATATTCTATAATATATCGATCGGTTGTATTCAAAGAGAGAAGAAAGTTGATGTGAACTGACCAGTGTAGAAGATTGCGTTTTGTTTAAAAAACATACTTGTTTACTTATGTTTCAGAAAACAGGAGGAAATGCTAAAAGTGGTTAAGGCGGAAGGAATTGTTGATCTTGGAAAAGTATAGGAAAAATATTAGGAAACCTAAAAGAGAAATTGAAAGAAAAATCTACCAAACATATTCCTAAAAATAACACTGAATCAAACAGACGTAGGATTGGATAGGATAAGAAAACTTAAAGAAAGCCACCGATAAAAATTTAATGGAAGTACGAGAACAAGGTCGCTAAACGCCACATCGGCAATTTTTAGTCCTTTCTATAGACTTCGTAAAGTGAGACATCACAGAAACTGTGATATGAACATAAGCGACACAACAGAAAACGGGAAAGCTAAAATTTTGGAGACGTAAAGATACAAAAAAATATTTCAGTTCTCCAAATAACAGAGTTTTTGAGAAGGAAAGTGCATTTTGAGTTAATTTTGGCGTGAGAATTTTCGAAAACATGAATGAGAAAGTAGATAAATATTTGAACCTGCAACGCCAATTGAAGAGAATGTTGAATTGTAGTGGACTGACTTAAAATGCTACAGTTATCAGGGGCTTTAGGTACGATTCCTAAAGAGTTCTATAAGAGGTTTCCCACACCTATTTCAAAATTCTACAAAAAGACTTGTCTTCTTGGAACAGCGAGGAACCTGAGATGTACGCTGAACATCTGATGTTACGGTTAGTAATTTAGAAAAGGCCTAGCTATTTTACAGCTTTGAAGTTGATATGAAAAGGAGTAATAATAATAGTGATAATGTTGAAACACTATAAAGAAAGGTATTAAGAGAATTCTGGAATAAGGTATGGCGAAACGAAAAAAAAAAGGATGCAGAATGGAGTAAAAAGGCTGATCAGAAGTACAAAGAACGAAAAGAAGAGGAATGAAGCAACATAGAAATTAAGGAAGTGCAATAAGTTCTCAGAAAATTAAAGAAATATTCGAATTTCCAGAAATAGAATAGATCATTTCTGGATACATCGATGCTAAAAAATCTTAGCATATCTGAACTCTGATTTTATCAACAACCTAGAAGAATGACTGACCTAAGGATGTGCATATTTAATTCCCAAAACTGATGACATTGTTACCCTCTCGAAGTTATCGACAAGACTCTTGGGTTATCCGCCATATACAAATCAATTGGAACTGAAAGAACATATCCGTTCCATGACGAGGTTCAGACGCAATATCACCGATGATAGCAAAAGGACTACTCGGAGTGGGGGGCTAATTTCAAATTCAGCAGACGTTAACGGCTTCAATAAAAAAAATACAATTTTTGATCGTAGTATCCGATGAGTATCTTTATTCTTTTTTAACAATTCCAGTACACTTTCCTTACAAACAGGTTTGGCTTTCAACCCAAATTGAAAACGCCTACCACACGGAGAGGAAATACTTTGTCAACAAAAGTTTTCCATTTTGTTTCATTATCTTAAGATATGTTGGTTTAAACGAAGGACAAGGAATCCAATAAAAGACAACATTAGAAAATAAAATTCAGGTGAATAAAGGCAATTGAAGCTATTAACTTCTTAGCAATGGTTGTTGTTATATATACATTCATTTAATAAACTGGAATCGAGAAGAGATAGAAAATAGGATCATAAAACTCTTTATCTTTTTTAACAGGCATAATCCTAAAGAATGTGCTGATCAAGTGTAGCTTTCGAGAGCCGATGAAAGTAGACGACTGTTCAAAACAGAAATAAGTCTCAGAAGTTATTTTGAATGAACCAATAATTAATTGCTTACTAACACCTGGAAACATGATAAAACTCTCTTCCTGTTTACCAGAAGGAATAAAAAAAAGCTACATTCAATTATCAAAGAGAGTTAAAGAATCAAATAAGTTTCAAAACTGTACAAGCAAAATGAAATTGGATGTAAACAACCAAAAATAGAGGAAATGCGAAAAGAAAAAAAATCAATTTACTCCAAGCAAGGAGTTAATGCACTAAGACGCAAGGGGTCACTTAGAGTGAAAGAAAATGGGAAAACATTAGAACCGGAAACCTAATCCCAAACATATGTGAGTGACACTTAGCAACGTTGTCCCGCTAGATCAATTAAATCTGAGAAGTGAGTACGATCCTAACCGGGTGTTTCATACTTGCAGCTTTTTGCTACATCTAAGCTATGGTTAGTTACTTTTATGAATACTTCGACGTGGAATAATGGTTAGCAAGCTTTTCTCGCTAGATTAATTACGACTGAGTAGTGAATTTCATCCTCACTAACTGCGCTTCCTAATATCGACCTTGTGCTAAGTCATGCTTAGTAAATCAATATGTGAATGATTTATCATAGCCCAAAATGAATTTAAATATAGACATGATAAGTTAAGGAAATATATACAAGGTTATTCAAAAAGAATGAACCAATTTCATTACGCAATATTTTAATACGGAAAAGCAACTGAAAACACCACACAAGTCACATGTCTTCTACTCACAATCAACTTTTTTTCCTGCCTTGCAAGTGTTCAATGTGGCCACTACCTGCAGCACGGGTAACATCAATGCGATAAGAGAATTCCTCACAGACGCGTATCAGAATATCACGATCAACAGAGTTGATCCCTGTTGTTATTCGATATTTAAGGTCATCGAGGTTAGTAGGTAGCGGGAGCCGTAAAAGCGATCTTTTACGTAACCTCACAAGTAAAAAACACACACGGTAAGGTCCGGGGATTTCGCGGGTTAAGCACAAAGAGCAAGGTCTTGCTAAGTCCCTGAACGAGACGTAGTCTGTAATGTTTCAAATCTAGACGCCTTAGCACACTTCAGATAGCTGGATTTGTTGACTTCCGTGAACTTCCTCAAACGCATCACGAATTCTCACCATTTGTCCCTCCGAAACTCGTAGTGGTTCTGGACTGTTTCTTTTACACAGACATCCACTCTCTTGAAACTGTTTAAACTACCGTCGAATGGAGACGGCGGATTAATGTCGAATTGCCTTCGAAAAGCACGCTTCACTGTGACAACTGTGTTTGTTTTCGTGAATTCCAGAACGCAGAACGCCTTTTGCTGAGTACTCGCTATTTCGGGGGTAAACAAACAACTAAACGTTGCCGGAGATACGAAGCGACTTCAGCGCCCCTGTGGCTGCCATTTAAAACTTAGAAAACTCCTCTTTCAGATAGTCACTGATTCATTCCATGACAATGCTTAGAAACTGAACCAATGTGTCATGAAATTAGTTCATTCTTTTTTTAAATAACCCTGTATATTGGAAGATATGCCAACATTCTAATCTCTCCAATGCCGAGAAATAATATGAACACGAGCGAGGATTATTTTCTCTATCAGTAACATGGCTCTTAAATCGTATGTTTAGTAGAGATTTCTCTGGCAATCAATCCCGTGATATTTTTTTTTACCACAGATTACATCGTTTCTATAATACAAGCCATTAACCAACTCTGTTTTGGGGCGGTCACAACATAAGAGATGTTTAAAAACTCTTGATTAGAAAATTTCTTCCGACCTATAAACTAATTCTATTTTCGGACAGCTCACCATAATCACCGATAAATAAGGTTTTGACATTTTTGTTTTGCAGACTATATTTTATAACTTGTCAGCGATTTGAAGCGGTTCAGTATCCTGAAAATTCCGCCGATCAAATCGAATCAAAATTGAAATCATTTTTTAAGATAGACTACACAATTTAACGGGAAGTTAATAGAAAAGTAAAGAAATAATAAAATGACGACATAATGATGCTACGACTTTATCTTAAGTAAATGTTTTACGTTGGGAAATTCTAATCTAAAGTATCTTCAGATGTCTGGATATTATTTTCGACTTTATAAGCAAATCGAATCAGTCAATAGTAAGATACTCTTCAACTTTTATTATAAACTTGCTGTGTCATATTTCTTTTAGGCGAGAACATTTCGTAACATTAAATTTATTGATACAGTTTAATGTTTTCTATATTTTCTTTTTGATAGCGACTTATTTTTAAACTAAAAAAATGAAGTGAATTAATTCGCAAGCGAACTCTTCTTTGATCCTAAACTATTGTAAATATAATTTCTCTTGAAAAAAAAAGCGAACATCGAATATGTTTACTACGAGAACATATTTTCGGTATCAGTTCATCATTAGAAAAGCGTTGCCACCGTGCGAGAAAATAGGCGTTATATCTGGAGAATAAACAATCGAAACTTGGAAAAGCTACCGATTCGATAAATATCGGATTAGGGTTACTCTAACTAGTAATTCTTTGACGTCCGGAAAGTTATGTTTTATAAGATGCAGTCACATTGCCAGTAATTAAAAGCCATGTTCAATCGCGACTTTCTTTTCAAAATGGCACCTTGCTGACGCTATTCAGTGCAATAAAAATGTGCGGTTCCATGATATAAGAAGAAATTGTAGAGCAATATGGCCGTCATGGTGAATGATTATGGTTGTGCTTGTAAAGCAATTTGACTGGTTCGAACCGGCTTAGATAATCAAAATACGACAGATTACACAGAAATAAACTCCTAGAAATTATATACCGGATTTTATTTCATGCATTATTTACATTATTCACATATTATAACGCTTATATTGTTCCTTGATGGATCGCCATGGTCGGTAATCTTCGAAACAACGTGACCTTCCTGATCTCTTCTCTGCACATAGAACCCCCTGCCACTTTATATCAGAAGAGTTTTGACAGAGTATCGATTATATAGTTTTGATATGAGAAATGTTAGGGAAGATCTGCTTGCACAAATAATATATATTAAATAACACACACACACACACACACACACACACACACACACACACACACACACACACACACACACACATATATATATATATATATATATGTGTGTGTGTGTGTGTGTGTGTTTCTGTGTATGTATTTGTATGCATATATATTAAATGCTATGATATAATTTGAAGAATAAGAAGAGCACTATGACTGAGTTTCACAAAAATAGTGACAGTCGCAAAGATCATTTGGAAGAGAACGTAAAGTTTATTAACTTTTATACATACATATATATATATATATATATATATATATATATATATATATATATATATATATATATATATAGTAACGTTAATAAGTAATAAATCCGTTGGTATATAATCCAAGTTGATCCTAGTAATAAAAAAAATGATCACAAAAAAGATCTCAATGTATTTATCGTTACAGAGCAAAAATTAACAAACAAAAACCCCAAATCACCTCATATGCGGAATAAGGATATTTCAACCGACGAAAATATCATTCGTCAGTCTTATTCAACCGCGGTATAGACTGAATTCGTGTCGGAATTAGTAATAGTAATAAGTAAAATTATAGTAATTAGTAATAAGTAAAATTATATTTAAATATATTATGTTTAAAATTATCTTTAAAATTAAGATATATTTAATATAAAATAAATAGTTTATATTAAAGAATAAAAATATATTTCAAAATAAAATATAATAAGATAAAATAAATTATACATTTAAAATAAAAATATAATGAAATAAATTAAAATAAAATAATATTGTATTCATTTCTATGCTTGGTCGGTTCAGAAGATTTTTGTGGATAGGCATATGTGCTGATTCCTTAAGTTTACGAATTTTCCAATGTCATTCTTTGTCTATGATCTCAAACTGATCCCAGAGAGGAGGTGATCTCCATTTTCTCTCCATATGTGGTCAGCCCGCCTGATTTTTCCAAATCCCCTAGTGTTAAAACTTTCTGGTCTTCTTGAAGAC